>ML675629.1:19578352-19698879 GCA_007922155.1 Mesoclemmys tuberculata | reverse complement strand
CTTACACAAAGCACCATACATTTACACAGTGTGAACTACATCGGTCTTATACTATAAGAGACCACTATAAGATGTAGTCTTATGTCCGAATCATAACTGTAGCAAAATTACAGTTATGTCCGAATCATAACTGTAGCAAAATTACAGTTTTGAAGTAGCCACCAAAATTATTTTTTGGTTTGGGGTCACCGCAATATGAGGAACTGTATTGCGGGGTCACGGCATTAGAAAGGTTGAGAACCACTGCTCTAATGTATCAAACAGATCAATCTTGTATCATGTTTGACAATACAATATTTTGGCACTAAGCTTTCTATTCAGTGACAATTTTTTCCACTTATTATGTCTCCTTTGTACTTGCTTTGCTTCTTGTTATCTTTTCCTCAGTTGACTGCACATCTAGT
The DNA here is from genome assembly GCA_007922155.1 of Mesoclemmys tuberculata. NCBI lineage: Eukaryota > Metazoa > Chordata > Testudines > Chelidae > Mesoclemmys > Mesoclemmys tuberculata. The sequence goes on along the minus strand of ML675629.1, from coordinate 19,698,475 downwards.
GTATCTTTTCCTCCATTTTTTCCCTTTCTCCTTACATTTACTTTCTATGGACTATAACTTTTTGTCATCATTTTTTTCTCCTGACATCCCGCTGCTTCCCCTTTCTTTGCATGGTGTTGTCTGTTTTGCATCTTCCACGTAAGTCCATCCTATGTTTCTATTCCCATACTCCAGATACCACATCATTTAGGCTTTTTGTCTAGACTAGGATCTAAAGGTTTGATTTTAATTAGATAGAGCTAGGTGCTTCAACCTAACATCTCCTAAAACTCCAGTAAAGACAAAGCAATTGTATTTTAATACAAGTTAAACTGATCAAGTTAAAACCTAACCTAGCATCACATTTTTAAATCCTAGTCTAGACAGGGCCTTACATTCCCACACCCGCTGACCATAACTCCTGCAAACAGACAGCTACTCGTACTACTTGCTGTCCCCTCATAGTCATTCACACACTCACATCTAGGGTATGTACACACTGACAGCAGCAAATATGCTGCCGTCAGATCGATATATCCAGATTGATTGAGCGGTAGTGAAGACCCACTCAATTGATCCGGAAGTCGATTCAATTAAACCGCCACCTCAAAAGGCATAGCGCTGTGTCAACAGGAACACATATCCGTGGAGATGGGGCACTAAAGGGAGATGAGGGAGTCAACGGGAGATAAGCAAGTTACTTTGCGTAGATTGTGTAACTCCTGTTGACTGCTGCTGAATTTCCCAGTAAGTGTGTACTAAGACCTAGTGACTGCCAGCAACTTAGTATTCAATTAATGAGGAAAGAGTTCCTTCTGCAGCTTAACATAGGCTTTTCTGGAGCCTCTGCATGGGAGTTAGGGGAAATTAGCAGGGAGCTGCTGGTGAGGAAGGGTGGGGAAGAGGGATTGGGTGTTGCTTGTTCAGAGGGCTGTAGGGGGAGAAAAGGAGAAAACTACATCTGTGAGAGGGTTTATTTTTCTTCCCAGTTGTGTTTATGTTTGCTGCCCCTCTATTCTGTCACCCTAGGTAGCAGCATTCTCTGCCTGTTGGGGAGGGCCAGGCTACGTGGTAGGGATTCACAACTATCCCAACGATCATTCAGTTTGTTTCTCAAATCCAAGCTTAGAGAAGATTTTCTGCACGCAGCGCTCCTGTTGATCACGTAGAGAGGTGTGGCCAATCAGCTTACTCCTAAGCACCGTCCCCTTTTGCCCAACCATAAGAATAGGGCGGGGGGAGGAGGATACCATCCCACTACCAGTCCATCAGGGAATACTCAGAAAAAATAATGCCACATCAGATTCAATGGAACCCCTTCTAAGCTGTAGAACTGCCCCTTTTAAGGAGAGTTCCAGGGACAGCAGCAGGCAGGAAAGCCTCTGGCTGATTTGGCTCAAATGGATTTATTTTACCATGTTGCCAGGAAGCCTAGGGCTGGAATAAAGGTTCTTGGAGCTTGTGTGGAGGCTCAAAGCTACCCCTGGATCCCCCACAAGAACTTCAGTTCTGGGGACAGAACTTTTTGCTTGCTCCAGGAGTGGGAGAATCTTACAAGCTCTTCCCCCAACTCCTCATCCTTACAAAATGATCCTAGGACAATTCTGCTAGGAAAACTTTATAGCTCATGCTTCTCTCTGGTTCCTTCCAGCTGGGTTTTCCCCCTGCAAGAAACTAAGTGGTCCTTTGTAATTATGTCTTCATCAACACCCAACAGACTTACAAGAAGATTCAGGAATACCTCTATGAATGTAAGGTATCACCACTGACTGATGTGAACCAGATATCTTCTGATCTTCAATTATTTACCTATCCAAGAGTAACATGAGTTAAAATATTTAACTTTCAAAAGCTCCAATATTCAGCCTGGTCTCATTTCTTTGTAACCTGTCCTCCTTATTTCTGAATCTTCTATGAGCCAATAGTTGCTAGGGAGTTTTCCAAGTAAGATAGTCAGTGTCAACATAACAGTTTAACATTTCAGGGTGACAATATTCTGAGTGTCTAGAGAAAAATATTAAACATGATGTGAGCAAAATGGGATGCACAGTGATCACAGAGAAACTCTAAAAATATCCAGGAATTTGGACATGAATGATTTGTTTTGCTGATGCAGCAGAAGCACTAACCACGCTTTAAAAGGAACCTACTACTGAAATAAGCTGTTCTTTTATTTGCTTTTAGAAAAAAAGTCAACAAAATTCAGGTCCACTCCACGATACACTGATTTTTAGGTTTGCAATCGCAACTTTCCTTTCAGATTATGCGACCTGAATCAGTGCCATCTCTTTTAAACTGTAGACATGTGTTTCACTATAAAGCTATGATCCAGAAAGCTGCTGTGTTTGGGCAGATCCCTGCATCTACATAAAGCCCCACTGAAGTCAATAGGAGTCCACTAGCACAGAGCAACTTATACAATTGGGGCAAAGATAAATGAGCTATAACTATCTGAACTATGAATAGTTCAATATACCAGTACTAGCACATCTTTAAGAACAATTTTATAAATTAAAAGCCCTGGCCCTGTAATCCTTACTCATAGAGTAGTTCCACAGGCCTCAGTGGAAGGAGTAGTGTATGAGTGAGTGAGGATTTCTCAATGGGAGTGCTATTGGGAGTAATTACTCATGAGTGAAGTTCCAGGAACTATTCCATTGTTACAAGTTTTTTGAGGGTGGCAGCGAGGAAGGAGCATATTAGGAAGTGCAAAAGAAATGTTCCCATTCACCTTTACCAGTTCTGAATCTTTGTTGCGTAGTTTATATTTGCTTGTCTTATATCTATTTTAGTCAGAAGTCAGCCCTGAAAAACATACCAGTTTATTAATGTTGTTCTCAAAAGTGTCTGCAACAAAACAATGGCTGTATGAAGCCTTTTACTGGTTTACTAGATTCTAAGCAACATTATGACATCACCAGGGAGCGTGACTTAGGTCAAGAGCTTGGCAGGAGGTTCTGGCAACTGCTAAATCAACAGCAATCAAAACTGGAAAACCAACATGCTTGCCACCATAAAATTTAAAAGAGAGCTTATTGTGCCTCAAACACAGCAGCAGGTTTAATAGAAAAGTAGACATGTTTATAGTCCCAGATTTACAACATGACTTATAAACACCTTATTACTTAGAATCTAGTCTGCTGCCCTAGAAACTAAGAATGTTACTTTGTTGAGAAGAAGGATTTATTGACATAAATGTCTTGCCTAAGTTTGCCATTGTGGTTAACCAAAATGCATTTACTACTGAGAAAGTAAATAAAAGCAAACAAGATGCCTCTTATACTACAATACAGTAAGGTTCAAATTAACCTGGCTTAATGCTATGACATAAATATGCTTAATATTTATGGAATTTTTTCAGAAATAATTTACCATCTTGGGCTTAAAGTCTTATATGAGTCCTACTGAATGGGAATGTGTTTTCAGAATTACATGTGCTTAAAGAGCCCATCAAAAACATTCAGAAAAGCTGCCATGAATACCATGGTTGACCATGCTGCAAATAAAATGGGTTATGGTCTACTCTAACACTGAACATAGATAAATCAGTTCTGCACCATGTTACATCTGCACACTGAAATGGTCACCAACAATTAAAATCATAGCACTAACGGAAAATTATGTTGTTTAAATATTATTCAACCCACATAAAACTGTGCTAAAATAACATTAAGAGGGTGACTTAAGCCCACAAAAGCCGGAAAATTCAGAATGAAAATGGAAAATCCAGCTTGATACCTGTTCTTTTACTGTTCCTAGTTATCACAGGACACAATTCACAAGCTTACTCCATGGCAGGAAATCCCTCCAAACAGTGAAACACAACGTGATGAGGATAAATCCAGAGAGTGTCCACTTCAGCATGAAACCTTAACTCTGCATTGTCTTATTTCTCTAAATCAGACAGGCATGCTCAACACTATTGAAAGGTAATTTCTTCTTATTTAAATGACCTTTTCACACTATTTTTATCTTAAAACCACTACATTTCTATTTTAAAAGCTACACTTAAAGCCATTAAAATCCATTTGTTAGACCTTTTTAAAACCTATGTTAATAGGTGTTTCTTCAAAACATCTCTATATAACTGGTCTAATATAAAGACTAAAATAGGAGTGTATTTTCACAGCAGAAAATTATTTTCTTATACCACCCCAGGCTGTGGGTATTATCCAATAGAGATAAAAAGACATGGTCCCTGTGCCAGAGGGAATACAGTCTAAAGACCAAATCCTGCAATTCACTGTGCCTCAGAGTAAAACCCTAATCCTAGAAACACTTAAACATGTGAATAAATTTACACACATCAGCAGCCTAATAGGACTACTTATGTGCAGAAGGATTGCAGGACTGGAACCTGACATCAGACATGCTGCATGAAGTGAAATAAAACAGTAGGCAGAAGATGTGGGAAGAAAGACAAAGGTTACAGTAAGGGGAACATGCAGTTTCTCAGTTAAAGCTGTTAAAACTATTTTTACACCACCTAACCAGTGTGCCTCAGAGAGCAGAATTTGGCTCACAGTGCATTGATTCTTTCAAAAACGTACCTCCCAAACCCCCCAACCATTTGCCCTATTCAACAAAACCCTGCTATGGACTAACATTTCCACAGATCGGCCCAGGTCCTTGTCCCCACTGGAAAATCCTTGTCCACACCTGAGTCAACTTTTGCTTCAGCTTCTGCAACTTACTCCTACCTTTTTTTGGTTCTGAGGGAAGCATTTCCAATCAGTTTGTGTTTGTGGTAATTGTGGAAAAGCGTGTGCAAACAGGTGTCTTTCATTGCAAAAATATTTGCCCTCATTTTGATCTCCAGGGAGGAAATTCTACATTGACGAGCCTTCCACCAGCTACACAGAGTATCTATGTCAAGCAGAGCATCCTCTCTCTCTCTCTCTCTCTCTCTCTCTCTCTCACACACACACACACACACACACACACACACACACTGAGAGAGAGAGAGAGAGAGAGAGAATCTTTCTAGTTAGCTGAACCAAGGTCCACAGAGTCTTTTAAAAAAATTAGCACCAGGTTTTTTAATTGTACTCAGTCTTGGATAGCGATTCCGGTTCATGCTAAATGCTGCTGCCAAGACAACGTCTTCACCTATTACTCCAAGCACATCACAACCCTCTTCAAATCTCTGTATGAACTACCTCTGGCCTTCTCACCAGTTCAGCTTGCTCATCCTTCTCTTGTAATAAATCTGTGTAATGCGGATCCGTGTTGTCCCCTTATGCTTCAAACTCCCTGCCCAGATGCAGGCAACATCTCTGTGATGGGGCGGTCTGCTCTTTAGGGGGCAGTACCTCCTACTGGTGAGTCCACTCTGGCATGACTTTAAGAGTTGAAAGATTTGATTATGGATGCAAGGCACCAGCATAAATGCTGCCTCTGCTCTCATTGCAGGCAGATGCCTGCGGACACTGAGGGGAGTAAGAGGTTAGCTGGGAGTAAACACCAAAAACAGAAGGATAGTAAACATTCAGCATGAGGATGAAGTGCGGCCAGCTGAGGGATAATAAATGGTTGAATTAGCCAGCTTCAGGAGGAGGCTGATGCTCCTACTTCATGGAGGAGACACAGAGTGGTAATCTGGAACCCATCTTCAGGAGGAGAACTGGGGATTCCTAGTAAGGAGAGAGACAATAATTGCTTGACCTACTCAAGCTCCAGGAGGAGGCTGAGTATGGCTTTCCTGCCATAAGGAAAGACTAAGGCTGAGAGAGAACTATGAGGGGAATGGGAACAGCACTTAGACAGTAGACTTCAGAGGAACCCTGAAAGCCAAAAGTGCCTTTTGTTTATTTGCGATTTTTTGTTATGGACCCTCTTATATGAAGTTTTGTAATAAACAAGCCTCATGGGGAGTATTATCGAGTCAAGCGCAAGAGGGCCTGAAGTGAAGTTACTGGCTTCCTGAAAAGGTAAATTGAAGCACAGCATTTGTGCAGCGTCACACTAACTCAGCAAGAGGCACAACTGGGCAGGCACGCCCTATGACAATCCCCCTTTTTAGACTGTACGTTTTTCAGGGAAGTTACTGCTGTATATAGTGCCTAGCATAATGGAGCCCTGATCCCACAACACACAAAAAATAAATAAATCATACATTCCTCAAGACAAAGGTTTGCTTCCCAAATCCCCCTTTATTATTCATAGACTTTAATGCCATGAGGGACCACTGTGATCATCTAGTCTGACTTTGTGCATGATACAGGCCATGATATTTCCCCACAGTAATACCAAGGCATATCTCTTAAAAAAAATCCACTTGATTTAAAGATTGTCAGTGATGGAGAATTCACCTCAATGCTTGATTGGGATCATCATGAACCATGATGATCTAGTCAGAACTCTGGCACAACACAGGCCATAGATAGAACCTCACTGACTAATTTCTGCATCAAGTCCATATTTTAAGACGACACAGGATGGAACATCTAGCACAAACCTAGGTAAATTGTTCCAGTGGCTAATTATCCTCACTTAAAAATTTTCACCGTATTGCTAGTCTGAATTTGTCCCCCAGTTTCAACATCCAACCATTATTGCATCATGTTATACCTCTTTCTGCTAGGTTAAAGAGCCATCAAAGAACAGAAATCTCTTCTTCACGTAGGTACTTGTAAATTAAGATCAAGACACCTCTTAGCTGTAACAGAATACTGTTATTGAAAACCAGTCACTATGAGGCAGAGCTCTGAGTTGCTATCCCTCAAAATCTGAATAATTAGTCAGGAATAAAAGGAAATAAAAAAGATGTATTGTTTCTAATACTCAAAATGACTGGCTAAGTCAACGTAACAGAGGTATTATGGGGTCATAGGTAAAAACTTCACAGTAAAGGCTGCATTGACTTTGCACTACGAGGAGGATTAATATCCTTCTTTTTATACTTAACAGAACAACTTTTCAATGACTAACTGAATTTTCCATAATATCTGTGTGGTACAATATTTACCAACATTTACAAAAGACACATTTGAAAACAAGGGAGACTGGTCGTTTGTTTACCGCCCAACGCGAAGAGTTATACCCTTTTTTAGGAAGTGGATGTGTGTTCATTGTGTATGGTTGCATGTTGGAATGAAAACGTAGTTTGCTGTAGAAATGAGGAGTATGTGCCATTGTTTGAATGTTAGGACGGTTGCTTAATAAGCATTGTGATTTGACGTTGTATGGCTGTTATGTTGTCTTTATTAGCCATTTCCTGGAATTTAATGATCGCCTTGATAGGAAATGTAGTTGAGCAACCCTAACTCTAAGCTAATAATGTCTTTGTATGTGTAAGTGGGGAGATTTTCTGGCTTCCATACTACCCCAGTGGAACTGGATAGTGAAAGAATCTGAGTCCCCGCCCCACCTCCCTTTACCCGCATGCCTGCCAATCTCTAGGACTCCTCTTTCTCTCTCCCATGCTGCAGAGTCCTCCTAACCACAATAAGGCTGGGCCCAGGATCCCTGGAGGCTTAACCCCCAGTCTCATTTTGTGTCGTTCAGGACAGAGGCTAAGGGTGGCTCTGCTCCAAAGTACTCTCTCCTCACTGGCCATTTCCCTGACCCAGTAATCACTGAGTTGGGTTTAAAACACATACAATTTATTAAATAGCAACTTTAAAAAAAAAGGGAAAAATTGAAAAGATTAAAGGATGAAGGAAGCCCGCACTGTGGGCAGAGGAAATACCCTAAACAATAGTCTCTGGAACTCAAAAATATTCACAGCCTATTCATTACTCATCCGAGGTCTCCTTCCCAAGACTTGACTATCTTGAGATGATACTGCAGGTAAGGCACCTGCTCTGGTGGTGGCTATGTGCCCTCAGGCTTGAGGTGGCAGGAACCTTCTCCCCAGTATCAGCCCTCCCATCAGGTTCATAAGAACATTAAAATGGCCATAGTGGGTCAGACCAATGGTCCCTCTAGCCCAGTACCCTCTCTTCCGACAGCAGCCGACGCCAGGTGCTTCAAAGGAAATGAACAGAACAGGTGATCATCAAGTGACACAGGTTCATGCCTGGAAGTTTGTGCTCCTCCTTCCCTGAATCCAGAACTTCAAGGCCCTCTTCTCTTATGACATCTCCCTCCATTGGGTCCTCTCTGCCCAGGATCCCCAGCTCATCCTCCCTAGCTACTCACCGTGCTTAGCTCCAGTTTACTTGTAGCATGACGGACCTATCCTGGTTCTGGTCATGCAGCTCTCCACTGTAGCTCTGGCTCACCATCCACACAGCTGGTTGCTGCTGTTCTGGCTTCCTAGTTTTCTCTCTCCCCTGCTTTACTTTGCCCTGGCAGCCCCAGCTCAGACAGAGGATGGACCTTGGGCTCTTGACTCCTTCACTGGCCCACCCACCCTCTCAATCCAGCTGATTTGAAGTGCTTGCTGCTCCCTGTTGGCCTTGGAGGACCTATTAGTCCCAAGATGCTAACTCCTCTTCAGGTCATCCCCTTTCTCCTGGTATTGGGAGTGGGCCAACAGAAAAAATGTTTCAGGAAGAAAGAAATTTCCACAAACTCTCTTTCAAATAGCTCTAAAATTAATTATAAACAATTTAGTTAATCCAGCTTGAAGCCTTTGTCCAGTCTACTCTGAAGACACATACACCGCAAGGATCACATGCCAGGCAGGGTCTCTCATCTATAGCTTGATCCATTGAAATTAACCGGTCTTTCCATCAACATCAGTAGATCTTGGTTTGGTGCCTGGCCTGCATACTCATTATACATTTCCACATAAAACACAACAACAATCAATAATATCAGTCAATCACAAGATGAACTGTGCATAATGACACTAGGCAGTCCAAGTTTTTCCCAACACAAAATCCTTCCATCATCCCCAAAGATGGGGTTCATCTACCTTCTTTGCTCAAGGGTATGATATGTAAACTTGTCAATTTGCATTCTAGCTTTAGAAGGCGATACCATAAAACATCCTCCCAACTATTATGAATTATTATGTAAGTGGTAACATTGTGCTCTCTGGCACAAGGCTAGAACTCCAAACTCCACCACAACACCCTCTCTATATCAATCAATATGGAGAACTTTTTGACCCAACTTCTTACAAAGGGGGATGATGATCCGACTCTCTTACCAGTTCAGGTAACTCTAAATATAGGATTACAGACAGGTACTTTCTTACTAGAAATGGGCTGGACTCCTAACGTTTGGCGATCTCTTGACCCAGGGGTTGTTTTGGGCCCAACCATTTCTGACACACTGTGGCTGTTATCCAAAGAAAATATCAGGGCTGGAAAAAAGGTAATCCAGAATAAATAATTCAGTAAAAAGGAAAAAAAAATCAGTAATAACCTCATTTAAGAAAAAGCTTTAGATAAACTTGTTTAAGCTTTATGAGAAAATTTGATTATATTATGTTCAAGGGGCCTCATTCTGATCTAACATATACCAGTTCTACAATAGTGTAACTCCATCAGTTTCAATGAAATTTTACACTGGTATAAATTAGATAGAATAAATCTATTTATTTCTATTACTATATCTTGTAAAAGTCCCAGCTCATACTTGGTCATTTTTATATAATTTCATTATTCTAGACAATTATTTCTGAAGATTTTTTGCAACAAGACAGCAGTGTGATGCTTCACAAAAGACATAAGGCCAAATTCATCAGGAGACCCCACATCTTTCCGTTGCTCCAGTGTTGCAAGCAACCAATTGATCCAGGTTTAAGATGCTTTGAATTTCACAAAGTAGCTGGAGCATACTGCTGAATCTGGCCCCTAATGTTAAGGAATGGCATTGTTTAAAAATGTACTTTTAAAAAGAATGTACTTTTTTCCAGCTAATTTATTACCTGTGAGAAGGTTTACAATAGGCCTAAGGTTACCATCTTTTGTCAAGGTGTTGCAGACAGACTTGATTCTATGTAATAAAATTTAGAGACAGGTTGAGTACTAGTATTATATGCTCCCACAGAAAACGCTGCTTAATAAGTAGGCTTCTGCATTCTACACCAGTTTAAGTTTCTGGATGGATTTACTATGCAGCTTTTATGCACAGCATATTAAAGGAGGAGATATCATTCTCACCATATCTTCTGATTATTTCCCTAGCCTACTAGCATCACTTGTTTTATCTGGATCAGATGAGAGAGAGATGCACAGCTGGGTTTCATCAGCATACTGAAAGCACTGTAGCTCATACCTCTTCACTAGTCTTCCCAACACAGCTACATTAAACAGAGTCAGAGACCAGACAGAACTCTGAGGACTGCTACATGACAACGCTATGGAGCAGCAACTTCCCTGACTTGCCCTCTTGAAATACTCAGGAAGGAAAATGCCTTTCAAGAGCAGCACCCACTCCTGCTGCAGTCCTCAAGCAAGTCAACACGCCCTCATAATCGGAGGTATCAAGGACAATTTGTAAATATCGCAACACCAGCAGGGATGTCTAATCTTCCAAAGCCACCAGTTGCATAATTGTTCCAAGCCCAGCTCTGTACTCAGGCTGATAAGAATCAAGGAGTTGTGAGGCATCTACTACATACTCTGAGTTGTCTTGCCATAGCCTCTCTTTATGAGCTTAACTCAGAATGGAAGATTATATTCTGGACAATAGTCAGATTGTCAGCATTCAGTGCTGGTCTCTAGAACAAAGGCTGGAAAACAGCTTCCTTAAGAAAAGCTGGCACCCTTTCCTCCTTAAGAAAGGTGTTGACTATCTCCACCAACACTGGACCCAGTACTTCCTACTGCCTTTTACCTGTCAGGAAGAACATGAGTCTAAAGGACAAGTTATAGACTAATTTTTCACACCATTTCTAGAACCTCAGAAAGCACTAACAACTTAAAATCAGAGGAGACCTAACATTTGCTCCTCTTTGCAGCCATGGAACAGATATTGTGACCCAAAACTATACAGTTTTATCCACAGAATAATCAGATATTTCCTCACAGCAGAAGGCTTTCCAGTCAGCCACCAAGAGAAGGCAACTCAGATTATCCAAATTGTCCACCCCTTGAAACAAATTTGTATTTGTCCAGGAGATCTTCCTACTTACCAGAGCTGAATAAGTGAGTATTTCAAGCCCCGTCAATGTAACTATTCATTTTTATTATATCTACCAAGTGCATTGACAGTGTTTATCAGCTTCCATTTTCTGCCACCCATCACCATTCAGCACGGGTTTTCATAAATAATGTTAGTAGCCATTTGTGTGTTTGGTCCTCACTGCAAAAGTATGGACACATGCTCTTGTCCATCTTGTTTGATTAACTAAGCAAGTTCAGATCTCTGCTCCGGGATTCCATGAACACTGCCTTAACACTGTGCTATGTTTCCCATATTCATTAATATTTCCTATATTTTACCAGTTACATGGTGCTTCAGACATGTACCACATTGCACCTGTGCTCCAAGATCTGCACCAACTTCCAGTTTGTTTCCTGCTGTAATTCAAGGTGTTGGTTTGCTCCTGGCTATTTGGGAGACCATCTCTCTCCCTGTGTAATTTCAGCTGAGGCATTTGGGCTGACAGCTCTTCTGAGTCAATAAAGACAGGGCTGAGTCAACTCAAGGCTCCCTTGACTCTGCAATTCACTGACCACCTTGGTATGATACAGTGCTAGTCTCTTGACCTTGGGGGCTCACTGCAAAGCCCATCTGCTTGCCTAATGTTTAGGAAAGGGAAAGGATGTCCTAAATGTCCTAAAGAGAAAGGATGAAGGTAGACCAAAAATAACGTGTTTATGGGTTAATTGGTTAAGGCAGAGTTTCGCTTCTTCTGGGCTCAGTTTTTGTAATGTATATTATTGATAGAGGATGTGTGCTTCTAGAGCATGTGGAAAAGAGCATTTTAAAAATCCAATAAATTAAATAATCAAACTGAGAAACAACCAAGGCAACGCCGGAATCCTCCTAGAAAAGCTAAATGAGTATTCTTGTTAACACTACTCTTTAGCTTAGCCAGCAGATGTCTCTGTTCCAGCTTCTCCCTGCCTCCTACTCAGCTAGCTTGTGTGTATCTGAAACAGAGAATTTCAGAAGTCTGGCTAATATTTTTCACTGCACCTGCTACAACATCTCCAAATAGAAACCATTCAGGTTTGCTTTTGTTAATTAAAGAAGATAATCAAAATTATCTCAAACAGCAAAGGTTAAAACAATGCTAGTGTTAGATGTTCAACATGATGATGTCCTAAATCTGGTTTAAAAACTGTCATAGCAGATACTGTGTTAATTCAGTAGAAGTGTCTCACTGTGAAATTCACATATTTAAACAAGGAAAAACTAGGAATACTGATTTTTGAAAACAAAAACAAAAACCTATACAAATGGTGAAATTTAATCCCATTAATTTAATGCACTTTAGGTCAGATGAAGGAGGAAAGCCAGGAATGTCACTAGCATGCAAATTTAATTCCTCCCAAGTGTTAATTTGGCTAAAAGAATTTTATACTTGAGTTTGGGGTATTCTACGGACTGAGAAAATATCTCTAAGAGGCCTCCAAAAACACAATAAAATTAGTACAGTACTAGCTTCAATTCTCAGTTCATTTTCTACAGGTAATTATGTGAACAACTAAAAAGCTAATCCTCAAGGAGCAACACTAAAGAGTTTGTGTAATCTTCCCTGGCACCTGAGAATCACATAGTCAAAACTGAATTAAAATATTCTGGATACTTTCTCCAGCAAAGTTTTTTGTTTTTGAAAACAAAACATTCAACATTTTAAAATTAGGCCTGAAGTGTTGTGAAATCTTGGGGAAATTATGTGTACAAATTAAAGCTTCCTGGCATACCATTTTAAGAAAACATACCCATCACTTGGGCAAAAATGATCCCAAATCTCACTGTACTGGACACGTGCAGATGGAATGTTTCTCATACATTAATTCTTCTAAGTTTGAGCTAATTGTCCAATTTTAGTTCAGGAATGCTCTTTCCAGCATCACCTTATTTCCCCCCTTCGTTGTGCCTATGGTTAAGAAAATTCCTTTCTGTAATTGTATATATCCTCTTTTAAAGTATCTCAGGGATCTGATAGCATACATGATGTCACCCTACACACCTGCCTTTTTTGATGAAGGATTTACAATACAGTCACCCTCTGTGTATCCATGCACGAGATTAAGGGGGACTATAAATCACTCTCTTACTCTCCTGTGCTGGCTACTTGTATTCCTGGGGGAGGAGAGGACAGAATCAGCAGGGCAGCTATGCTCCCCACTCCCTCAACACACCGGCCAGAGCAGATGAACCATCCTGAGGGAGGAACAAGCTACACCAGCTGACACAGATTGCTCCATCCCTGTCAGAGAAAGTGGGGAACCAAAACCAACCTTGTGACTCTAAGTCGCAATCTGGTTCAGGGTCAATTCTTGGGGCAGTGAATCCTAAATGTATTGTTTCCCATTTTGTCATCAGTGTAGATTTATTTTCTCCATCAATTGACTATTCTTTCAAACATCCTGGATAAACTGGATACAATTTTTGAGAATTGCAAATAAAAGAAGGGAAAAAATAGTTAAGAACAATCACAGAACAAAAAGTACAGGATATTTAAAAATTGTTACAAACAGATTACATGAATATGGTTAAACACCCTACAGTTCAGTGTGCAATAACTAAGGGGTGTAGCAAAGCAAAAAGAACAATAAACTAAGTGGCTTATGCCTGGTCTACACTTACCAGCATATTTGTCGGCAGTCGACTAGAGATACGCAAGCTATGCAGAGTAGCTTGCATATCTTACATCGACTTCCTAAAGTTTGCTCTGCACGCCATCTCCACTATGCTGCACTGAAGGGGAAATGCATTCCCATTGATGCAGCTTTACTCTTTTTCTGGGGGCAGATTTATTATTCCACTCAATCGACCTGTATAAATCAATCTGACGGTGGCAAATTTGTCAGTGTAGACATACCCTTAGCCTCTGAAAAAGCAGATTCAGCATGTCTGAGAAAAAGGAGACAAATTACCAATTATTGGCCATTTTTATCTTATTTCATGTTAGTAGATTTCCCCCCATATCCAAGCCTCTCACATTTTACAGTTCTAACTGGTTCAGTTAAAATAAGAAGCAACCCAAACTCCTTACTCATTCCTCAAATAAAACCCAAACTTGTACATTCACTCAAGGAAACCTTCCAATTTTCTGCTTTCTGCTGAAATCCCAGATGGCTATTATACAGACCCAGTACCATCCCTTAGATCCTCCAATCAATAAGCTCCATCAGACCTGCCTCTTAACCCTCCAAAAGGCTTTCATCTCAACAATACTAAAAACATTGTCTTTGGCCTCTGACCACGGCATAATTAAAAATCTCACATGTGCTGTAATTCCCCCAATACAATGTACCATATACCAGAACTTGCAAAATTTTAACTGAACAGCAGTGGGATCCTATGGAGGTTAACAGAGGTGCTGATTCCCCACACCAGCTGCTACCTTTGAAGAAGTCCTCATGGCCCCTCTAAATTTTGCCCCAGTAGCAAGCTGCTTCAGGGATAGGAAAGTAGACTGCTAGAGATCTACCTGAAGAGGGCTGCTGGTGGGAACAGAGACAAAAGGCATCAGATTTCCACCCAAGCATTATCCAAATTAAGAGACATATCATATGAGTGAACCACAGTGTTCTTGTGTGCACTTTTTCTCAAATCCACAATAGAGCTAGATTTCTCATTGATTTTTATGAGAAATCTGGTTCTTCTTCCCCCACCCACATGCAGTTGTAATACTCTACCACAGCATACTTTGAAAATGGTTTATCTCATCTCTGATTCGTTCCCATCACTACTCAAAAAAACCCTCTCTGTTGTGTGCAACAGCACCACAATGCCGTGTGACTATGTTCCCAAGGGAGCTAAGCAAAATAACACAACAAAAATCCAGGAGGGAATTTCTTGTCTCACTACAAGCCCAATATTCCTGTCTGCTTCACCAAATGCATCATAAAGTTTCATAAGCATTTCAGTGAACGGGGCAGACTTTTCATTTTGATTGGAAACCATGGCCAGGTGAGCACATCCAGTGCAAATATGCTAATTCATATGTGAATACCCTCATTCATAAAAATTAGCCATGAGTGATGCAGGAAAGTTACAAGAATGGGGGATTCACTCTTGGTCACATTGAACTGCAAGTCAGATTGAACATGCGCATTCATGAATATATATTTCCATTATTCACCCAGTTCTATTCTCAAGTGTTCTGATGAAGAGGTTTGGATTTAATAAACACCAATTCAGGAGACTAGCAACTCCTAGCATACTTTGTGCATTTGTACAGCTAAAGCCACAGTACTTTTGGGAGGTTCTGAAGTGTAGTGTTGACACGTTTACTTCTCTGGTGTTTTGTTTACATAGGCCTCTGCACTTGCAGGTTCTGGAAGTGCCAAAAATTCACAAAAATGGCCTTTTTTGTGATACTTCTAGCTTGACTTTTAAGCAGGAAGCACCAAAAATCACATGAGAAAATCTGATCTCACAAGATTTCCATCTCAACTTTGCATACTCAAGAGGTTCAAGTGGGGTTTATTTTGACCCAGTGTCCAAACCTTTGGAGGTCAATGTAACTGAACTAAATGTGTGTGTTTGTATTGAGTAGGGAGACAAGAGGGAAGAAGATGGTAGCAAAAATATAAATGATGGCAAGAGAGACAAGGTCAGTAAGGTAATATCTTTTATTGGCTCAACTTCCGTTAGTGAAAGAGACAAGCTTTTGAACTTTCACAGAACTCTGCTTCAGAAGAGCTTCAACAGAAGTTGGTCCAGTAAAAGATATTGTGTCACACATCTTGTCTCTCTAACATCCTGGGACCAACATGGTAACAACAAGGAAACAAATAATGAAGAGAAAGATAGACTTTGTCCAAGTAGTTGACCTGGTTTCCATCAATGACAAAATCAGGGAAACTTCACAGGACAACGCTATTCTCCTGAAAAGCAAAGGAATTAACACATTAATTTTAAAATATATTTAATTCAATCAGTGGCCCAATTTACTTAGATGCCATGGAAAGTCCATATGGACAAGTTTTTGGAAAGTACTTTATCATATTTCTTACTGTTCTCAGTAAAAGCTTAAGTGGCTGGGGGAGGGGAGAATCATAGGTTTCCAGGGGATCCTCATGTCATTTAAAAGGAATCCCTAATGAAAACTATCAATGTAAGCTATTTTTCACTAGCACCGGATGGCAGAAAATGAATCACAACAGTTATTTCCCTTCTTTTATCAGAGTCATCTTTTGATGAGCAAATAACCATTTAGTTTCCTGCCACTCAACTCCAACTAGTTTAATGCACTCCAGAGATTTTATTTTTTTTTAATAGCAGAAGAGAGTAGCTGGTATTTTTCCTCTGAGAGGAAAATAAAAATTTTCAGTATGTTTTCTCCTTGTCCCTTCTATGTATCTTGTTCAAATCATTCCCACTTGTCCTCCATTTTTTCCAACGTCCGCTACTTCCTAACACCCCCTCCCACTGAAGTATGGCATTATCACACAAGACTGGGGATTTTGTTTATTTTTGTTTTGTTTTGGGGTTTTTTGGCCCAACCTAGAGACTACAAATATGTAAAACCTGCAATTCTGGGTATGTTACCAAAGGAAACAGTTTTACTTAAAATCTTGTTTTTGCCAAAATATTTTCAAAGTATCTGGAGAGGAGTCAAACCACAGTGGCTCTCAGCTGTGTTTCCTTTTACTATTTCCCTAGGTACTTTCAGCACAGCACTCAGTAACTGGATATTCTTTGAGGGGAAAAAAAATGGCTGCATGAGACAGTTTGTAGATTTAACAATTATCCTTCTGGTGCATAAGGCTATGCGTACAGGGGCACTGAACTGCCAGACTTGAAATCATTGCAATTGCTTGTTGTTGCTGGAGGCAGGATTCAACTATGACAGTTTTGTTTTAAATATATTGATCATGTTTGATATTTTAAATGCAATTTAAAATCTACTTTGTCTCTTTTAAATTTAAATTGTTAAACAATCCATAGCATTGAAGATTGTACCACTCTGTGATTTTTGCTTCATTTTCATATATGATTTTGCCTCAATTTCAGATCAGTTCTCTTCTTTAAATAAATTACAGAAATTTGAGCTTATTTATTATGGTCCACTTAAATATACATTATCCATAGATCAATAAAATGCCCTGAAAAGAAAATGGTTTCTGATGTAGATTCAATCGAACTTAGCTATCATTTAATGAAATACTCTCACTGCTATCACTCCATTTTACAAGCCATCCAACTAAAATCAAATCACATCCTAGGCTTCAGTTTATACTAAAAACGCAGCTGCAAGACTTCTGGCATGAGCCAGATACATATTCCTCTTGCACTGGGGGTCTTACCACAGGCTGCCTGTAGTCTATTATTTTAAAATTTTGTTTAATACTTCTCAAGCCATTTGTGGTCTTGCTGACATCTCCAGAAGACTTATTCCACATCCCCCTTTATGAATGTTAAGATCCTGAAAACACAGGCACTTCACTTTGGCACTGAGGATTTTGTCTGCTTCTCTTGATGCTTGTGGAATTCTCTCCCATTAAAACTGGAAAAAATGCTTTAAAACCAAGTCGGAAAAGTGTCTGTTTGGTCTTGTGATTTCATTGTCTCCATAGCTAGCTCAGTTTGAAAGATTCTCATTATGGTTTCTTTATGTATAGTAAAGCACTGCAAGATAGTATTACTTTGGGAGTATGGGGGGGAGCTTGATTCACAAGGGGACTTAGGTGCCAACCACAAAGCCAGAGAAGTTGGTGCCATCCCTGGAGTGTGGGAGATCTAGGTTCAAGTCTCTCCTCTGCCTGATTTGGAGACAGAATTTGAATTTCACATTCTAAGTGTGTGTCCTAACCACTGGCTCAAAGGGTGATCTGGTGTGGTAATCTCTCCTGTTGAAGTAGTTTCACTTTGAATAAAATACTCAAATAGTCATCAGAGCAAGGTCTGGACATGGGTCTCTCCCCACTTACCTCAACCACTGGGCTATAGAGTTATTCTCATTCTCTCTCTCTCTCACCCACCCTGCAATCCCCACCCCCACACCTGGGGTTCCGTGTATCCCCCCATCCTTCTTTCCTACCCATCGTCACCCCCCATGCCAGGGGCTTTGTGTACATCCCACTGCTTCCTTCCTCCATGCTAGAATCTCTGTGTGCACCATCCCATAGCCCCCAATTTTTGCCTCCTGCCAGGTGTTCTCTGTGCCCTGATTTTTCCCACTCCACATAGCAGGGTTCCGTATTCTCCCCCACATGCTAGGGGCTATATTCATTGCCTCATTACCTCTTTCCCTCCAAACCTCCCTTGTTCCTCCTACCATTATTCAGTGTGTCAACATGTTAAACTGTATTGGAAGGAGAGGTAGAGATGAGAAAGGGGAAGACACTAAGGGGTGACATCAACTAGTTCTTTGATCTGTGAACAATGAGAGAGGTACTTGAAACCATGGCTCTGCTAAACAAAGGAAAGGGGTTCTCTGTGTTTCCCATTTGCCCCCTTTCAGTTTTCTGATTTTCCCCAAAATCAATAGGTTTCTGCTCATTGATGCCTAGAATATTCCGTAAAATTTTAGAATTGATCAGATGCGGTGTTCAAAACTTACTGTCTTACATCCACACATAGTTAGTCAAGCAGAGAAATGCCATCAAACTGAGCATAACACCTTCACCTATTCAGTCAATTAATAATCTCCTGAGCCATTTCATCTTCCATACTCTCCCCATCCTTCCTTCTTAGTAAAATATTAGGCACTTTCTCCTAAAACCATTTAATTAATTTAAATATTCTAACTTCTGCTTCTCCTTTGGATCCAGTCAGAATACAAACTGAAATATTCGTACTTACTTTGTACATGATTGTTTTGCTTGAAGGTCCCACAGTGTTTTATTTGTCCCAGGTTGATTCTTAATTTCTCTATATTTGCTCTCAGCATGTTTTACTACCATGAGGACAGGAAATATGAGTCAGTGACCCTAATCTCATCCATTTCACCCACTTATGAGGGAGTTGTGGCCCAATACAAACAAAAAATGTCATATATTTCAAATAAACTGAAAATATGTCAACCATTTACCACCCACAGTTGTGTTCATTTTTGCAAAGAAATCATAGTTTGTCTATAACATGTTTAAAGAATTAAGCATCACAGCCCTATAGAAAGGAATGTTTAGCTTTCAACAGGTACTCTGAAAAGGGATATGTTATGATGTGTTGATATAAACTGAGCAATACATGTCTCTAAATTATTCATGTTTGCATATTCTTCAAGGGCTGAATAAGGTATCTGCACATACTTCAGACTTCCCTCAAAACTTGAACGCTCATTTTATTTCAGAGTTTAAAAGAGTTTAGTCAACATTTTTCTTTAATTTTTCATTGTCATGACTTTTTCTTCTTGCTTTCAGCTGAGATAAAAGTCCCAGAATGCCACAAGAAAAATCTGTTCCCTGGAAGACTCTGAAGAGAACCTGTTCTCCTGAGATTTCCAGCACTAACTTTCAGCTAAACTATATGTCCCACTTACAAGTTAAGTTCATACATGCTTATCTACATCCAACTCTAAAAAAAACTAAGGGTATGTCGACACAGTCCATGGCAGGAGCCTCCCAGCCTAGGTCAACAGACTTGGGTTAGTGAGGCTCGTGCTAGCACTCTAAGGCCCGGTCTACGCTTACCTTTGCGATTCGGCGGCCGTCGACAGGAGATACGCAAGTGACGTAAATCACTTGCATATCTCCCGTCGACTTTGCGGCATCTCCTCTGCGCGGTGTCCACACTGCGCTGTGTCGAAGGGAACAGCGCTCCCTTCGATGCAGCGCTACGCCACTTACCGGGGTGGTTTTCCTGCATCGCTTCCTGGATCGACGGAGCGCGTCTACACAGACCTCTCAGTCAATCCAGGTTAATCAATGTGACAGTGGTGAATTTGCTGCCGTCCGTGTGGACCCAACCTAAGAATAGCTCTGTAGACAGAGCTTTGAAGTTGTGGGTCAGGCTGGACTACAGGATCTGAAGCCTAGGGAGGGGGGGCGGACTTCAGAGCCTGAGCTCCAGCCTGAGCTGCAACTTCAAACCACTGTCTACACAGGTGGTTTTGTTGTTGTTGTTGAATGCTAGCATCAGCCCAAGGCTGTTAATCCAGGCAGGGAGGCTTGCACCCATGGGCTACGTAGACATACCCTAATGATGATCATCTACAGAAGACTTTCTTACTAAAATCAATTTTTCGAGGAATCTTGCAGCAATAAGTTGATGCAACTGAATTCCTTGAGCCACAAATTACTAGTGCTTGCTGGTCATAGTCCTCACTTAGTCCTTTTATGGCTGAAGTGCCACAGCCAAAGAACAAGGAATATTTTAATCAAATTTAGGCCCTACAAACTCTGAATGATGGAAACTGCTACCTCCAGCACCAACAATGGCAGGAGTTCTTTCTTCTAAACACAGCCCTTTTCTGAAAAGAATGAGCCTTCTTTTGAGATTTCCAAAATCTCAGAGTAAGATGCTATAATAAGCCCATATGAAGTGTTTTAATTGCTCAAAGTCCTGCACAATCATTAAATGAATTACATGCAACTCATTATAGCCTTAACATATTGTAATGGCACTATTAAAATTATAAACATTTTAAAATAAAGGGAAGAGTCCATCATTGCTGGAGTGTGGCGTAGCAGGCTACTTCCTCTGTGGTGCACTTTGCCGACAATTGCTTCAATCTTGTGGTAGTCTCTCTTCTTGCAACTCTGCCCCCTGGCCAGGTCACTTGTTAGTCCTACCCCTTTCGGAGTAACAAAATGTCCAACAGTCCATTGTCCTTACAAAAGATCTTTGGCCTCAAATCTAGGTCAGGTAGTTCTCATGACCTTCATCATTGTCCCCTTCTCAGGGGCATCACACCACCTTCCCCAGTGTTTGGTAGGGGAACCTGGCCCTCCCACTATACTGTGTTCCAGTCCAGGAAACCTATAATCAGCAGCTAAGGTCTGCTTCTTCAGACTCCTTACTTTTGCTTCCCAGACTTCTTCCTACCATAGCCTGTCGATAGGCCTCTCCCACAGCCTCCCATCACCCTTCTCTCAGAGTGAGGATTTGCAGGGCTCCCCTTCCCCCCCTCCCCAAATCTTTCAACAAAATCAAAAACTAAACATACAAATGCAAATCCATTTCTGCTCTCCTTGAGCTTGACTTTTCATTCTTCTCAACGGAATGTTTCCCAGGGCTCTCTCCATGAAAGTCCAGATCCTGACCTATTATCAGACCTGACCACCAGAGCTTGTTCCACCACAGTATCTTCTCTGTATCTCCTGGCCACCTGCCTGACTTTGATATTCAGGAAGGAATCCCAGGGCCAACTCTCCCCCTGGGCTTCTTCCTTGACCGTTCTGGTCTCTTTAGTCTCAGAAAGTGACTGCAGAGTTTCTCCTTGCAGTCTCCCTCTAATCTTACTTCCCTTTTTTGTAATTAACACCCAGCTCCTTCCTCATCTGGGCTTCATCTTTAATTAAGCCTGGCCTACCCTTCAGATACAGACAGAAAGCACAACTATTAACCCTTTCATTGCCTGTGTGGGATACAGACCACATCACAATATACGTTAACTAAAATTATAATGATCTTGTATCTCTATAAAACCTTACAGGGTGACGCTAGATGGACAAGCTCTAATAACCCAAGTTGCGATTTGTCTAAGACACTCGGGTTAACAGTAGAGCCGAGTGAACCCTTTCTAGTTTGATTCAGCAAAGATTTGTAGGAAGATGAGTTTACATAACCCTGCAGCGTCTGAATTTAAAAAGAAATTTTCATAGCAGGAATCCCTTTGTACTAAATTAACCTAATTTCAGAAGACATAAGCAAGGTTTGGGTTCAAAAGACCTATGTCCATTAGCCTATGCTGGCCAGAACCAAAAGAAGAACTAAAGTCTGAGGCAACAAAAGAACTGATTTCAGGAAAACAAATTTCACCTTCTAAAACTGGGTTGTAGTTCTCAGTTACAGAAGAAGTATGTAGGTGTCTGCCAGGAAAACACAAACACATAGGGCTACATTTTCAAAAATGCCTAAGAGACTTAGGACCCTGAGTACTATTTTCAAAGTGCTTAAGCACTCGAGAGCTTAAGAGTCACTGAAAGTCAGTAGAACTTAGGTTCATAAATGCCTAAGTTACTTCTGAATTGGGAGTTGGGTGCTTTTGAAAATTTTACCCTGGCCTTACCTTTGATACCTCCCTGATATCAGAACTCTCACGTATCTACAAACTTCTAAAACCTAGTTAGAGGAACCAAAATATTAAAAATAACAGCAAGCCCTGGTCCCATCACAGACCAGATTTTGATCTGTCATTGCATAGGTGCAGCAGATGGGGGGAGTGGAAAGTTGCAAGAGAAACCTCCCCATGTAGAGCTCACATGAGGTCATCACAATAGCGGTCCTAGTGAGCAAGGGTTCACTTGGTTCTTACTCCTTCTAAAGGAGCAAATCTGCTGGAAGGAAATGGGACCAAAGCCCCACCTTCTTGCCTTGCCGCACAGTGTTGCCAGTGGACTGAGAGGCTTTAAAATGAACTCCACACTCAGCATTCTTTCTGTTTGTACAAACATCCCAAATCGCAAACAACTCTTCAGGTCAAATACTTCCGGATGTAACCTCATTAACTTCAGTGGAGATACACCAGAGAAGAAGTTGACCCTTCTTTACCTCTAGATCTATAATCCCATTTTTCATATGCTAGGATTCTTAAGAGTCAACTCAAGCCACAAGTTCTTTGTGGGAGGTTTGCAGGAAATCCAGTGCATCATTATACATTTCCTCACTATGGCACACAGATTGATTTGTATAATGTTCTTGTGGTGTTGGGCAAACCTAAGAATTGAGCCAAGTCTCCTTTTTTATACATTTGACTATAGACATTAGTACATTTGGGAAGAGAGAATTGTTATTAAACTGAACTACATTATACAAAGTTTTTCTAAACATGAGCAGCATAATATGGAATGAATTAAGTCAGGTTTGGGATCTTTGCACGTAAGGCAATGAAGTAAATATGAGCATGGAACAGAACAGTCTAAGGAAAAATGTATAATGGAGTTCAAACAAATCCATTTATCTTAAAAGGAGTCATTGTTTCCACATACAGTGGTCTGATAGTTCATCTCTGCAGAAAATCTGTTATTCTGATTCCCACATCATTCTTAACACAGGTTTCATACATTTATGCTTAGCTTATCTTAGAAATACATGTATGGCTTCTAACTTGGCATCTAAAGGTCAAGCTAGAGCATTTCTGACTTGTGACTCATCAAAGGTAATAAACATTCTCCATGCCAAATTTTGTCTTTACACCTGTGCAACTCCATTTGCCTCAGATTCACCTATGCAAATCCATTAACCACAGAATTTGACCCCCCAAATTATATATAATTATATAAAATTATACCTTGGAAACTCCATTATCTTCACTAGGGTGCTGCTGTTGTTCTTTAGGGTAGAATCCTTGTAATTCTAAATCATTTCTCTTCAGATGAGCCTCCTGAAGAAAATAATGCTTATATATTTTTAAGCCTGTAGAGTTTTCTCTTTCATAAAATTTTTATTGAATCACTTCACATTGTGCTACATTCAAGACTAGACATGGACCTATCACATAATTCAGATTTTGAATTTCTAAACCTTTGTGAGTGTTTTGATTTTGGTTTTGATTCAAGGCCATCTTTAGATATCTGAAAAATTAAAACACAAAAGCATAATAGTCCCAGTTAACAGTTAACAATTTCTTGTAAAGCAAAGTTTAACAACACTTAGAGCCAAGCATGTATAATATCTTATGTTTCTGACAAAAAACAGCCCTCAAAATTTTCATTGAGATATTTAAAAACACAATCTACTGAAGGAAAACTGCACAAAACAAAAGAAAATCTAAGACATTTAAGAAAATTGCTAAATTAGCAATTTTAAAGGGACTGCACTGGCATGCTGTTTATCTGTTTATTTTACAGTTTTATACTGTCTGCCATCACCATAGTATTGAGTACCTTCTCTGTAAAATAAAAAACAATAACAAAGTCCTTAGCGGAGTTCCTGGCACTTGTCCCTTTATGGGGTCAGAATTCTACTTAGGGTAGGATTTCTTTTTTGTTTGGATGTTTTTTGGGTGCAAGGGTTGGGAAGGATTGGAAATAAAAGGATTGTTTGAAGTGTCATTTCAAATTCGCTGAATTCTCCTGGAGAGGAATGACTGGAGCGAATGGAGCATCTATTCTTGCTCATCACGTAGATGTGTTAGCACTACCTTGTGGTCCACTGTGTGGAAGGCTGCAGAGAGGTCCAGTAATACGGGGATAGAGGCCTTGCCGGTGTCCATGGAGATCTTATCCATGTCCATTTCTGTGAGGAGGCCATCTTTTAGTGCCCCTGGAACATTCTTTGTGCTGGACTGAACCCTGATTGTGAGGCATCCAGGATGTTGACTGATGTCATGTGTTGTGGGAGCTTGATGGTTATTATTTTCTCTGTTATTTTGCCCAGAAATAGGTTGGATAGTAGTTGGATTATTTGTTAATATGGGAATGTGCTCTAACCGTATGTTGGAGGATGAGACCCTAATCCGAAAACTGATCAATAGAGCTAACAAAGAGAATGCCACTCTCCAGCTTAAATTTCAAGGAAGTGCTCACAGCTACTGAATAATCATATTTTGAACAGAAGAGACATTAATCTTCACACATTGGAATGTTTTTGGTTTCCAGTCATTTTTCAACAGTTGCTTTGGAAGAAAAATTAAAACTATTATTCAAAATACTGAAACTACAATTCAGAAATCTTAAAGCTTCAAAAACTTTTGAGGATTGCAAGATTCATCAAGGCAGAGATGATTCCTTGGTCTCTCAGCTTTGCACATATTTCAAGAAAGACTCTTCATTTGTAAGCCATATCGGCAGAGAAATTCTAGAAAAATAAGATCTGAACATTCAGCTCTACTTCTTTAATCTTGCAGGTGACTTGTAGAATGTTTTGTCTATCACAGTACCTTTGTAGCTAGATGATTGCTTGTGTTTGTATTGCTTCTCCTGTAACTGTGAACCTGAGTCACCAGAGATTGTGCCTGTAATATTCAATGTCTAGATTGGCTTAACTGATTTATTCCTCTTTTTAACTACAGAAAGCTTCCACTGATATTCGCCTTGAATACTAGTGGAGTAATGTACTAGTGAAGGTAAGAATGCCATAATCTAGTTTCAGTTAAAACAATGAAATTACTGACAAAGCTACTAGTGAAGATGGGGTGACGGAATCTTGCCCTCAGTGAATATATACTTCTCCCCTTCAAACAATGACTCGTACTGGCTTCACAGGTAAGGTCAGCATTCAGCTTCTGGAGTCTAATCATTGGTGTCCAGATTGCAAATGTGCTGGTATTTGTGTCAGAGAGGGAAAAGAAACAAAGGTTTTCACTGGGCTTAGAATCGAAGTATCCTTAAGTGTTTTATGGAGTTGCACTCAAAAAGGCTTCCCCTCCAACACGTCAAGTCAGTGCAGTCAATGAAAATCTGTATTAAGAAGTTTCAGAATTGTGTGGTTAGTGCAGACATTTAAAAAAGAAAAAGAAAAAAGAAAAAGCGAGACACAAACTCATCTTAACCAGATCTTTTTCAAAAGAATTTGGTATTGTCCTGATAGATGGAATGTCCTATTTTCATAGTAATTTGACTTTATGGGGGCGACAGTGTTTTTAATTATTTTATCATTCACTCTCCGGTAATATGAAGCTCTATGCAATGTTCTGCTAAAGCCGTCTCTGCACAGTCTGGGTGATTTTTGCATTTTTGAACAACAGAATGTTATCGGAATTCCATTCATTCCAGCTGCGGAACTGCAGACTGGCAGACTGTGGGAACAGTTACAGGGAGAGAGATTCTCCTCCCCCCCCCCTTTTTTTTTCAACCTTTTCTAAGGATAAATATTTAAATAGTAAAAGGAGGCAAACCTCCCATAGGGCTGCAAACACAAACCAGCTAACACCAGACAAGTCTGCAGAATAGTTCTTTTGTTTTGTTTTTCTTTTCAATGTCCAAGCTTTAAAGATTTTCAGCTTTTAAAATGTCTTTTTAAAGAAAAGCAACCATATTACAGATATTTTGTTGAACAAAACATGCTGGGAATGACTTTTAGTTCCAGGAATTCAAACCATGTAATTACTATAAAATGTCATGGCAATAAAACAAACAAATACACAAACAAACAAAAACCAACACACCGAAAAACCAAAACACAAACCTGGTACTAATTGTGTGAAAGTGCTAATATAATACCAACTCCGTCACAACAAATGATTTTTCAGTGCAGTTTCCAAACTTTTTCATCTTTCTTCCTGTTATTGCCGGGTAAGTTCACAAGTCAGATGAAAGCAATTTTCCCTCTTTAGCTGTTAGAAACATATTTCAGAGACAGCATCAGCACTTTTTGCAGGCTGTTTCACACAACATACTGCAGTTGCAGAAAGTTTTCAAATTAGAACTGGTATCTGTCAAGTTTTACTTACATGCGGGGTAGTTGTAGCCTTGTTGGTCCCAGGATATTAGAGAGACAAGGTGGATGAGGTAAGATGTTTTATTGGATCAACTTCTGTTGATGAGACAGATAACTTTTGAGCCATATCAAGCTTTTCTTCAAGTCTGGATACTCCAAGTGTCACAGCTAAATGCAAATTACTTAGGATAGTCAGGAGTTTGAGAGGTTCTTTTAATAAATTTCCCCATTTTCCTCAGCTTTTAACCACTTTTGCAACAGAAAGAATATGTTGCCACGCTTTCAACACCAAACTCTCATTGCCAGAGCTCCATCCATGTCTTTGTCATATCTGGAGTAGTCATTGTAGTGCAATGTTACGCATTCCTTTTATTAAGCAACTTAACTTGGGTCTAGCATGGCAATATGAATCACCCTTCCAGGGTCCATCATAAAGATCAGGTGTGTTAATTCTGTTTTCATCTGTGTCATTAACATCTGCAGCTATCTTTGAATAGCTACTTAAAAATAAAAAAAATAAACCTCTGAAAGTCCCTGGGCCAAATTCTGATCTCCATTACACCAGTGAATCCTCGGTAACTCAGTTGAAATCACTGGATTTACTTCTGATTTGCAGACAAATAACTGCAAACAGAATCTGGCATTAGTCCAACCACTCCTGTTCCATTTCCACTTCCATCTATCCTCAGTTCTTGGGTTCTTAGGTTTTTAGATAACTTAATTTCTATTCTACTATGTTTGCACAGAAATTAAGATACCAGATCTCATGTCCAAAACTGTAGCATTGTCCCTTATATAGTTCTGAGGTTCACTCATGACTAGAAAACCCTGCTTCAGTATCCTCAAACCTCTGAAGCATATCTTCTTTCCCGTCCACAGCTGTAACACTCTGAACGTATTTCCCTTCGCATTCATGTAAGCATGACACTGCAATTCTCCATGAAGATCACTTGATCTCATGCGATATGCCACTGATTGCCAAAAAGGATGCCAATCTCTGGATAACCCTGTAAAGCCATTGTTGAAGGGTGCATGGTACCTGTTCTATGAGTAACAGGATATTTCATTTCCCAGGACTGTCCTTCCAGTACCTTTCACCAGCATTATATTTAATAAGGGATAAAACAAGAACCTCCTCATGATTTGATTGTAAATTTTCTTAGACTAAGTTTTTCTGGCAAAGGGACCATATCTTTTATGGCATTTGTACTGAATCAAGAACAGAGTCCCAGTCCTGATATGTCCTATTGGTTCTACCATAATATAAGTAGTAATTGTGTTAGGATACCAAAAAAATATTGTAGTTATAAGTTTAAAATTATTTAGTGCCAGAGAATTTCCATATATTCCAGTGCTACTAATTAATTCAGTAAATGAAAACACAGTATGGTCTTTTAATGAGAGTGCACAGAACAACAACTGTGCTTTCAACAGGCCCATAACCAGATGACTTAATAAAATTAGGCTTACAACCAACTATATTAGTAAAAGAAAAAAGTGATAACATAAACAGGAGAGAGCCATTGACTTCCCCACCCAAACAGCCACATCCTGCCTAAGGAAGTGAAGTTTTATAATAAATAAATCCAAAATTTATAGTGCTGAGCACAGGTAAAATACGTCATATGTAGATTGTGCTAAATCCACAACATAGTCATTTGAGCCAAGTTGTACTGAATTGCTCATACAGTTCTGCTCATTCTGGGACACATTCCCACATAACTCATGTGGAATAGCATCTTACTCTTCAAATAGTCCCATTGATTTAGATGGGACAGTTTACAAAGTGGGGTACTATTCAACATGAGTACCAGAATCTGTTAGAATCATAGGATCATAGAATATTAGAGTTGGAAGGGACCTCAGAAGGTCATCTAGTCCAACCCCCTGCTCAAAGCAGGACTAACCTCAGCTAAATCATCCCAGCGAGGGTTTTGTCAAGCTGAAGCTTAAAAACTTCTAAAGATGGAGATTGCACCGCCACCCTAGCTAACCCATTCCAGTGCTTCACCACCCTCCTGTGAAAAACTTTTTCCTAATGTCCAACCTAGACCTCCCCCACTGCAACTTGAGACTCCTGCTCCTTGTTATGTCATCTGACACCCCTGAGAACAGCCTAGCTCCATCCTCCCTGGAAACCTCCCTTTCAGGTAGTTAAAGGCTGCTATCAAATCCCCCCTCATTCTTCTCTTTTGTAGACTAAACAAGCCTAGTTCCCTCAGTCTCTCCTCATAAGTCTTGTGCCCCCCCAATCATTTTTGTTGCCCTCCACTGGACTCTTTCCAACTTGTCCACATCCTTTTTGTAATGGAGGGCCCAAAACTGAACACAATACTCCAAATGCAGCCTCACCAATGCCGAATAGAGGGGAATAATCACTTCCCGCGATCTGCTGGCAATGCTCTTACTAATGCAGCCTAATGTGCTATTAGCCTTGTTGGCAACCAGGGCACTCTGCTGACTCATATCCAGTTTCTTATCCACTGTAACACCCAGATCCTTTTCTGCAGAACTGCTGCCTAGCTCATGGGCCCCAGTCTGTAGCAGTGCATGGGATTCTTCCATCATAAGTGGAGGACTCTGCACTTGTCCTTGTTGAACCCCCGCAAATTTCTTTTAGCCCAATCCTCCAATTTGTCTAGGTCACTCTGTATCCTATCCCTCCTTTCCAGGGTATCTATCACTCCCCCTAGCTTAGTGTCATCTGCAAACTTACTGTTCCTGCAAGGCTAGAGAATATTTGTGTATTATCTAATGCACTTAAAATGTTGTCCTTTTCCATGGCTATTTATTCTACCTCACAGCATATATACTACCACACTGTATGTAATATAAAAGAAAGAAACAGTAGAAACGTTCTTCTGTCACTATTTTCACTGCTAGCTTTTCACTTTTTTGTAGCAGGTGGCGTCACCGTCTCCATTTCATGCACCCGAATACACCTCTCTTTTTCTTTTTGAGTACATCCTTTGCCTTGTTAAATACAAATACTGCTATCACTTAGGTTATCTATTTCCTTAAATCAGGCTTATCCAGTCAAAGTTGATTGCAGACTGGACAGAAGGACAGTGTTTAAGTTATATACGCAGGTGTGCTTGGCCACAGCTAAATTACTAGGGGTTGAGTTTAAATGATAGAATCATAGAAATGTAGGGCTGGAAGGACCTTGAGAGGTCTTCTAGTCCAACACCCAATACTGAGGCAGGACTATGTATGTCTATACCATCCCTGACAAGTGTTTATCTAACCTGTTCTCAGAAACATCCAATGATGGTAATTCCACAATGTCCCTTGGAAGCCTGTTCCAGCACTTAGCTATCTTTATAGTTAGAAAGTGTTTCCTAATATCTAGCCTAAATCTCCCTTGCTGCAGATTAAGCTGATTACTTTTTGTCCAACCTTCAGTGGACATGGAGAACAACTGATCATCATCCCGTTTATAACAGCCCTTAACATACTTGAAGACTGTTACCAGTTGCCCCTTCGGTCTTCTTTTCTCAAGACTAAATATACTCATTTTTTTAACCTTTCCGCATAGGTCATGCTTTCTAAATTTTCTCTCCTCTGGAATCTCTCTGATTTGTCTACATCTTTCTTAAAGTGTGGTGCCCAAAATTGGACACACTACTCCAGCTGAGGCCTCACCAGTGCCAAATAAAATGGGACAATAACCTCCCACGTCTTACAACGAATACTCCTGTTAATACAGCCCAAAATGACATTTGTCTATTTTGCAGTGAGTCACACTGTTTACTCATACTCAGTTTGTGATTCAGTATAATCCCCAAATCTTTTTCTGCAGTACTGCTGCCTAGCCAGTTATTCCCTATTTTATATCTGTGATTTGATTTTTCCTTCCTAAGTGTAGTACTTTGCACTTGTCTTTATTGAATCTCATCTTATTGATATCAGACCAATTCTTCAATTTATTGAGGTCATTTTGAATTCTAATCCCATCATCAAAAGTGCTAGCAACAACCCCTCCCAGCTTGGTGTTGTCCACAAATTTTATAAGCATATTCCCCTCCATCATCCAAGCTGTTAAAGGAAATATTGAATAGTACCCAAGCGAGACCCCTGAGGCATCCCAATTGATCTGTCATCCCACCTTGAAAGTGAACCGTTGATAACTATGCTTTGAGTATGGCTTTTCAACCAGTTGTGTGCCCACTTGATAGTAATTTCATCTAGACCACATGTTCCTGGTTTGCTAAGTAACTAAACTATAATACTGAAGCACTGGAATAGTTATCTAAGGAGACTGTGGAATCCCTGTCATTGGAGATTAGCAAGAATAGACTATACAAACACCTGTCAGGGATGGTCTAGATATATTTAAGCTTGTCTCCATGTAGGCAGGGTGCTATATGGCCTCTTGATTTCCTTTCCAGCCCTCCTTTTATATGATTCTGTGATCACCAAGTTTACACATTGTCTCCTTTCCCTACACATCTGATCCCTTAGATGAAGCACACTGACATTTCAGTTAATGTATGAATCATACATTACTTGTAAATCATTATTTGTATGCAGCCGTCTGGGATCCAGTGTTATTGAAGGTAAATAATATTTTCCGTTGTGTTATCTTAAAGGGCAGCATTTAGTTGTGAGATAGGCCTTATTTACAAGTGTTATAGCAGAGGCTTTGTTCCTTTCTGACAGCTTAAAGTTTATCTGAAAATGAAAAAATTAAGTTTGTGTCCTATTTGGCACCTTGATGTGGATTTCTTTCTTTTTTTGTTATTTTGTTTTATTTAATTCAGATCTTGTCTAGTCTGATTTTCCTTCAAGGAAATGGTAGACTGTGATGGTCTGGAGAACTCATAAGACCATGACATCACAAGAAGTAAGAAAATGAAACATAAGTAATTGGGCAGAGAGAGGAAGAGAGAGATTCTTAGAGAATTTCAGAATCTATTGATTTGTTGTTAAACACATATTTAATTTAAATGTCTCAAAAAACAGTTGGCAGACAGATCTCTGTCACAGATTTGACAATTTACCCCCTTCAAGCAGGGGCAGAGACAGTTCCTATTTCATTTCTTTGATCCTGTAAAGTTACTGGCAGCAACACTAGAGTGGACATCCTGTACCTTTCTGAAGAGCACAAACCCAATTTTGATTTCCTTGCAAATCACCTTTACGTACTAATCATTGTTTGTACCAAAAAGAAAGCAACGTTTTTAATTCATATACGCACAAAGCTTTCCTTTTCCTATTCTAGGATTCATTACTACCTCACTCTAGGATTTCTTACTACATTTTCAAGTATAAAATAGGATTCCCTGCTACACTGTAGGTATGAAGTAAGATGCCTTTTCTTATCAAAACATTTGTCAAAAGAGAAGCATTTTTATGCTGGGAAATTCTAACCTTCAACTGGCTGCTTGTTTCTCCCACACAAAGTAATCTGCAAGGGTATTTTAAAATATCCATTACATAATCTGTAAAACAAGTAACCCTTTGTTTAATTACATATTTCTTTCCAGAAGAAAAATGTGAATGCTTAGCTTTGGTTTTTTTTTTTGTTTTTTTAAACATACTACACTCTAAAGACAAACAAGCGTAAGTCCCACGTTTACCTTCCTTTGCGGAATGAATTTTTTTTCGTACATATTGAATCAAATCAAAATGTAACAAAACAAACACCAATATTTTTGCTCTTTTAGCATGTTCACCCCTGTGCAGAAGGCCAACATGGAGACTTTGCACCAGGCCACTCCCATTTCCTTAACACAGGGGTGAATTTCACCTTATAGCACTAATCTAGAATTTTCCTTAAATGCTTTAATTGCTCAGCAGAAAAAAAAGTTACACTCCGCAAGTGTAACACGTCAAGGGTAGTGTCTATAATTATGCAATAGTCAGCATAATCAGGCAAAACAAATTGAACTCTACAACCTGGAGTTCAGCTGAGTCTTATAACCCATGGATCTGCAGCCTGACTTTCCCAAAGGCATTCCTCCAACTGGTTCCCAAGCAGCCATTCTTACCATCCTACATATGAATACCCGTGCAAGGGAAGCAACGTGTACAAGCAGATGGAAGAGCTGAGCTATGCTTAACTTCTTATTCACTGGGAACCACGTAGCACTCCCTGAACTCTGTCATACCACTGCACTAAACTTTCCAAACACTCGTATGTACCAGTAGTTAGCAACAATTTTTATCAGACAACAATAAGAACAAATGTATGTAGCGTAGAATGTACATTAATTTATCATTCTTTTTATTAGTTCATTGCTATAAAAACTTTGATTATCCTTTTAGTTTTAGTTTTAGTTTTAGTGAAACTTTCATCAATACAGCGAGAGTCCTGTGGCACCTCTGGATTTCATCAATATAGACATTAATCAGTATATCTGACTGTGTACGATGATGAGTCATCCCTGAACTAGAACCGGATACAGGGCTGGATTTAGGGGCGGATGACCCAGGCGATCACCTAGGGTGCTGGATTTGGAGGGTGCCGGGCTCGAAGTGCTGTTTTTGTTGTTAGTGACAAAAGGGAAAATCAAATGTTTGAAGTAAACAAATTACATATGTGCTTCAGTTCATGAGGGCAAAGGCGAGAAAAGTGACCTTTTAAATTAAGGGTTTAGGATTGACATTCTAAGGTTGTCACCTACTGTAATGCTATTTAATACTGGTCCACACAACGTTGGTGCATAGTTCAATTTCTTGATCTTAGCACATTTCAGATATTCTTGAAATTAAAAAGTTTCTGTAAGATTAGAGGAAACCATTTTTCTATTTGCTTATATATGGCATGAATAAACACAGATTTACAGATCCTCACATGCAAATTTATTGCATTACATTACAGGGATAAACCATGCTTGCAAATCATGCATCAAAGGTGTGAAATGGACAAAAGTGCAGTAAAAAATAAAGCATTCAAAAGTTTAACAAATGGTGGTGCGGGGTGCTGAAGACGATCCTCGCCTTGGCTGCCATTTGGTTGAGGGCTGGCCCTGACCACTTGTGTTGATGAGGATAGGAAGGTGCAGGGACCTTCCGCAGCGCTGGACCCCAGAAAGGGCCGCCGCCCCAAACACAGGCGAGCCAGGACTTAAACCCCCAGCCTGTCCATCAAGCCAGGAGACAGACTGGGATGGGCCAAGCCGGCTGGCCAATCCCCTCCGCGGAGGGCGGGACTTCCCCCAGGGAGAAGACGATAAAAGGCAAGGCCCGCTGCTCAGTCAGGAGCAGACTGCCAGCAGGGACAGACATGCCTTCCTGCCGGCTGGAGCACCGGCCTGAGCCCGGCCGGACCGAGGCCCAGCATAGGGCTTTCCTGAACCCACAGAGCTGGGAGCGGCCCTACCGCCCTGGTACCGACGACTGGGTCAGGCCCCCAGACACCAGGGAGTGGGCCGAGCCCTTGGACCCTCTGGGATGGGAAACCCCTCCCGAGGCGGGTCTTGACCTCGACGAGCTACCTGCAGCAACACCGGCGGAGGCAGGACCTGACCTGGAGGAGCTGCCAGAAGCAGAAGCCCCCCCAGAGTCCTGCGACCTGGAGAAGCTGCCCCTCGCTGAGGAGCTCTCCGACCTGCCGCCCGTCAACGAGGAAGGCCTGCTGAGTCTGCCCCGAGCGGTCTACCCTACTACCCCAGAGGAGGTACCTGGGACGGGAAGGGAGGAAGTAGCCCAGGGGCAGCCCAGATTGTGGCTGCGGCCGATGGCTTGCCACCACTGGCGTGTTGCGGTGGGACCCCGCCGGCACAGTGGCAACGCCTCTGCCACTACTAGGTCCCTGGGCTGGAACGCAGTGGAGTCGGGTGGGCCTGCGTCCCCCTCCCCCTCCTCTTTTTTCCCTGGAGAACCCAGCAGATCCTCCTTCAACCCCGGCTCTGTGATAGACTGCCTGCTTGCTTGCCCGCCCTGCCAAGGGCCGGGGCAATAGATCGCTTGCTTGCCCGCCCTGCCAAGGGCCGGGGCAATAGACTGGTTGCGTGAGACTAATTCCCTGTTTATCTTCGGAAGGTGCAGGGACCTTCCTCAGCGGCTGGGCCCCAGAAAGGGCCGCCGCGACCGGCGCGGAACACCCGCCGGCCTACAATGAGTCATTCCTTTGTTAGGATCCAGACAATCCACAAGCCAGGAGCTAGTCCTGTGACTCTCAGGGCAGTTATATAAACTGCACAGGAGAACCAGGAGCTCACATCCTAACTCCCTCTATAATCCACACATCACACTGAACCAAAATCTTCCCTTGGGACAATAAGACCTGTACTGTCATGGCCACCAAGTCACTACAGTATCATTATTAACAAATCATCTCCATAAATTTTAACTGGCATAATCTTTAGACATTTTATGATGACAGGAAGTCCTATTACAATTAATGGTGATACTGCATTGTCCTAAGTGCCATCTGATGAGGATGTACTGTGCTTTGGTCATAAATAAGTTGCAATTTCAAAACGATTTTTATTTTTAAAATATCAAATCCCTTTAAAAACAAAATTAATTTAAAAAACGGAACCAATTTTGTTATGGCAGGAGCAGCAATAAATGACTCTGAAATGAATCCCAAGATGCATTTTAAAATAAAAAATCTAGAACCACTTAATGGAGAAACAAAAAGTGAAATGAACCAAGCTTGGGCTTGATGCTATATCAAAGAGCCAAGACATTCAGCTTTATATGCTATTTTTACAACGCAGACATCAACAATGTTAACAATAGCAGCTCTGCTTCAAGGATCTAATGAGAGCCTTAAATGCTTGTAAAAATGTTAATAACTACTAAGACCATCTGTTTAGTACTGGAAAAAATAATTTCATCTCAATGTCTTCTTCTGAGATCATTTAGACTGGGGTATACTAGAAGCTCTGACCACAGTAAGAACCCCAGACATATAAAAAAGTCTGAGCAGTTATAATCTCTGCCAAAGATAACTGTCAGTGTAAGCAGTAGTACGGGGAAAGCACATTGAACTACTTGCTGGGGCTAGACATATGATGCACAGAATATTAAGAGAGGAAGAGACTAGCCACACCTTGCCCAAATCTCTGGTAGCCAATCTGCAGAGCTACACTGGCATTGATTTGCTATCTACTGCCACCTGGGCAGATGGTGCTAACACATTATATTATATATGTAAATATATATTATATATATATAAAATCATAGTAACTAGAGTGAAACAAACATTGCAAAGTTAAACTTGACCCTGACTAGTCCCTATTTAACCAGTATGTGGAACAATATGTACCTACAGTACTGCTTCATATGCCAGGTATTTATATCAATTTCAAGTGGAATTGCTTTATTAAAGCCCCAACAGTACAAAGGGATATATTACTATGTTGCTGAAACAGCACAGGATTTACTCACTGCTTTATGCTTAAATATTGCAGCCTGTATGTGGCCAAACCCCAAGGGCATTCCTTCCCACCTTTACTTCAGCAAAATCCCACTGACTTCAAAGAGAGTTATGTGAGGAAAGACTAATTAAAAATTAATCAAGGACTTCTGTCAGGATCTGGCTTATAGTATCAGAATGTACACTTTTTCTGTACCTGGAGACCTGTATCTGTTGTGATAATTAATTTAGGCAGTGATATGGTGAAAGCACATTGCACTACTTGGTACTGGTGAGTAGTGAGGACCTCATAGAAGAATTGGTTGTAGGGGACAACCTTGATTTGAGTGATCATGATCTAATTCAGTTTAAACTGAATGGAAGGATAAACAGAAATAGATCTGTGACTAGGGCCATTCATTTCAAAAGGGCACACTTTAAAAAATTAAGGGAATTAGTTAGGGTAGTGGACTGGACTTAAGAGCTCAAAGGATCTATGTAGGACACTTGGAATTACTTTAAGTTGAAGTTGCAAAAACTATCTGCAGCTCGCATCCCAAGCCAAGGGAAAAAATTCATAGGGAAGGGTTGCAGACCAAGGTGGATGACCAAACATCTCAAACAGATGATTAAGAGAAAGCAGAAAACCTACAAGGAATGGAAGATGGGATGGATCAGCAAGGAAAGCTACCTCTTGGAGGTCAGAAAGTGTAGGGCTAAAGTGAGAATTGCCAAAAGCCAAGCAGAGTTGGACCTTGAAAAGGAAAGTAAAACCAATGGTAAAAGGTTCTATAGCAATATGAATTAAAAGAAAACAAAGAGAGAAAAAGTGGGACTGCTAAGTACTGAGGATGGGGTTGGAAATTAAAGGTAATTTAGGCATGGCCCAACACCTAAATGAATACTTTGTCTCAGTTTTTAATAACGATAATGAGGAGCTTGGGGATAGTGGCAGGATGGCTAATGGAAATGAGAATATGGAAGTAGAAATTACCACATACATGGTGGAAGTCAAACTCAAACAACTTAATGGGACTAAATTAGAGGGATGGATAATCTCCATCCAAGAATATTAAAGGAACTGGCAATGAAATTGCAAGATCAGTCGCAAGGATTTTTAATAAATCTTTAAACTCGGGGTTCATACCCTATGTCTGGAGAATTGCTAATATAGCCTATTTTTAAGAAAAGGGAAAAAAGTGATCTGGAAAAACTATAGGCCTGTTAGTTTGACCTCAATTGTCTGCAAGGTCGTAGAACACATTTTGGAAAAGGAGGTAGTTAAGGACATAGAGGTAAATGGTAATTGGGATAAAATACAACATGGTTTTACAAAAGGTATATCATGCTAAAACACCCTGATCTCCTTTGAGAAGATAACTTGATTTTTTTAGACAAATAAAATGCAATAGATCTAATCTACCTGGATTTCAGTAAGGCATTTGATACAGTTCCACATGGGAAATTATTAGTTAAATTGGAGAAGATGGGGCTTAATATAAGAATTGAAGTGGATAAAGAACTAGTTAAAGGGGGGGCTACTATGGATGATGCTGAAAGGTGAACTCCCAGGCTGACAGGAGGTCATTAGTGGAGTTCCTAGTGTTAATGGTGGATTGTTTGTAACTTGAAGTCTTTAAATCATGATTTGAGGACTTGAGGTTATGGGTCTATTACAGGAGTGGACGGGTGAGGTTCTGTGGCCTGCAGTTTCCAGGAGGTCAGACTAAATGATCAAGATGGTCCCTTCTGGGGTTAAAGCCTATGAGTCTATAATTGGGCGTACAAATTTACCTTAACTGTGAGTTCAGCTGTAAAAATTGAATGAAAACTCCTAAGATGTCACAATAACCTATAACAATAAATATTGATGGGAAAAGGTAATGAAAAACTGAAGATCATGCCTGGTAAACAAGACAAATGTGGAAGCAGAAATCAGTGAACCAAAATTGGCGTGTCAGAAATTAGTTCTAATCAGTGGACAAAAAAATGAGGGGATGGGCTATTCCATCCATGACTCCCTTTGTGGGTTCTTAAAGAAAGATACTTTGTGGAGAAAAATTGGCTATTTGAACAAGCTCCATGATCATGGCTGCTCCCTCCCATGATCTCCTGGGACCCCAGACCTTGTTCATTCTAATCATGAGCAATGTCCTAACTAGACTGGGCCAGAGAGAGGCACCCAGATGATATTGTCATCTCTACCATCTCCAGCTGAATCCCAAATGCCACCTGAGATCTCTCTCTCTCTCTCCCACCTCCTGATTACCTAGGTGTCCTTTTTCTTACCTACCTTACTTCTTCTCCATTTCTCTCCTTTTTCCTTCTGTCTAATGAGAGTCTTGCTTGGCCAGCCAAGACCGTATATTTTGCAACACTGCTGTAAGACCAAAAAGGCAACTAAAAGCAATGCCCTAAACAGCCTGATGCTGGTACAAGTTCACCAGATCTTGGAGCAGCTGATAAGACCATGTACTGTGCCTGAGTTTCTCCAGCAATGCAGTTGCAAGTGAGAGTCGACATCAGAGACAGAAACTTCATTTTCTATCCTTGCTATTCATTTCCCACCCCTTTTGTGTGTGTGTGTGATGTTTTGTATTCTAGGAAATGAGATCAGATTTTAACAACAACAGCAACAGCAGGTCCAGCCCATCTCAACTAACTTCTCCTCCTTTCCCCAAAAGGACAGTTATTACTATCTTAAATACCTTCTAAGAGACTATCACACAAGGGGGGTTTCCTTCTAAAAGATCTCTCCAGCTAAAGGGAGAGGGAAGAAGGGCCATGGTTAAAATGAAAGCCTAGTTGATATTTCACATTTCAAATGCTTTAACTGTTTTTCCTTCTTTTCTGTGTCTTTAATAAAAGGTTAAAAAGAATTTCAGTGGTGTGTTTGCCATAGTACTAAGCAGCCTGAAGTCTCTATGCCAAATCCCAGATCATGTTTAACACTGTTATAATGTTGGACAGTAACTGGGTTATGTTAACATCTTTCGCTCATATAGTCCATCTAAATTAACACAACATCCTTCTATAACATCTGAAGTGTGCACAATGGAGCGAGTGGAAGATTTAAATTCAAGTCTGCTTTTTCTGTCAGTATAAATATCCACCTTTCA
The DNA here is from genome assembly GCA_007922155.1 of Mesoclemmys tuberculata. Classification (NCBI taxonomy): domain Eukaryota; kingdom Metazoa; phylum Chordata; order Testudines; family Chelidae; genus Mesoclemmys; species Mesoclemmys tuberculata. The sequence goes on along the minus strand of ML675629.1, from coordinate 19,659,553 downwards.
TTTCAGAAATTTCATTTCAGAATCTCAGTACTCTGAGAATACTCAGCCGCTGTCAAATCAAAAGAATTGGTTCTCTTTTTATACTAACATTGTAATTAACATAGAAAATTGTAAAATCTGTGTGTTGTTTGGCAGCTGCTATTCTGTCTGACAGAGAGAAACTGATGTCATAGCTCCTTCCTCACCACCTGGATTTATCTGGCCATACCCCCATCTTCCCAGCACACAACATTCGCTCACTCTCATGCATCAGAAAACTTCTATTCAGCAAGCTATAGCTATTCAGGCAACTTGTACCCCAACAACCTGAAACACCAGGGAAAAAACCAGGGTCCCTCAGGCAGCTTGCAACCTCAGCACCTGCACCCAAGGGGAGAGAGTGTCAGTGTGACTTAGACAGTTTGCAGGAAAGGAAAGGGGGTGGATGTCAGCCAAGCTAGATTCTTGTCAAGAACAGCAGAAGAAAATAAGATGGGAAGAGAAAACACCAGAAAGGCCTAAATGTTTGTTTAAGGAGAGAGGGACTGTACAGGGAGCCAGGTAGTAGGCTTGGAAGTCTTAATATCAAAGGCTGAGGGAGTGAGGTCAGCTTAAGAGGGTAACTGGGATCCAAGCCAGTCTGGAGGGAAGGTGTTTACTAATGTCTGAGAGAGAGTTGGGGTGGGTGAGGGGGAGCTGTAGAATGCTACACCCTGGGTAACTGGGGAGTTGCCCAGTTTAGACACACAACTTTCTCCCTGATGCAGAAAGTGGCAGCGTTCAACAGTAATGTCAGAATTATCCACATCCATAGAAAAATTGCTGCCTCCACAGGTATTTCTCAGCTACCATCTGTTGCTTTTGAATGTTAGTGATATAGATTATACACATTAATGTCTAGTTATTTAGTGTTCGATACAAACATGCTGTCATTTTCCTTTAATGCAGATGTGCGTGAGCATATTACGCCTATTCTCCCTTATAAACTGGTGGAGAATTTCAGTGCACAGAGACCACAGGTGCAGCTAGTCACATCCCCTTTTCCAGGAGAATTTTATCTCCTGGTCACAGAAAAACAGAGGACAGCAAACTGTAACGCAAATATTCCCAGGTTGGTGTTTCTTACCTAGCTCTGGATTCTGAGTACAGCCTTTTCCCATTCAGTTTCTCCCTTCCTGTTTCTAGAAAAGCAGCTCATGTGATCCCATCAATGGGGGTTACACTAGACAACCCCCTTGCAATCCCTTCTATCCTTATGATTCACAAAGAGCAGAGTAGGACCTTTCTGTCCTGCAATGAATGGCCTCCTGCTTCAAAACCAGAGGAAGTACAAGATGCTGGTTATCAACTATATGGCTCTAAATGGTCTAGGAACCAGCTATCTCTGACACTGTCCCCTCTTGTATGTCCCACTATGGAATCAGAATGAAACAAAATTTCAAAATATCCAAATTTCCCACAAGCCAGAAATCCCATTTCGATCAGCTCCACCAGGTGTTAGTATGAGACAATAGAGATCACAAAGGACCAGATTCAATTCCCTCAGTAGCCAAAGGGAATCAGTCACTTCAGTGAGAGCTGGATTGGGCCCAAAGAGAAAAGAGGATCACTAATGATTTAGATATTAACATAGGTAAATGTTTGGATCTTTGGACATGGTTCTTGCAGTAGTCATAGCCAAGAAGTGTGGTTTAGTACCAAACAATCTTTTTTCTGTGTAGTATCAAAGTGCTTATGGAACAAGGAAAAAAACTGCTCACAAAACATATACTATTTAGACCTATCAGGCAGTCCTCCTGATTATTTTTTCCAGCATTCTTTGGGAAATGATGTCTTCAGTATCTCACTTTTGTAACATCAGTCATGTCTTGTTTATTGAAAAGCATGTTGTTTTAAAAAAAAAGTTGTACCTGAAAATGTCGAGCAGGGTGGTCTCCACCCATTCCTTCATAAATGAATTACATGCACATGCATGTGCAATCAACTGTGTCTTATTACATGAGAATAAAATGGGATATTTCTCAGCCACTTTTTGTTAGTTGCAAATGTATAATGCGTGCACTGGAAATAAATTAACAATCCAACTTGAAAAAAATCATGACAACACAAAATCAGAGTTAGCAAGAAGTGGAAGACAGAAGTTTATCAAATAACTGAGTTAGATATACAGTCTAGAGACAGGAGAGGAAATCATTAGTCTGAAAAAGCAATAATTACTGTAAATCACGGATGAGCAACAGGACACAAATATTTTTATGATGTTGTCAATTCTATTATGTAATCCTGTTCATAAATTTATTAAACGCCATCTTAAAACAAGTTAGGTTGTTTGCCCCTACTATTCCCATTGGAAGACTGTTCCAGCACTTCACTCTTCTGATTTCCACCCTAAATTTATTTATGACCAGTTTGTTCTTGTGCCATCGTTGTCCTTTAGCTTAAGTAGTTCTTCTCCATCCCTGATGTTTATTGCCTCTGATGCATTTATGGAATGCAATCAAATCGTCTTCTCAGCTTTCATTTTGTTAGACTAAATCAACCAAGCTCTTTTAGTCTCATTTCATAAGACAGGCTTTCCATTCCCCTAATCATCCTAATAGTCAGCCTCTGCACCTCTTTTAGTTTGAATTCATCGTTCTTGAACATGGGTGACCAGAATTGTACACAAAGTATTCCAGATGAGGTCTTATCAGTGCCTTGTATATTGATATCAATACATCCCCTTCTCTACTTGAAATATGTCACCTGATACATTTTAGGATTGCATTTACTTTTTTTTTTTTTACAGTCACATTACATTGGTGATTCAGAGTCATCCTGTGACCAACTAATACACCTAGATCTTTCTCCTCCTTTGTTGTCTCTACTTGATGAGCCTCTACTTTATTGCAGAAATTTTTTTTAATAGTCCTTAAATTCATGACCTTGCACTTTGTCCTATTACATTTCATCCTACTTCTATTACTCCAGTTCTCTAAATCATTCAGTTCTGCTTGTAAAATATTCAAATTCATTTTTGGACTGACTATTTGGCCTCCCAAATTTGTATTATCAGCAAATTTAATTACACACTCCAACTTTTTGTGCCAAGGTCATTAATGAAAATATTAAATAAGACCAATCTGAAGACCACTTCCTTGAAGAACTCCACTAGTAACCTCTCTCCAGCAGCTCATTCTCCTTTCAGCACAACCTGTTGTGGTCCCCCCCCATTAGCCTGTTCCTTACTCACCTTACAATTCCTGTCCTAATCCCCATCTTTTCTAGCTTCACTGATAGTTTCTTGTCTGGTGTCATATGAAATGCTTTACTGAAGTCTAAATAGATTAGATCTACTGCATTTCCCTTGTCTTGGAAACCAGTTATCTTATCAAAGAAAGGTATCAGGCTAGTCTGGCACAATCTGCCTTTGGTAAACCTATTTTGTATTTTATCACATTTTACATTTACCTCACGCAAAATTGTTCTTTCCTTCAAAATTTGTTCTGAAGCCTTCCTACTTAAAGTCAGACTAACGGGTCTGCTCAGCTCACTTTTTCCTCTTACTTAACTATAGGTACTACAGTTGCTATTCTCCAGTCATATGGTACTACCCCACTTCGATAGATTTATTAAAAATCCTTGCTACTGGACTTGCAATTTCATATGCCAGTTCTCTCAGTATTCTGGGATGGAGGTTATCCAGTTCCTCTAACTTGAACACATTAAGATCTCTGATCTTTATTTCAACCTCAGATGTAGTAATTTCCATTTCTATATACTCATTCCCATTAGCCATCTTGATTTTGCCCTTTGTTCTACATCATCATCCTTATTGAAAACTGAGGCACAGAATTCATTTAGTTTTGGAGCCATTCCTAGATTATCCTTAATCTCTACCCCGTCCTCGCTGCACAGCAGTCTCATTTCTCTTCTTGTCTCATTTTTATTCATATGGCTAAAGAACTTTTACTGTATGTTTTAATTTCCTTTGCAAGGTATTACTCAGCTTGACTTTTGACAATTCTCGCTTTATCCCTACCCTTTTTGACCCTCACAATACAGCTTTCTTTGCTCATCAATCCTTCTATTCCTTGTAGGCTCTCTGCTTACTCCTGTTATCATTTTTGAGGTGGCTATTCATCCAGATAGGTCTGGAAACCTTCCCCACAAGTTTTTCCCCATGCTTGAGATGCAAATCCCTGATTGTCTGACTTTGAAATTCCAAGCCTCCTGCACATTTAAATCCTTGATCTCTTCAACTTAGTTGCCTTCACTAACTTCTTTCTTTATATCACCAACCCAGGTTTCCTATGAGCTGGTCTTCGAAACCTGCTGCCACCACCAAGCTTCTGGCTTGGAAATTTTAGTTTGAGGCATCCCTCCTTCTGCTCCTTTGTTTCAAGGACCCATTCCCCAGGAGAGAGGATCCCCTGATAGGTATGGTAGGCATTTTTTAAGGCTGCTGGAAAAATCCCAGTTCACCAGAGCTCCACTCCAGTCTGAATGAACAAACTTATAATTTATTTCTTAAAATTAAAATCTATGAATGAACTCCATTATTGATCATCTGCCAGTGCCCACGTTCCTATTCAAGACCCAAAATGTCTTATTTCATATCCCAGTTCAGACTTCCTTCTAATAAACCACAGAGTCCAACGTTCTGCCAATCTGGTCTTACCACCTACCACTCGGAAGTTTGAACCTCTGTCATCCTTCATGGACCAGTCTCTGGAATCTGGAGGGAAACTTCTTGGCAACTTCAGCAACCCCAGACCAAACCATCTCCAGCTGGCAAGTCTCTAAACTCACTCTTGCAATAGTTCTCTAATGGCTGACTTTTGAATAAACATTCTGGGGTGGGTCCCAGAAATTCAGTGGGCTTTCACAGAGTCCTTAATGGTTTGAAACCATTATCTCACTTCCATCCACATATTTCACCTCCTACATATCTCATATCTAAAATAATATGAATGCAACACACCTTAGTTTCCCAAAGACTGCCCTTTGGAAATAAAAAATGTTAGTTACTGACCTGTTTTGATTATCCTTCCATTTAATAAACTGAATCAATGCATGACCATTCAATCCAATGTTATTTTCTCTAATGGGTTCTGCTATGTCCTCACTGCTTATCAAAACCAAGTCTAAAATAGCATCACCTCCTGGTGGTTCAGTGACTTTTTAGCGACGAGGTCTGTTTATTACATCCAGGAATATGTAAGCCGTATTACTATTAGTGGATTTTGTTCTCCAAATTGTATCTGGGAAGTGAGTGTCCTATAATTTATGGTAGTATTTCTCTCTCTAATAATATTGGAGAGACCTATATCCATATCCAAATGCAAAACTGGGGATCCATAAGCAGATCCTTAACACTACTCCATAGAATCTCTTTTACAATCCTTCCCAAAGAATCTTTGATCCAAACCCATTAAGTAACAGCAACCCATAGAAGAGGAAGCAACACTGTCTCCTCCTTATTTCCAGCTGGGTTTACAGGCCTTTGCAAAGAAAAGCCTGCATACCTGTAAAAGCAGCTGAAAACAAGGAGACAAGTCAGCACGTTGTAACGTATACCATAAGTAAGTGCTCTGTAGACCACCAACGGTCCATCCACAAACCAGAGCATGGGAACCCTGAAACAATCCAAACAATACAAACTGACAAAACTTTATCACAATTAAATGTAACCTTAAACTCTTATCAAAGAAGTAAAGCAAAACGGATCTATGTTGCAATGTAGTGCTGTTCACTGTAACTCTGTGTCAATATGTCTTTGGCATTTGTATTTGAAACCAAAAGGATACTCAGACTTGCCCAAATGAGGCTGACTGCAGCCACACCCATCTTTAATGCAGATGCACAGCCTATATAGACAAAATTCATAACATGCAAGGTTCCTCAGCATCTTCATAATAAGAACAATGATAGCCACATGTTGCAGTGTAGAAATACAAGGCTTTATATTTCATCTGCCCAGTTTGGGATTTCTAAGGTGATTTTCCCCTCCTCTGTTCAGTTCATGGTCTTCACTTTGATCATTCCTATTCTAATGGCTTCCTTTTTCTCTTTATGCCCAATACTCGATCGAAATTATTTTCTGAAGAATTATTTGGGTTAGGTCTGATTTCCCCCCTTTCCAGACTTCTACATTCTTTGAATATGAAGTTCCACTTCAGGGCTACCCTATTTGTTTATTTGGACCACTTAGAAGGCTTCTTGGCAAAGTACGCTGATGTCTCTGTGTTTTAGAACTCCATTAAATTATTCTTCTAATGTCAGAGCTCTTTTCAGGAAAATTTCCCATAATTTTGTCTCTTGGTCTTGCATATATATTACCAGAATTACAAAAAGTATCTTTCCAAATCCCTGAGGGTTTAAAGTAAATACAAGTTTGTGAACACTTAGTGTATAGCAGAAATTCATCATGTGTTAAACTCTTTACTATGAAATTTTTATATTTTTTCCCTAAAGTCTCACTGGCAAGTTAAAAAAAATTTGAGAAGGTATAGGACTGTGTGGATCGCTAATATTTTTTAAACAGTTTGCTGTGAAAATGTGTCAGGAGTCAAATACTTAACATACTGGTCTTCTCTTGTGTCAGCCACTCCTTATTACCAATTTTTGATTTACAGGTTTACCATCTAGGAAATACCACCTTTAAAAAGCATGCCTGTGGGACTAATGTTACAGTGTCTGCCAATTAATATTAACCAGCAATGTGGTTTCATCTCTGGAAATTATGCTGGGGGAGTACTTCCTGGAATAATGTCTATAATACTGGCAATGATCACTGGCATTGATGCTGGCTGTCAAAATACTGCACCCATAGCTCCTCTACACACCCATTTGTGCTTGAAAGTAACCACAGATCAGAAAATATGCTCAGCTCAACTCGTCTTTAGAGTTCACTCTTTATTACCCACTACAGTGAGTTTGGATTTGTTACTTAGCCTCATCCGATTATATTTATGTCCAACCTAGTAAAAAGCCACATGAAACGGGGAAAAATTCAGCACTTTTATGTGGCCACCACCATCTCAGCCAAACCAACATTTTGGTATCTTTAAGCTCTGAACATTTGGGTTTTCACTTTGCATCCTATAAAGCAAAAAATGTAACATCACAGTGCTCAAATGAAAAAAACTGAGGGGGGGGGGGGATCCACCACCTCAAATATAACAAATTTGAATCAAAATTGTCAGAATTAAATAACCCTATTAAGCAGTAATTTATGTTCATTTTCAATAAAATTTGTGGGACATTAAGGAATGTGAATGGTACTGCTTGGCCTTGTGGAATGTTTCATGTTTTTCTCACTGGCTAAGGAACAGTATCACAAATAGTCACATAAAGATTCAAGAACCTGGGCATATCAGAGATGTCCACTGAGCTGTGGCAAGAGAAGGTATTCCTTCCTCTTCCCTCCTGCACACTATCTCTGCAATGATGACATTTCCCTTACTGTTTTTATTACAGCACTGTCTGAAGTGCAGCCTCTCCAGGGTAATTACAAACATCTTGAAATGAAATCTCAGGCCAGGTGTACACATAATAATCGGATCAACCTAACTACATCACTCAGGGCTCTGAAAAATTGTGTGTCCTGAGCACCACAGTTAGGTCGACTTAACCTTCAGTTTAGACATAGCTAGATTGATGGAAGGATTCTTGTGTCAACCTAGCTAACAGCTCTCAGAGAGATGGATTATCTACATCGATGGGCAAAACCCTTCCATTGATGTAGAAAGTGTCTACACTATGAGGGCTACATCAACACAGGTGCAATGCCATAGCTGGGCTGCTATAGCAGCCTAGATACACCCTCAGTGTCAGAACAGTAGAAATGGAATGGGCCCAAAAATGAGTAACAAACACGATTGGATAAGATTTCTGTATGAAAAGGAAAGTATATATGAATGATATAGAGAAGTTAAACTTCATCCTCCTATTTATTCTCTCTCATAACACAAGAACAAGAAGCTATCTGATGAAATTGAAAGGCAACAAATTTAAAATTGGCAAAAGGAAGTACTTTTTTTTTAAAACACACATATAACTTGAGCAAACTGTTCCCACAAGAAGTGGTATCCACCAAAGGGTTAGACGTATGTATGGAGAATGTGAACATCCACATAAGATAGGCTAAAAAACAGGGACCTCATTCCTCTGTGTTTCTACCAATCACTAACTAACGGTATTGGGAAGAAATTTCTCTTATAGACATATTATGCCACAGTTTTCTACTCCAGAGTTTCCTAATACATTCTTTTGCCGTTCTGATAGTGGCCTCTATCACAGGCAGGATACTAGATTCAAAGGATAACAGATGTATTCCAATAAGTCAATTTCAATGTTCCTTAAAAAACTGTTCCAGTTTCTTACCTTTTGAGAAGCTTATTCAGCACTCCCTAATAATTACAAAGGTGCAAATTCTGGTCCCAAAAATGTAATGGGAGTTTTCCAAAGGGAACTGAATTTGATCCAGAGTAAAATCACTGAAATAAATGAGAATTTTATTCATGTAAGAAGTGTTAACAAATGAAGAAATTTGATTTAGTTAGTTCTGGAAATACATTTAGCTAGATTTTGTAAAACGTATTCTGTGAGCACTGGAAAATAGTACACTAGACTACATCATCAACAAGATGGATTTGATCTTCCTGTGGTCTTCTTTCACATAAGTACCATTTTAGCTATTCAGTGAGGCCACTCATCTCTCTCTCTTTTTTAAGCCATTCTCAATATTAAACTAATAATGCAACCCTACTGCTCAGTGGGAAATCCCAGTTGTCTATGCCACAGGGCATGATACAGAATTTAGGACATGGACAGCTCAAATATTCTTGTAGATACACTGGAAAAACTGTAATATACCACACAAGGAGCTTTTGTAATTCCCAAATCTGGTATGCATTCACCACTCAAAACTAACATGACATGAATGCCAAAACCTACATTGTTTTCTATGTTGATTTATACTGTGGTTAAAATGGAGAAAGAGCACCTTAATATTCATACAAAATACTGAATTCACATACAAAAACTCCACATTTTTCTTCTGAGTTAGTGAAAAGCAAGGTCTTCTGAGATGTTTTAGGAATGTAATTCAACTACTATCACAACTGACATTAACTGGCATTTGGCAGTCCAAGGAGAGAAACCAAGAACTAAATAGACGTGGAGCATGAACTACCCTTTCGTTACTAGAATAGAGTCAAGGCACATTGATAATGGGCAAGGGGATTGATGTGGGAGAAACTCTGGATCAGGGAACTTCACTTTCCAGTGCCTTTCTTCTGGTGCCTTCCACAACTATTAAAGGTCCAATTCTGGTCTCATATGCACCAGTTTTAAGCCAGTGTAGCTCTGACTTCTGGCATTACTCCTGACTTACACCCGCTAACTTAGATCAAAATTGGACCTCATGGACTTGCTTTTAAAAAATAGAAATAAAATTCCACTGCTCTTGTCTTTTTCATGGGCTAAACAAAAAGTTCTGCTACCGTATGTTGCCATATAAATAAGGTTCTTTCATGAGGCAATTATTACATAACATAAATTAATATCTCCAAAGTTTGTTCAGTCTGAAGGAGATCATTTCATTTAACCACGTTTTTGTGTAATACGTACTATATTATAAGAGTATGGTAACTGACAAGGAAATAATTCCATTAAACTGTTCAGGTGATGTGATATATTTCAAATTTATCATTACAATTAATCATCATGATTATCATTTATATAATGAATGCACTTGTAAAGTATGCCATAGATAAATAAATAAAGCAAGTCTGGCTTGCTGAAAATTTGGGTGAAATTTGACCATTAACATTCACTTTGAAACATTCACATGAATCTATATGTTAACAGTAATTCCAGTCACACTTCAGAGTTCAGAAAAAGTTATAAAAAAGGTAATTATAGCAATGGCGGGTCTGGGGTTCTGTTTTGAAATAAAGATAAGATTACAATTAATAAAATGTTTGCATTCATTTATTAAAACAATGTTTCACTGATAAAGATCGTGGTATAAAGATGGAGAGAAATCAGATTTCTGGGACTCTGCTTTCGTAATTGAAAAAACCCTCATGATAAAATCTAGTGCATTTTATCCACAGTTCAATATTTATTAATATTTTCTCCCAAATGCCTGGTGTCTGGGTATACTGAGAAAAGTTATTACAAATTCATCAAACCCCTGCAGCATGTTGTGTGCTGCACTCAAGTTGTGTTGGAACGCTATTCTAGCACATCTGGGCGGAGTCGGAACACCATTCCAGTACTGATCTTTTGGGAAGGACTGGAGCACTGACTGACTCCGCTCAGTGGCGATGAAACACAAGCATCCCTTGCCCCTGCCTCTCTCTTGTCTTCACCATTGGAACCAGGCTATGGCTGGGCAATGGGCAAGCAGCGACACCTGCCGAGAGGAACGGGGACTGGCCAAGTGTGGCAACTCAATCACCACCCCGTGGAGCAAGCTGCTTGGCAGGGTATGGAGATGCTGGGGCACTATGCACCAGCTCATTTCTAGGGCTGTCAAGCATGTGGCTGTCCAGGAGGCAAGGCAGGAACTCAGCCATTGGTTGCCTCGGGCTGGCACCACAGTGGGAGGGGGAGAGCTGGCCAGCTGACTCCTGGCAGATGCATCCTGAGCTGGTGAGCTCCTTCTTAGGCCCTATTAGTAGCAGATTGAGCTGTATCACTTGGAGCTGCTGCTGTACCAGCTGCCCAAGGCCAGGACTTGGCTCTGCTCCTGCTGCAAGAGCTGCCTGAACACGTGTGTCCTAGCAGTGCTGTGTTTTGCCTCACAGGCCCTGCTGTGCCAGAGCCTGCAGGACTTCTTGCTCTGGGCCAACAGCTGGGCCAGCCTGACGAAGTGCTGCTCTTCACCATGGCTTCATCATGGTCTCCTTCCCTGTGGTTGGGGCTACAGGTGACCAATTTCGAAAAGTAGACATCATTCTGGCACGTTTTGGGAAAGCCAGAACGGCGTTCCAATACCTTATTTTATGGAACTCAAACACTGGCTGTATGCCACTGGAGGATCATCACTCCTGAGTGAGAGAATATTTACATTTGTATAGCACCTTTCATCCCAAAAGACCCCAAAGCACTTTTCAGACTACGCTATATACAGACCCTTTCCAGTAAAATGTAGCCATGACAACAAAGGCATGGATGAAAGCAGGCAACAAATCAGAATTCTGCATATAATATGGGCAGAGACCCAAGGATAAAACACTGGCCAAGGACAGCAGGGTAAATTACTATTTTTACAAAAAGTGTTCATTCACGTTATCATTAGTGTCTGTCAAAGAAACCTTATCTAAAAGCTTTCCCGCTCTTCCTCCACGTTACATGGCATGGCTTGGAATTCATGTGCTTTGGAATGAGGATGGTCTAGTTCAGGGGTCGGCAACCTTTACTATCAAAAGAGCCATTTTGCCTGGAACCGCAAAACATAGCTTACCGCGGCTGAAGAGCTGCGGGCTGCCGACCCCTGGTCTAGTTAATGCTTCCAGGATCTGAACTTGCGATTCTAAGGACAGAAGGCATTCCAGTGCTGACGCAGTGACTACTAGCTGATGCCCCTCAGTTATATAGTTCAGGTAGACAAATTTCAGCCTGAGGATTGAAATAAAGGGTAGGAAAATGTCCTCTCTGACCTTGAGGACACAACCTTACTCTCCTTCCCATCCCTCCTCAAGACACTCTTCACTCCAAATATTATCCTCACTTTTAAAAAGAGGAACAATCGGGGTGCATCATTGTCATGCTGTATCTCATGTAAAGCCCAATTCTGCACCAATGAAGTCAATGAGAGTTTTGTCATTGGCTTCAATGGGAGCAGGATCTGGCCCTTAGCTTGTAAATTCCTTAGGGCAGATACTATGTTTTTGATAGGTTTCTCCAGTGTCCTACAAACCTACAGAGATATGTGCAAATATTAATCAATAATAAAAATAACTTTCATCCATTTAAAGTAAAAAAGTAAAAAGTAAAAATGAATGGCTCCAATCAGCCGATCTCTAATGAGATGGGAAGATTTTGTCATGAAAAGGCATGGCCGCACATGGAGAAGGAAGGCTGGGAAAAGAGAAGAACGGATGATGAGTTGTGATTGGCGCAATCTATACGAGGGCTGAAGGACCAATTGATCAAGGTGATCAAGGAATAATAACTAATGGGCACCCTACTATGAGATTTGTACTCCTAAATAAACATAAAGTTGTCCATATCTAAAGGCTCTAGCTGTCCTGAGAAATTATTAAAATCACCATCCATGAAAGCTATAAGAATAGCAACTGCAGAGATGCCAATTTACCACTAACAAAATAGCCCATTATCAGTAACATACACAAAATTACCATAACTCAGATCCTGCAAAAGCTCTCAACCCCACATAGATCCCAAAACTCCAAAGGACCCTCATCCCCCAGTTCTATATATCATAGCGTTCCCCAAACATCTGTTCAAATAGACAGACTTGTAGTATACTCTGAAGGTCCACAAATTTGGGCTATTTGACACAGAGAATAAAGCAGTCTTTGGAGTTTGTAGTTTACAACCAAGTTCTTGATCTTCTCCTGCAAATGAACAGTCAGATCAGAGGGCACTGATGACAAGAGTTTGTGCCAAAACTACCTTCTTAGGAAGTAAGCAACTGTATTTGGAAGGACGTCAACTTCAGAACAGGTTTACGGGTAGCCAGACGTAGAATGCCTTGTAATAGTCGAATCCTGAGGTGGCAGAGGCCTGGATTATGTTAAGGAGCACCCCAACTGAGAGAAAATGTAGCAACCACAAACAGATGGATAAATTTAGCTATATGATGAGCTGTTACAATTCTCCTGCACAGTGTACATATATATTAGTTTTGCCCAACTTGATTGCTGGTTTGAACTGGATTCTGTGCCCTCAACTCCTTTCCAATTCAGTGGGCAATGAGCACACCCGGCTCGTTGTAGGATCAGGCCCTAAGTTTTTATAAAAACACCAATGTTTTTAGAATGCCAGGAATGTGCCAGATTTGGAATTTATGAATCAAGGCTTACATTTGTTAACCCAATTAAATCTGACTGTGCCAGATACAGTAGCTGATTTCTAGTCTGAATTATGGATTTGGAACAGTGAGTCATGGGGTGAGCCAAAGTATATGTAAATCAAGCACCATGATTATTTTAAAGTGAACCAAAAAGCTCAAAGGTTTTTTGTTTGTTTGTTTTGTTTTGCTTTTAAATAAAAGCTTTTTAATATCCCAAGTCTTTAAAGGAAGACATTTTATTCACATTTCTATCTAGCTCATAAGGGGCTAGTTTACCACCTGGACAATGGCAAGGAACCCCTGAGTTCTCCCCTCTGTGACAGGGTAAACAAATCTGGCACCACACAAGAAAGGGTCAAAAAGCAACTCTGGGGTCAGGCAGTCCCGCCCCATGGCACTTGCAAGGCATGGCACTCTTGGAAAAAGGGAAAAGGTCAGTTCAGAAGGCCTTAGCCTGGGGTGGGGGTGGACGTCTCATACGCCAGCTCAGCTGCCAGAGAAGAACACAGTGAAGAACCACACCACCTTCAATTGCCTGTGAGCACAGAGAGGTAGGACAAATGGGTGGAGGATCTTGGTAAGACCGAGAAGCTGTTGCTCCTCTTTATTTCTGTTAATTTAGTTTCCTTTCCTTTGTGATGATGAGAACTGGGACTGCGGGTTTGACCCCAGGTCAGTCCCCCACTGAGAAGATGAGCCCCCTGAGAAGAAGGTGGGCCAACGTAGGAAGTAGCTCAAGGACAAAACAAAGAGTCTGACTAGACAAAACTTAACCACTTTCTACAAGGATCCATGGGCTGGAACCTGGTGTGGAAGGGAGGACTGGGTTCCCCTACAGCTTTCATGGGAAGATCTAGACACAAGGGGCTAGAAGGACTATTGAGTCTGGACCAGGGGCATCCACCAAAGGTGACCCAGGCAGACGGCTGAGTCATAAGGCAAAAGGGGACCACCAGCAGACATGGCTGGAAGGACTACAGAGAAAAAAACTGCAAAGCTGCACCTGCCCACAAGCTGGTGAGTCACTTTGACACCTTCACCACTCCAAAGGGAACAACTGGGAAGAGGTAGGATGAATTGTACAATCCACTCCCTATCCCCATGGATTCCAGGAGATGCTCAAAGGGCCAAGACTGTCCACCCAGAGGCTTTGTTTCTCCCTACTCTCTGGCAACATGGCTACTATGAAGTGCATCAAGGACTCCTAGCCACAGGTATTTGAAGGGACCTCACATTTATCTCCAGGAAGGTCCAGATCGGTGAACTTTATTACTCAAAGAAAGGAATTTTCCCATAGGAAAGGTAATACAGTAATTATTCTCAGAGGGGCTGATGTGGGATGAAGTGTGTGGCCCTCTGGTCAAAGACCCACCAAATCTATGGCACCATATCTTTGGACCCTCTCCTGTGGAGAGCTCTATTCTGCATCTAAGAACAGAATTAAAATATGAGGTCATGCTCTATCACCTTGCAGGAGTGGAATAAGGTTGATGCTTACTTTCTGGGAAGGAGCAGTGTTCTGAGACCTCCGTGAATCACTGTATCCCAGCTGGTAGAGGCTAGGCTCTCTCATTCCCATTCCCTGAACTGAATCTGGAAAATCCCCTCAAAAAAAAATCTTATTCTCTGAATTCACCAGTTGTGGGAGTGGAGAATATATAACTGGAGCTAGCTGTCTCCCATCAGCAAAGATAGGGTGAGATGCAGAAGAGATACCTGGAGTTAGTGGATAGGTACAATATGAACTCTGTATCATTGGATATGCCTGTGTATGAGATTGCTTTCTATGAAGAGGTGATTGGCTCTGTGCCTGTGGGGAAAGCGGTGGACGTGATATACCTTGACTTTAACAAAGCTTTTGATACAGTCTCCCACACTATTCTTATCAGCAAGTTAAAGAAGTATGGGTTGGTTGGATGAATGGACTATAAAACGGATATAGAACTGGACAGATCATAGGGCTCAACGAATAGTGATCAATGGCTCCATGTCTAGCTGGCAGCCAGTCACAAGTGGAGTGCCCCAGAGGTCGGTCCATGGACCGGTTTTGTTCAACATCTTCATTAATGATCTGGAAGATGGGGTAGATTGCGGCCTTAGCAAGTTTGCAGATGACACTCAGCTAGGGGGAGTGGTAGATACCCTGGAAAGGAGGGATAGGATACAGAAGGACCTAGACAAATTGGAGGATTGAGCCAAAAGAAATCTGATGAGGTTCAACAAGAACAAGTGCAGAGTCCTGCACTTAGGACAGAAGAATCCCATGCATAGCTACAGACTGGGGACTGATGAGCTAGGCAGCAGTTCTGCAGGAAAGGACCTGGGGGTTACAATTGATAAGAAGCTGGATATGGGTCAGCAGTGTGCTCTGGTTGTCAAGAAGACTAATAGCATATTAGGCTGCATTAATAAGAGAATTGCCAGCAGATTGCAGGAAGTGATTATTCCCCTCTATTCAGCATTGGTGAGGCCGCATTTGGAGTATTGTGTCCAGTTTTGGGCCCCCCACTACAAAAAGGATGTGGAAAAGCTGGAGAGAGTCCAGCGGAGGGCAACAAAAATTATAAGGGGGCTGGAGCACAAGACTTATGAGGAGAGGCTGAAAGAACTAGGCCTGTTTAGTCTGCAGAAGAGAAGAATGAGGGAGGATTTGACAGCAGCCTGAAAGGGGGTTCCAGGGAGGATGGAGCTAGGCTGTTTTCAGTGGTGGCAGATGACAGAACAAGGAGCAACGGTCTCAAGTTGCAGTAGGGGAGGTCAAGGTTGGACATTAGGAAAAAGTTTTTCCCTAGGAGGGTGGTGAAGCACTGGAATGGGTAACCTAGGGAGGTGGTGGAATCTCTATCTTCAGAGGTCTTTAAACTGCAGCTTGACAAAACCCTCACTGGGATTATTTAGCTGAGGTTAGTCCTGCTTTGAGCAGGGGGTTGGACTAGATGATCTCCTGAGGTCCCTTCCAACTCTATGATTCTATGATTAGGATTCCCGATAGGCTCCAACGAAAATTGTATTTGTGTTTCTGTGACAATCATCTTCTATTAACATTGTACTCAAATGAGACATTTTACCTGATAGTATTTATCCTCAGCCCAGGTCTACACTGACTTCCCTGGCACCAATGACCTGTGTTTGTTCTGAATCCAAAACAGGCCAGGAAAACATACCACTCTCTGTGCTCGTTTCAGCTTTTTCTCTGTAGAGAACCTTGATAAGAAAAATTGTCCAGGAATAGATTTGTGGAATGTGGATGTCCTTCTTCCCTACAGCCAATATTATTGCTGCCATGATCCTTGAGAGACCCTGGGAGCACATGTAGTATCAAAAGGTTGGGGAAAGAAAAAAGCTGCAACCCATCTGCAAAACGTAAGAATTGTCTATGGATGGTAAAATGCAAATGATCTGAAGACAAGGCTCCTTTAGGAACTTTTTCAAATTTCCAAACAGGGCCCTACTCTGCTTGTCCCTGATTCTGTGAGGCTAGAAATAGGATGTGGAGCAGGTTGTAATGCTCTGATCTGAAATAGATAATGGATGATTTCATTCATATCATGGCCTTTCCCTGGGTAGCTGCAACTGGGAAGGGACAAAGATGTTCCTGAAATTCTTGCACAGCTCCATGGGGTACCCGTACTGGACAACATGCAGTCAGTGACCTCATATAATCAGGGCTTCAGGTAGCCGTTTTGCTCCCAAACAGAAACAGCTTGGCACCAATCAGAGGTCTAACTCCAGATATGGCTGGTTGGGAGGCCTGCAGATAGGTCTGAGGCAATACAGCAGTTACTGACCCTGTATATGGTTAGGTTACCACTTGCAACGTGGTATTTTCTTCTGTTCTATTTCAGGGACAGCGACAACTTGTCATCTGACTTGTACTCCTTCCTCTGATGTCTGGCAGGAGTTAGGGTTGTAAGTCGACTCGTCTGATGATGCAGGGTAGCGTTAGCGTCCCATTGATCACTAAGATATTTGGGAGCTGATTTGTTGATCCCAAAGGTGATCCCAAAGTCCCACACACCTCCATGAAACAGATCTGAATCCCACTGTTGTTTTCTTCTAGGAAGAAGCCCTCACCCGCACGTGATTTTTAGGTTAAGAGGGACCATACTTGCAATACTATCCACCCATGTTAGCACTGCATTCCAGTTCTTCTTTTTTTAATACTCAAGCACTGGTTGTGTACCCCTGAAGAATCACCACCAGAGTGAGAAAATATTTACATAGCAGCCTCCCAAAATATCCCAAAGCACTTTACAAACTACTCTATATACATACCCTTGCCTTGGAAATGGAGCCATGGCCTCCTCAAGGCCTCCTCAAGAATGGAAGGCGGCAACAAACCAGTATGCTGCATAACAATATGGGCAGAGGGTCAGATGACAGTTCATTTTTTTTTTTTTGGTGGCCTGAGGCAAGTGGGCTGAGACAATGCCTGCCTGGACTTGGCTGTGAAGGACCTGTATATTGAGGAGGCCACACGTTCAGGTAAAAATGTCCCCCGCTTAGAAACACTGAGTACCTGATCACCACGGGAAATAGCCATATTTATCTATGGTAGTGATACCAGGTTCTTCTGGCTGAGGAACCTTCCGGCTTCATAAAATGGAAGCTGTGTGAAGGGTGGGGTAGAAATAAAGAAAGAATGGGTCAAGAGGACCCTTCCTGGCTGCTGGAAGCCAGGAAGCCACATCTGGGCTTCTGTCCCTCTTGTCACTCCATAACCATCTGCTGGGGGTAGGAAGTAGAGATGGTGAGAAGGCATGGCAACCTGCCACAGAAGTTGTGGGCAATAGCTTGGACTTTAGTGAATGCTGACTCAAAGGAGCAGCCAGCAATAACAGCGAATAGGCAGGGCATGGTGACTGGCTGAGGCAGCTAGAGACAACAACCTCATACCTTCCCAGTCTTTCAGATATGGCAGAAAATCTCTATCCTTCTATAATACCTTACCAGGGTGCATAAGGAGGAGCAAGTAGCTGTAGCTTTTCTAGAGCATCTGCAGACTGTCAAAGCATAGTTTCATTATCCTAGGTACATTCTTGCCTGAAAGAATCTATCTTCTGGCTTTTTTGTCTCATTTTTGTTGTTGTTTTACTATATTTTACTATAATCTTTAACTCTGTTTGGACTCCTGGCCTGCCTTTGCAAAGGAGGAAGAATTCCCTTTGTGCAGGTGTGTGTTTGAACAGCTAAAGGAGTCAGCATATCAATAGCATGGTCTTTTCTGCCATGCTGCACTCTGTGAGGGTAAACAGTGGAACTAGGCGCTGACGATTATCCCCCATGCTGCACTCTGGTAAGATGAGAGAGGAAAACAGCATGGATTTTATTTTTCTTTTACTTCCCTTTTGGGAGTTTGTTCCCATTTTCCTGCTTCAGAGGAGGAAGCAAAATGGGCTGAGAAATTGTTCCAGAAATATCTCAGGTGCCTACTTATCTGCGTGTCCTCGAAGAGGCTAGGCTTATTTGTCTCCCCTCTCTCACATGAGCCCCTTCTAGGTCTCTTCAGTACTGTACTGGCCTGGGGCTCAGGATGGACTCTTCAGAAGCTTTACCCTTCTCTGCTACATTGAATCCACATGGGCCGAATAGGTCTAAGCCTGGGATATGCATAGTAATCCCCTGGGGATCTGTTATAGTGGTGGCAGCTGGGGGAGAAAGCTGGTCCCAAGGGCCTCTTACCTGCACTCTCTGGCTTTGGCTATATCCACAGTGTGTCCAGTGCCCTCCATCTGTGGCCTGAGGAGGAATTGGCTAAGCACTATTGTCAGAGGCATGGCTGGCTGCTGTGGCATGCTATAGAGACGTAGACACCATCTTACACATGAAGGCTGCCCTTCTGAGGTCAGTCCTCTCCTGGAGATTGGCTCCAGGGCAAGCAACCCGACCGTTTGGTCTCAGCCTGCCAGAGGAAAGGGGGCCCGGGCTGCATCTTGCCTAGCAGAGTCAATCTTGTCAGTCCTGCCTGGCTCCTTCTCTGCTTGGGGAATGGGGACACAGGTGGCCCCACCTAGACTGCACGCCGCGCACCGAGCTGGCTGAGACCCCCAACAAGACAGTCAACAAGGGAGCAAAGCAGGGGACACAGACATTTCCCTTTGTCTCTGGCGTCTCTCACCCCCCAGTCTGCAGGCTCCAGAAGGGGAAGCAGAGCTGAGAGGACAGTGTCGCCAAAAAACAAATGCGGACCCAGGTCACAGCTGGGAATTAGACACATTATTGAGCTGAACTGTTTGTTTGAAATGGAGTTTGGAATTTCTCACAGGAAAGCTCTACAGAGGGAGGTCTGGCTGGACTGCCAGCCACTGAGCCGGAGGGGCGGGGGGTGGGAAGTGGAAGGGATTTCAGGAGGGAGGGTAATCTGCTGCTGCCGGTGACTGACAGGTCTGAGTCCGCCTCCAAGCTGCAAGCGGGCTGACGTCCCCATCGATGCAGATCTGAGGAACTTAGCAGGATTTTTAAAAAAATGTTAGTTGTAATATAGATTAGCAGCTGGCAATGAGAAGAACCAATGCCACGAGTGAAAATCACCCCTTTGCTGAGGTCCAGCACAAAAATCTATGTCTCTGATTGTGTTGGATCTCTGAAGATCCTAGCTGATCAGCAATCCAACAAGTGCTCCACAGTCCACAGTTTGAGAACCCCTGGTTGAGTGTCTTGGTAGTGCGTATAAACCTTCTGATCGCTGTAGTGTCTGGTCTGAATCCAGAAATCAATAGTCATTGAAAAGCTGGTACCCTCTGCTGATTGTTCTGTGTGAAATGATAGTTTCAGTCTGCAAGAGTCCACTTCACAAAATCAGACCTACCACCACAATGGGTAATACCTGGCAACCTTGCTGGCATTCTCAACAGAGAAGACCAGGACTGAATCAACTTTCCCTTGCAACTAGACATGGTCCTTTCATGTCAAATCCAGAGAATACGGGCAGAGTTGTGAAGCTTGCACTGTCACTATCTCTATCACACTTACATTCTGGAGATAGAGGACTTCAGTTTCCAGCGTGACCAGCCTAAGATCTTTCAGAAGCGCCAAATACACAAAAAAGAAATATTAAAAATGGAAATGGTATTTAGATCTGGAATATCTGAAAGTGCTCTGAAGTTTTAGGGGTCTGTCAATGAGAACTCTACATGGTCAGGCCCTGTTGTTTACTTATTAGTAGGATTTTCCAGATGTAATGATAAAATATCCAATAAGAAAGGAAGAAGGAATGAGGTTTTTGAACTAAACAATGCATTTTGTAGATTAAAAATATACAAATCAAACAAAAGTCCTGACTCTTTGTCTCTACAACTTTCTTACATTTCCAGGCACCCATACACAATCACTCATTCCTCTCTTTTAGGGATCTGTTTTTCCTATAACCTTGTTTCATTGTTATCTTATTGTAGTTTTCTTTTTTAATAAAGCCAAATGTCAGGAAGGGGGCTATATTGCACTTTTTCTACAGTGTGGGAATGTGTGTGCAGAGCAAATTAAGTATCCCTCTTTGATAATGTACATAAGGGTACTCTGATTTGAGTACCTTTACATACATTGAAAGCAGTTTTGTGAGAGAGATGTGACCACCTCTTAAGTGAATACTGAGGTAGGCACCTAGATATTCTCTCCCTGCACTCCTGTGAACTCCTGAAGTTTACAAGTAGACAGTTTTCAAAGAGGGAAAAATTAGTGATATAACTCCCCAAAATTAATTATAAGCTCTGTTTTCCTTTTTTCAAGTGGCTGCAGTGAGATGTCAGGGAATGGTATAGTCATTTAAACCCCACAATACAAATGCTGGGGTAACTGGAGCTTACAAGATCACTACATGATTTTTAAGTGATTGGGAACAAAATCTACCTGCTATCCGCATAGGTAGCTGCTGACACATTCAGATGTTATTTGCTGAAAAAACAAATAGAAATAAAAAAAACAATGAGCCCTCTCTTGAGGTCCTGACAGAGACAAAACTCCCACTGACGTTAGTGGGATGTTTGCTCATTCCAGTGGGACTATAGTATCAGGCATTAAGCCAGTTATTGTTTCAATATTAGGCCAGAAAGTTGAGTCAAAATATCCAGTTTTCCACTGAAACTTGAAATATGCAAAGACATTGAACTCTAGACTCAGACATCTGACTGAACTTGTGATGTGTAGTGGCATTCATAGTGACCACAAAAAATGTTCCTTTTCTCCAGTAATGCACATTCATGTGATCTTTATGAAACAGAGATCATCAAATCCAAATCAGAACACAGACTGTTTTGATAACAAAAATGATCAAGAGACTGTTTTGATAACAAAAATTAATTAGCGTGTTTACAGACACCTCACTGGGAAGGAGCCAGTAATAATAACTTGTTCTCTCAACATAAAATCCCTGTGAGGACACTATTATTATTTAGTCAATACTAATCTAGTAGGTGGGTGGTAATAAGTGTTTCTATTGCTCAGCAGCCAATTATGTGCAAAGGTAAAGAAAACATCTAAAGCAGACTGAAAAATATACCAATTCACTATTATATTTTGTCACTGGATCACATTCTACTTCAAACCATATTAAATATTTTAAATTCTGATGTTTAAAAAAATACTGCAAGAAGCCCACCACATTTTTTCCTCAATAAACTAGTGTGAGTGAAGTTAATCACTTTTCCAATTTTGCAACAATTTACCCACTGAAACTCCTCTGTGCTTTTTTCCATACATGGAACACCCTCCATGTAGCCACTACCCTCTCTTCTTTAAGTCCCTCTTCAAGACTTACTTTAGCCATGAATCTTAAAGGAAATCAACCTGCTAATGCTGGCTAGCCTATGAAACATTCAATAATAGCTGATATTTTTTCATGTATTTATTTATTTATTTATATAGCTGGAAAATTAGAGATAGTTTCAAATAACTCATAACCATCCCATTTGCAGGTATTTGCCCTCTATAACTATTTGTTACTATTACTCTCATCCTCTCCCTTTCTTTTCCTCCTTTTGTTTGTTAGGGCTGGTCCACATGCTGCCCTGCATGGTTACCAAATTAAGCTAAATTGTCTTAAAGCACACCTAGGCCAGTTTAAAGGTATCTACACCAAAGAGTCACATTTGAACTAAATCAGTTTCTAAACACAATTAAATTGGTGCTTAAGCTTTTTGTAGGCCACCTTTTACATTTATTTTTGTGCCTTGTTTCATGTTAGATTGTAAGCTCTTCAGAGCCGTGTGATGGGATATAAAAGCCTTACACTGGGAAACCAACAGTTAACAAGCAGCTCTGGCTCCACATGGCCCAGCTCAGCCACACCAGCTGGGCATGCTCGCAATGGAAGGTCAGCACAATATCAAGATTTGATGTGTACCTAAAGCCCCGGGTGCATGAGCTACTCAGAAACTGGGGAATGCTGAATACATCTCCTCTCTAGACTTGACCAAAGGTCACTCTGATGACGGAGCCCTGGGAAAAGATAGCCTTCCCTTCCTCCTTTGGACTATACCAATTCATGACTATGCCATTCGGCCTCATAGAGTGGCAGTCATCTCTCAGCCATTGATAGTTATTTGAGCCTTTGAGTGGGCAGATCTTATAGCAAACCCAGCCAAATGCCTCCTAGGACAGAGGGAGATGACATCTCTTGGATAAACGATGGGGTGAGACCAGATGCACCCCAAAGTCCAGGTCCTGAAAGATTTCCCAATACTTTTAGCCAAAAAGCAGGTGTGATGCTTCCTAGGCTTGGCCAACTATTACAGGCAGTTTGCATATGACTTCACCATGATAGCCACTCCCTCTTATCAACTTGGTGAAAGCACTAGCCCCAAGAAGATGCAGTGGATGAAGGTCTGCAGCAGGGCCTTCAGGACCTTGAAAGACTGGCTAATCCAGGAGCCAGTTCTCTTCAGTAGAAAGAGTCTCTCCAGTAGAAAGCTGTTTCCTCAGGAAATGAACTACTGGACAATCAAGAAAGAGGCCCTGGCAGTGAAATGGACCATAGAGACACTCAATGGTGTCTCCTAGGGAACTCCTTCCTACTCGTCACAAGCAATGCCCCCTTCCAGCAGCTAAACTCCATGAAAGAACCCCCAGTGGAACAGGAAGAGCCCAGGTTCTCCTATCACCAGCCATGGACTCTCGTCACTAAGGCAATACTGCCACAGACTTTCCCCACTAGCCACTACCACAGAGCTCAGACACCAAACCCCTGGCAAGCAAGAGCCTTATCTAATTGTGGTTTTGTACAGCACCTAGCACAATAGGGACTTAACTCTGCCTGGGATCTTTTGGTATTACCACAATACAAATAATAGTTGGAAGGAAAACCATGACATGCTGGAATACACTGTAATACATGCAGTGTAATACATACATGGTAACACAATGTTTTTCTCTGGATTAAGGTATCTTGCAAATTACTTTATGACCGCCTATTCTCTGCCTGTGGCACATAATAGTTTGGTCTCCTGTGGACTGCAATATTTTGATCTAATTTTAGTTGTTGGGTTTAATGTGTGGGTGTTGGGTGGTAATGTTGGCTTGTGGGATGAAGAAGGTCAGACTAGATGATCTAGTGATCCCTGCTGGCCTTAAACTCTATGACTATGTTACTAGATGGGTTTAAAATACTTCTTATAGGCTGATACAAGTAGCATTCAGATTTGATTTCTTATTTTCTCTCCATGTTTTAATGTCTTTCTCTACGTAGTTTTAGACATACAGAGATATATTCCTAACTGTGGGTCAACGTAAATCCCAAAGACACTAATGTGTACTCATCCAAAGGAAATAAAAAACACTTTATTTTGCAGTATAGCACTGACCACTAGACTTCCATTGCCCTAGCTCTGAAAGTAGAACCATAGAATTAGAAAGGATTGCAAGGGTCATCTAATCTAACCCCCCTGCCAAGATGCAGGATTTGTTGTGTCAAAATCATCCAAGACAGGTGGCTATCCAGCCTTTTTGTGAAAACCTCCAGTAAAGGAACTTCCATGTCTTCCCTAGGCAATTTGTTCCATTGTCTAACTGTTCTTAGAGTTAGGAAGATTTTCCTGAGTTTGAATCTAAAACTGCTAGGCTGTAGTTTGAACCTAATTGCTTCTTATCCTGCCCTTTATGGCAAGAGAGAACAATTTCTCTCCATCTTTTTTATGGCAGCCTTTCAAGTATATGAAGACCACTATCATATCCCCCCTTAATCTCCTCTTTTCCAAACTAAACATACCTAGTTCCATCAACTTTTGCTCACATGGCTTGCATTCCATCCTTTTGATCATCTTTGTCACTCACCTCTGGATCCTTTCCAGTTTCTCTACATCCTTTCTATATAGTGGTGACCAAAACTGGACACAGCACTCACGCTGAGGCCTAACCAGTGCCAAATAGAGCAGTGCTATCACCTCCCATGATTTATATGCTATGCCTCTCTTAACACAACCCAAAATTGCATTTGCTCTTTTGCAACAGCATCACATTGTTGACTCATGTTGAGGTTGTGATCCAACACTACTCCCAGATCCTTCTCTGCAGTGCTGCTCCCAAGTCAGTTATCACCCATTCTGTCTTTGCGCATTTGGTTTGTCTCCCCTAAGCATAGCATCTTACATTTGTCCTTGTTGAATTTCATTTTGTTGTCTATAGTCCTGTTCTCCAATTTATCAAGATCTCTTTGAATTTTAGCTCTATGCTCCAAAATGTTTGCAACTCCACTAGCTTTGTGTCACACACAAATTTGATCAGTATGCTCTCTATTCCTACAATCAGGTAATTAATAAAGATACTAATTAACACCAAACCCAGAAGACTTCTTTGTGGAGCCCAACTGGAGACCTCCTTCCTCAATCTGACCTCAATCCGACCTCATTCCATTAATAGTTACTTTTTGTTTGCAGTTGTTTAACCAATCATGTATCCACTTAATGGTAGATCTATTGAGCCCACGTTTCTCCAGCTTACTTGTGAGACTGTCATGTAGGACTCTGTCAAAAGCCTTGCTAAAGTCCAGGTATATTATATTTTCCACCACATTCCCCCTATCCACCAAACCAGTTACCTTATCAAAGGAGGAAATCAAGCTG
The DNA here is from genome assembly GCA_007922155.1 of Mesoclemmys tuberculata. NCBI lineage: Eukaryota > Metazoa > Chordata > Testudines > Chelidae > Mesoclemmys > Mesoclemmys tuberculata. The sequence goes on along the minus strand of ML675629.1, from coordinate 19,634,491 downwards.
GCTTGGCATGATTTGTTCTTAGAAAATCCATGCTGGCTGTTAGTGATCATCCCTTCATCATCCAGGATGTATGTACTAATGTATAAAACATTCAATCTCACATAATAAGTGGACTCTGCTAGGATTCTGTCTTTCAGCCACAGGTAGTTAGAAAGAACGGAGGGATGATTGGGCCCACTCTGCCCTTAATATCCTCAGGCAGGGAAGGGGACATGAGGACATCTAGGGTGCAGACTTACCAGTCACATCTGGACAAAAGAAGTCACTGATCTGACATGCCTAAAACACATGAATGCCAAGAGTGGAATCAATGTGGATAATCATTTGAAAAAGAATTTGAGGGGTTTTTTGAGGGGCACTTTTGGGGGAAATTCTTTGGACCTGGGGAGCATGTGCATGTGTGTTTGTCTCCAACTGATGCCCCACATTAATGACTATTTCCTCCCACAGTTGTCTAATATGTGTGTCAGACTTTGTCATAACTGTTATGAAGATAAAAGTCTTTTGGTGATGTGGATCTGCTAAAACTTTTCTCCTGATAAGCACTTTTTGTGGAGCTAAACTCCAAAGCGCTATGCTTGAGTTGTGTGAACATAAATGGGCAGCACTACATTTTTAGTTGGTATGTTTAGGCATGCAAAATTTACAGGACATCCTGTGACAGTGGTTGCTGGAGGGACCACTCTGAGAATGCTCACTCAGGGCAAGCTGCAAAGAATAGGGCATAGGATTCCTAAAACTGACAGTTTGTTCTTATTATTGGATTCACCAAGCCAGTAACAAAACCGCTTCTGTAATGCCTTACTGGTTACCAAGAAGCTAAAATACAGTTTCCATTAAGCAATCCAGTCTTTGGCTCCCACCCAGATGGCCAAGTCTATATAGTGAGGATTACTTAAAATCTTATTCACCATATATAAATTCTACCAATCCCAAGAGATCGGATACGTTACCCACCAGATCAATGAATATTTCAGATCTTATCCAAATGCATGCTTACAGCCAATTCTTATTAACTAATTTAAGATTTATTAAACAGGAAAAGAAAGCTTTAGTGCTGTTAAAAGTTCATTATACATGCAGATATTAATAAAATTCTTAGGTCAGTTTCATAGTAGAGATGATGAGGTTGTTGAGTTGTAAAAGTCTTCTAGAATTAGTCTACTAGGTTATAGTCCAATAGGCAGTCCATGTGTAGGGGTTATTCAAATTCTTCCATGGGAATTAGCAGAGATACAACTGGAGACCTCAGTGTGCAACTTGAACTACCCCAATAAAGTTTAAGCAGCTCAGAGATAAAACAGAATCAGGCCCTAAGCTTCCTTTATAGCTCTCTAGCAGGATATGATAGCCTTTTGACAGCAGACATCACAGAAGTCATTCCCTGGATGAAGACTAGGTAATGCACATTGTTGCTTTGAAGTAAATCCCCATTTCCTAGGCCCACAGCAGTCACTAGCTGCATTCTTTGACATAAGGCAATTAAACATTTAGGTAGTTCACAGGTAGTTTTACAATGTGGAGTCACAAATTTCAAAGGGAAATAAAAGACAATGATATTATTACACCACAAGTTTCATAAATGTTAATATCCCCTGTTGATCTCTGAATCAATAGAATATAGAGGTGAAACATTACAGACAGGAACTAAAGTTTAGCATCCATGGGCTAATTAGATCACATTGTTAAACTTCTAATAAGATGGAGGTAAACAAAGACAAACACAGTTAAAGTAACTACTTTTGAGTCTCTATCAGTACAGGCCTACATTTCAAAGAGTTTAGACTATTAACATGGCTTTGATAACTATCTACAAGGGATGGCCCTGTTTACCATTTCAACACTTTTCTAATATGTCCTTAAACGTTTGATTTTTGGGTCACCCAGCCTGCTGCTTAACCCTCCCTGGCTTGGCATCACACACCCATATGTGAGGGTAAAGACGAGTGACTGGGCTTTAGTTTGAGACTAGATGTTTCAGCATTCAGGAGTATTTTTATTATAGGGCTCAATCTTCATTCCTTAATGTAGATAACTGATTTGCACGGTTTAATTTTTTTTATAATTAAACATTGATTGGAGCAGGGACTTGATCCAGGGTCTCCCACATTCCACTCCTTTACCGCCTCACCCCCCACCCCCAGTGGAGTATAGAGTCAGTCTTGCTCTCTTTGACCTAAAGAATATTTATTTATACAAAGTAGAACAGCTCCAGCAGGAGATACTGAGAAAGACCAAAATAACCATGCGGTTAGGGCACTCAGCTGGGATATGGGAGATCCAGGTACACGACACTGATCCAAAGTGTCCCACTGATCTTTGGCTTCTCTGTTGCAGGTGTCTCTGCTTCATCTCAGCGTGTAACAAGACATTTTTTGAAATCACAAAGTTGTGCAAGATGTGGAAAACCATCTCCTGCCCAGCTCTGCTCTCAGTTTATTTGAGTCTGATCAGGCTTCTGGAAATATGTAGTTCACACTATGTGCTCAGAGATTTAACATAGGGTCATCTTCCTACATAACCCCTACAGCTACAGAGCCATCCCCAGCTCCCGTTAGCAGAGGGAGGAACTTGGTTAAGGCTGAGAAGCAACCCAGGAAGAAGCGATAAGCATCTGAGGTAGAGGCTACAACTTAGGACCTAGTGAGATTTAAACCTGTGCCCCTTGGTTTCTGACACAACAGCTCTAACCCTTGAGCCAGGCTCTGGGAGTTTGATAGGAATATACCACCTTTTATTTTTTTCTTTGGGGTTTAAATTACTGCTGCACAGATTGCTCGGCAAAGTGGCTCAGTGTCCTGATATACACTTATTTCCTATTTTGCTGCCTGCTCCAGCTACCCCTAGATCTACTTGTGTATTTCCCCATCCAGTGGTAGACAGAGAGGGTCCACCATCAGCATAGCTATGTTCCTAAACTTTGTGGAGGGTGCTCTGCAGGTTCTGGAATTCCTGTGGGAGAATGGGGTAGCCCTTGGGAGGAGTAGACAGGCTGAGGAGCAGAGGAAGATATAATTCCTCCCATTGGCGCGGCAGATCTCCAGATGAAAGATAAAATGCCCCCAAACTGTATTCTCTTTCTATTGCCCTTCCTGTGATGAGGACACCCTTTCAACGGACAGTCCCTGGGGCAGTCACTGGCTTCAGGAGCTCTGTCAATATGGCTCTACTGGAAATATGCTCTTGAGATGCATGTTACCCAGGATTCTTTCTACCCAAAGCTTTGGTAACTTTACTTTGTGCAAAATGGTGTCAGGAAATAAAATAATGGAGACACAGCCATCTAACTGACTGATGGCTGGCACAAACAGCACAACACAAGACTGCTTTCCCTTAGTTCTATACTTTACTTAGGGTACGTCTACACTGAGAGGGGCAAAGTCACCGCCATCAGATCGACCTCTCTGGATCGATGGAGCGGTCAATGAAGACCCGCTCAATTGATCCAGAAGTCGACACTGTAACACCACCCCATGAAGTGGCACAGCACTGCATCCACGCAGTTCCCATCAGCACAGTGTAGTGAAGATGCCACGCAGAAGGGAAGCACAGCAGTCGACGGGAGTTACACAAACTACTCTGCATAGCTTGCATAACTGCTGTCGACTGCTGTCGAATTGCCAGGTAAGTGTAGACCAGGCCTTAGTCTCAAGTACTTTCACAAGTCCGCAACAGGTTAGTAAAACACCTCAAACCCCCAATAATTACTGAGGCTTGGTGTGGTCCTTTGGTGGTGGTGTAGCAGCCATCTGATTGGTCCATCTTTCAGCTGCCATTGTGGTTCCCTAACTGTGCCCATGAAGAGATATCACAAGTCCAAAACTCTCCTTCTTTATTTATCCTTGTTAGTAGACAATGACACATCAGTCAAACAACTCCTTTGGCAAGCAGTTTCAAAAGCTAAGCAAGAGGTTTCCTTGGATCACTAATTAGCGAGATGTGTTTCTCCAGAGTTCACATGCCTTGAGACACACCCCAGAAGGAAAATAGAGACAACCTTTTTGTTTTTCTCCTAATACTTAGATCCTAGGATGTCCAACAAAGATTTCATCAGAGAGGGGCGCAGGGTCTGGCAAAGGTTGAGCAAGAAGATCCCTTCCCTCCTGGTTTAGTCATGCTGTGGCTATTATAGGTGTCTGCTAAGACCTACCAATTAGGGCTGCTGTTTGCAACAAGTATGATAATCAATAATAGTGGTCCCTGGCCCTTTTACCGGTCCATCAAAATCTCCCCCTACATAGGGATGCTATAGGAGACTAAGAGGCATGTGGCCACATTGTGGATGACGACCCTGGTTCCCTGCTGATTTGATCCCAAGGCAACTGCAGGGTCTGGCCCTAATGGGTGTAAAATAAAAACCCCAAGTAATATTTTGCTGAACTTCACTAGCTACTTGCCAGTTTTCATGAGTGAGAAATAGGTTTTCTATTTTTATTACCATGGTCTTAGAACTTGTTTTAGACTTATGTTTGCACATATGCTTTTTTTAATATGTTTACTTTTCCAATATGACAGTGATGGAGGATTATATGTAATGACACCTGCCTTATATTTGCAAATTCCAGCAAAAGCAAAAGACACTGTTTTATTATTTAGTAAACTTGGCAAGTACCTGAGTAAATATCTGGAATGTGTTCACATATGTATGCTCCAAATTTCCAGCAACCAGTTCTGGTCTTCAAAAACGGAAGTTACATTGTTGTTTCAGTAAAACTAAGACCACCTATTAATAGGAAAAAATTCAGCATTTTTGTATCACTTCAATTACATTCATCCTAGAGAATACTCAGACGTTACAATATGTGTGTTTTTTACAGTACACTGACACTGCAAAATTTCATTTAAATCAAAACTGGAAGAGCTCAAACAGATTTCATATTTTCATTTATGAAGAGCATGAAAATAAGAAAGTCAGTTTCTGCAAATAAATCCCTGACATTTGATCAATACAGTACTGTCTTATATTTGAACTTGCTCTAAACAAAATACAACAAAGCAAGATTTTTTTCTGTCAACATTGGTTTTCAGTGACAGCAAGATAAGTTTCAAAGAGCACTTTTTGTTCAGTGATCTCAAATATATTAACTAAAATCACCCTGTTAGGTAAATAGTAATCTACTAACTTGAGGTTGTACATCATGTTACTTTCATAAATAAAACCAGGTGTCCTGCCTTGCAGTCCCAAGCATTTTACCCTAGATTATATTCATATCCAGATTTGGAAATGTGCTCTTTTTGCCTCGCTTTAAGACATAGGGGTTGATACTAATAAATTCGGGGGCGGAGGAATTAAGAAAAGAGGCACATTCACACACAGTTTCAGGGGGAAAATTGCTGAGGGGGATGATTCTTTTGAAATTGGTTTTGACAGCCTGTACGGTAGTTATGAGGTGTCATTTTGCGGCACTCTCAGTTCATTTATTTCCTAAAGAACTAGCATTGCTCATCAGACACAACAACAAAAATTGTTCTATCAAAAGAAATTCTTCCTACACATGGTGAGATACTGTTTGCCCTTGAAGACTATGACTCTGTGTAATCTTTAGAGGAAGTTGGATGAACTAGCGACAGTGAAAAAAAATTATTTTCGTCAGAGATCAGATTAGTTTGAAGATATTTCTTCAGGAAATATTTTAGTAGAATCACAAAGGTGTGTTGGAGGAGGATTTTAGAGAGCTTTGGATATTTCTAGTCTCTGCTTACTGGAACTGGAGAATGAATATTCTGTAGTTAGTTAAAGAACCCATTATACATTTTTATAAAGGCACCTCTCTCTCACTGAGGAATGTTGGTGTATTTTATATAATTTAAATTTGGTCTTTAATATACCAGAGAAGAGGCGCTAGAAACCCATCCACTCCTCCTGTCTGAAGAGACAGAGTCAGAGATAGGAACCGATCTATCCAATCAGTTAGGCTTTCATAATTCACAGTCAATTTGGTGTTCTGCCAAACTTGAAATATAGACAGATACCAAAATAATCTCAGACTGGTGTTAAAGAATATAATGGGACAAAAAAGAAGCAGCAGGAGATTTTCTGATGTGTGAATACCATTGTGATGCTGGCAAACCAGGTGTCAGCTCATGCGCAGGCCTCACTGAACGCTTACAAATGCATAGTGGGAAACCAATCTGGCTTACCTGTGTGTTAGCATTATCAAAATAGATATTAGATGTTAAATTGATAATGATGTGCTTAGTGTTCAGACTTTATAAAATGCTGGTAGGATGTTGCATATATTGATCTCATTTATAACGCCTATAGCCCATGGTATAAAGTTATATTGATTGTTTGCTTTGTAATCCTCTGTAATTATGTAACTCACCAAACAGGGGAAAAACCCCACTAATTAAGGTAAAGTGCTTGTCTGGCACTTGTCATTGAAGGCAAATGACGTATTGTGGCCCATTGAAGGCAAATGACGTATTGTGTAGCATCAAAGGACAGAGACTTTGTTGATAACATTCCTAACTCCCTTCAGGAAGGAGAGACCTATGCATGAACTCATCCCATCAGTCTGGACTCTGGAATGGAGAGGATAAAAATCCCTGACAAGGAGAAACTGAATTTTTCTTTGCTGTTTGAACTCTCATAGGGCTAGAGCAAAGAAAAAAAAGCAGCGATCCCGAGTCAATCTGGGTTAGCCCTAAAAGGCATTCAGTGGACAGATTATTACATCTCTGTCACTTTTTGGAACCATAGACTGTGACTCATTTGTGCTTAGATGTTGCCTGCTTTAATGTGTAAACAACTCTCTCATTTCTTTTTCTTGGTTAATAAATCCTTAGTTAGTTTACTATAGGGTTGGCTTGCAGTGTTGTCTTTGGTGTGAAATCTAAGGTACGTATTGGTCTGGGGTAAGTGACTGGTCTCTTGGGAGTTTGAACAACCTGAATATTGTGTGATTTTTTTATGTAAGTGACCATTTATCACTCAGTCCAGCTTTCATAGGTGGCAAGATGGACTGGAGTGCCCAAGGGAACTGTCTCTGACTCCATGGTGAGACTGTTACGGTGCTTTAGGAGCACAGACTTTGTTAGTGGGTTGGTGGTATCTAATTATAGAACATACCACCAGTTTGGGGTTTCTGCCCTGAGAGTGGCAATTATGGTCATGAACCTCTCCAGGCAGCATGATAACCATGACTCGTGGTTGAATATCAGCGGCACAGATGGGTAAAATTGTTGTCAACTGGTTGTTTATTCTAAATGTAAAATATATAGATTTGTTTGACTGGTTATCAATTTGTTTGATAGGTTGAGTTTAAAAAAAAGATATTTCAAGTTTGGAAAAACATAGTGTGAACAGGCAGAGTCCCCACCCCACTCCCAACATAGTGTACACACTCTGGGTTAATCTCCACAACTGACCTCTTTCCTAGGGTTTGCCTTTGTTTGCCGCCAGTAACAACAATACATACCCTTGAGCCTAATTGGGTAGTCAAAACCTTTTTATATTCTTATTTTAAAGCTACTCTCAGTCACCTGGTTTAATAAGTCAGCAGAGATAGGTCTGCATCTCTATGTATTTAGATTTATATACCTTTTCCATTAAAAAGAAGATTGTGCTAGCTGTTTTGTGACACATTTAAAAATATAACTGAACAAATAGAGTACTCCTGAAAGTCCAATTCATCCAATCATTAAGAGATCTCACAATCCAGCATCTTAAAAACATAGTTCATGACTTTATGATATTCCACCTGAGCACCTCCAATTCCTCACAGCTCAAGAAAGGGTCTTGCAGCATTTGTTTAAGATCAGTAAACTAGGACTACTTTAAACTTGGTTGGGAAGCAAATTCCAAAGCTGAAGAGCCCTCATTGAGTAATCCCTGCCAGTTACCTTCTCCCTGTTATACAAGTGAGGCTCAAACTCAGGATTTGTCTACACTTCAAAAAAAATGACAGCACCAAGTCTCTTGTGGTGCTCAGGCTGCAGGGCTAAAGCTAGCAGTATGGACGTTCCCGGTCAGGCTGGAGCCTCATCTTCACAACCGCCCCCCTTGCTGGGTTTAAGAGCCCAGGCTTCAGCCTAAGTGGGAACATTTACACTTCTGCTTTTAGCTTTCTTTTGCAGTGTAGACATACCCTAAGGTGCTTCCTCTCATTTCACTGTATTGGATAGAGATAGCTATACAACTATGGCAATAAGGCATGGGCTATAGAACCTGGCCCCCATTCACACGTAGAGAAAAACTGACAAAAGCAAGAGGGGGGTTGACTGGTCAGAGTCATGACATCTGTTCTCCACTCCAGTCACTTAAGAAAGGGAGAGCCTGGTTTTCAAAAGATCAATTCTCATTTAGGCAGCAAAATGAGATTTTCACACCAGATTGTCAAAAGGCAGATGGTGCTGAAAGGTTTTAAAATTCTAGCTACTTATTGATTTCCTAAATGGGAACTTTTGGGTGTTGAGCTCTTTGAAAATCTGACCCAGATGCTTCCAAATGACAAGGAGGAGCTTATCTAATCAGTTAAATCCTAAAGGAATGGTGGACTCAGGAAGAGATCAAATGGAGCATCAACACAAGACAACATCAGTTACTACCAGTTTTTTGGAAACCCATAACTTCCTTAAATATCCTGAACAAAAACTTTTGTCTAGAGTTTGGTAGACAGCAAGAGGACTGAGATGAGTGAAGAGAAGACATGACATTTAGGATGACGAGATGGTAGCATTTTGTTTGTCCCATTAAGATATCAGCCTGTTTATCCTCAGTCTATTTCACCAAGAATTAAATTTATGGGGCGTTTCTACAATCTATATTGCTAAATTTAGAGAGAACTTTAAAGCTGTCTCAATGAAAGAAGAAAAAAGTAGAGGAATTCCACCTGTTTGTTTGGTCTGGCTATTTTATGATAACTTTGCCCTCTGAAATTGCTTGGTTTACTACAGCTTTGTTTTTACTACTGTCTATGATTATTTAGAGACTGGTTTTCTCTGTTTTTGACTAATACAAAATGGAGGAAACAACACATTGGTTTTAATGGAGGCTCTAAGAATTCTGCTAAAGCAAAGTATAAAGACTATTCTGTTAACATGATTGTGAAATTGATTTGAAGAGCAGTCTCTTCTGTTTTTGTTGGCCTGAGAAAACAGTGAGCAACATGCTACAGATGATTTAAAGACTGAGACTAATCCGTATTTGCCTGATTTGAAACTCCATTTGTTTCCCTTCATCTCCTGTCCTGATTAAAAATTTGTTTCTGCTTTGAAACAATTATCCCCACTACTCATGACAACGATTATTATCCTCTCAGCTTCCAGCTCTGGTGACTGGAGTAAGTTCTTACAGGAATGATGGTCATTCTAATAGAATAGCAGTCAGCTTGGATGATGACAAACACCACAAAGTAAATACAGTTGAATTAAATAACTTGGTGTTCCCTTGTTGGAGTCAATGGGAGCTGCACAGATGACTTCAGTAGGAACAGCTTTGGGCCACTGATCTAGCTTTTTTTGTTCAATACATTGTGTATTGTTTTCTGCCAAGAGAGAGAAAATCCAGGATTTTCAGTGTCCAGTCTCAGTTCTCCATCCCACACCCTGGCCCCTCATTAGATCTGTCTCCCCAACACTCTGCTTCCTCCCCACCCACCGCCATTGGTTCCAGGTCCCAGTCTCTTTGCTCAGCCAATCCCAGTCTCCACCTCAACTCCCAGTCCCAGTTTCCCTGTCCCCCATGCCAGTCTCCAGAGCCAGCCCCACCCAGCTCCCTGTCCCAGTCTACTTCCCGCTTTTAGGCCTAGCTCTTTTCCCCTCTGTATTTGCAGCAGGCAGCTTCCTCCTCCACACTGTCTGGGTGCCAGCAGGGGCTTGCTGGGGGCACATAAGCTCCTTGGTCTCAGTTCCAGTGTCCAGCCCAGCTCTGGCCTGGAATGGCCCAGAGCTGCAATTGAAGGGAAAGTCTCGATCAGCCCCACACTGGAGCATGCCCAGTTTGGACAGAATATTTGGGGAATTTAGTTGCCAAGGTCTAGCAAGTCTCAACTGAGCATGTGCAAACTGCAGGGTTTTTTTTTAAGTTTTATAATTTGCCAGTTTGGGGCAGATTTTCATGGGGATGGCAAAAGGCACATCCCTCATGCAAAGACCATCCCCGGTATTTCAGATTATGGGGATGCTAGCTAGATCTTCTCAAAGAAAAAAGTTGCCAGAAATTTTTAACAAAACCAATGTATTTTTTCCCTAGTCTTTTTCTTGGAATTGGCTGGGGAAAAAAAATCAGTCTGAGGCAGACACCTAGCATGGAAGGTTGCAGTCCAAGTACTTAAAATCTGGCAGAGTTATAAGTAACAGAAAACAGTCTTACAATGAGAAGTGCTGGGCACCCTTAATAATAGGTGGTGGTGTTATTATAGCCCCACTTATAATACGTACAGCTGACGAGTTTGTATTCAGAAGCCAGATTTTGCAGTCGTCAGCACTCAGGCCCAGTGCTCTAAAACCTCTCGGACAGGCATACTGTTTTCACATTTGGGGCCCTGCCATATAAAAGTGTAGATATTAGAAAAAAATCACATTTAAAATATCAAAAAATCTATGGAAAGGAATAAGAAAATATAACAGCATAGTGCACTGTAAAATTTGAATGAAAGTTAAGCCAATGTGGGATGTTGCCAATGAACTGTCATTGGCAACAAGCCGAAACCAGAGTTTTGACCACAGGTCAAGTCCTGGGTTTAGGTCACAGCTGTATTCAGTACTGTAAAACAAACAAATCCAGCAACCCCTCATGTTTAGAAAAAAAATGCAGGAAGTCACTAAAATGAGCTGATTTCTCCTACCCAAATGTGAGAAATGTGTAGGGGAACAAAATCCTTGTGGGACAGCAGGAGAGAGATTGATTCTTCGAGTTCTGGCTCTGTGGGTGCTCCACCTCAGATACTGGTGTGTCCCAGTGCTGTCGATCGGAGATTTCTGCAGCAGATCCTGTCTGCGCATGTGCTGTGAGTGTCTCGCATTGCCATTGGTGCCTCAACTGCCTCTCGCAGCCCAACCCCTCGGTTCCTTCTCAGCAGTTGTCGGCCTGAGATGGAGCTCCACAGTGATCCCTGACAGGAAAATAAATTGCATTTTAAATTACAGTCAGAAATATTTTACTTAGTTTAGTAAGGATAAGTTAGTAATAGAACAGATCATAAGTTTTAGTTAGTTTTTAAAAAAAAAAGCTCTCTCTTTCCTCTACGTCCCACCTTAAGTAGATAATTACTTCTACTTAGAGGACTATACAACAAACAAAATGCCTGGCTCTCCAGGATTCAAAACATGTGCCTCATGTAGAGAGGCAATTCCTGTCTTGGACAGCCACTCGCTGTGCGTTGGATTCCTCAAGGAAGGCCATATCTCCGCAAAATATATTCAATGCACTAGTATGAAGGCAAGAACCAGTTCCAATAGGGACCTCTGAATTAAGCTTATTTTACTAGAGAAATCCTTTAAACCTGCATCTGAACCAGGTTCTGACACAAAGAGAGATAAGGACAAGACCCATTCTTCCACAACAATGAGGAAAAGGGCCCCGATCTCATAACAAGGAGACATGCTGAAAAGAAAATGGTCTCCTGCCAGATCTCTACTGCCTGTGCCATCTGCCTCACCGGTGAGCACTTTTGATGCCCCTGATACCTCCAGCACTGTCTGCACAGATAAGATATTGGTGCTGACAAAATAGTCAATGGCGCCAAAATTCAGCCTTGACTCTGCCACAGCACTGCCAGCACCGCCGAAATTGGTACCGAAGCTCAACCCGGCACCAACTACGGCATCGACACCATTGACACTGACACTGTCGGTGTAGAGCAGAACGGCACCCAAGTAAAAAACACCACAGAACGACAGGAGCGCATCAAATCCAATGCCATGACAACTCTAACAGCAATATGAAGCAAAAGAGACCATCATAACATCAATGCCTCATTTACCGCTATTCAGCATTGACAGATCACCAACAGCGCAGGGTGATACATCACCAACTGCAACCCCATTCATAAGAGACAATGATGATAACCTGCATAAGAGTACCTTCTCACCACACCACTCACCCCCCAGAAGGCAGGACTCCAAATCCCAAATGGAGCAGATGATGAGGGAGTGGTTTAAATGCTCATGGATGATGCCACAAATGTCGTTTCCTCAGCAATGGCCCCCATAGGATCCCTAGGCTACTTTTAGGACACAATTCAGCCATCCCATGACACCAAGAATGGATGAACTAAGATCACCTCCACCATTAATGGCCCGAAGCCTCGGAATTTGATAGCAGCCTTTAACTACCTGAAAGGGGGTTCCAGGGAGGATGGAACTAGGCTGTTCTCAGTGGTAGTAGATCACAGAACTAGGAGAAGTGGTTTCAAGTTGCAACGGGGGAGGTCTATGTTGGATATTAGGAAAAACGTTTTCACTAGGTGGGTGGTGAAGCACTGGAATGGTTACCTAGGGAGGTGGTGGAATATCCATCCTTAGAGGTTAAGGTGCAGCTTGACAAAGCCCTGGCTTGGATGATTTAGTTGTGGCTGGTCCTGTTTTGAGCAGGGGGTAAGTGATATGCAAACAGTTCATGATTATACCATACTGTGTAATCACTGTAGCACCTTTCAACAGTGCAATAAGCAACCTCATTAACATCTGTCATACGCTTGTTCTCAACCTTTCACTAGGGGTAGAAGTGTTTTCAGGGAAGTGTTTAGTTATGGATTTTTGTAATATATACTGTATATTGTTTCTTAGAGAAAGCAGGTCAAAGAAATGCACCTTGCATGTGACGTGGTAGAGGATGAGGTTTGTGATAATCCTTCATTTCTGGGGGGTGGCCCTCAAGAAAGCTGTGCCTCCCACATACACAAGCTTTACTATTACTGCAGAAAGTTCCATGGAGCCAGAGGAGCAAAGTTGTTGACCAGTCTTCATTGGCATAAGCTGTTTGTATAAATAAACTGTTCAATTACAAATAGTGAATAGGGTCCTAAAAATCAAAGTGTGTGAATGATTCTTGAACAGAAAAAGGGCTTGCTTTGATAATTTATTCACCATGAATAATTCATCATTTCCATTATGGTTATATTTTAATGTTTTTTAAATAATTTTAATAGTAGAAATTGTCTTTCTTTCTTAGCAAAATGTTAGGGCACTGGATAGCTGTTAGTACTACAGTGCACATTTACCATATCTAGTAATACTGCATCTTAATTGTGAAATCTTGACTGCCTGACAAATGAAGAAGAATCTAGTGTTTTCAACCTAGAAAACCTGCTGGGGTTAATTCAGGGCTCTAAAGCTAAAGCAGAAGCTGTGAAAATTGAATGTTTGTAGCAGCTGACTTCCTGCTACTGTTCACAAATTGGACATGAGCAAAACCAGCAAATGACCCATCTCTAATCTTGGTCTTTCCAGTACAATATAAACCTGTTAAAAAAAGTACAACTCTAACATCAAGGTGCTGTACAGAAACGTCAAAAGGCACATCCTCACTCTGAAGAGCTAACAGTATACCTAAACAGCTCACAGACAAAGGGATACAATATATAATATTATTTAGAAATATTTAACCTCACACTTAACTGTCCTTGTGCCTGTAGCCAACATATAATTGCCACCTTTGTTTCTGATTTTTGAACCCCCGTCTGTTTTCACTTAAGTTTGTTTTTTTACCTCCTTTTTTTGCCTTGGTGCACACATGGGTGTTATTTATTTTTTAAATACTAGCCTAGGTTTTGCTGTGTTTTGTGTTCAGTATGTTTGTTCTTCATTAGTATGGGCTTAACCCTTGGTCAGGTGCTTTTAACTCTTATTATGGATGTATGTGTGAGTGTGTGTGTGTGTGCATGCATGCCCGCCCTTGCCCACTTTCATGTTTCCATTTTAATTTCTAATTTTAATTTTATTTCTTTATGATGCTGAAGGCTTGAAAGGATTTAATCTTACAAGTATCAGGTATGTCAAGTCTGATCTTCTCTGGGAGAATCATTGGAGGTCCTCTCTTACCTGGAATGCAAGGGGGCGGAGGAGATGATCTGAATATTTCTCCCAGGTGTTTCTCAAGCATCTGAGTTAGAAAAATAATCAGAAGCAGAATATTTAAATATGAATAAAAATCTCGTTTCCTCTCTTAATTAGGCGTCACTTATGCTATCTCTGTGGTCACAATGTTACCAGTTTTCCAATTGTCCTTTGTCTTCTAGGAAAAACCAAGTAGACAAGAACAGGCTTTCTAATGTAAGCAAGCATTTTATTTTTTTTTAAAAGGAGAACTGGTTGTTTGTTTTACTTTACAGGTCACCTTTAAAATTGACCTTGAGCTGTAATTGCAGCTGTGACCCTACCAGTAACTAATTCTGTCATTTTCCCTTTTAACAGTGCAACTTTAACTTCCATTTCTTTTCCAACACTGAAGGACTAGTACATAGTTATTATTGGCCCTGTGGCTTGTGTGAAACTATTTCCCCCAGTGTAATCCCCTGTAGCCTGCTGGGGAGATTTCACTTTTCCCTGATACTTCAATCCTATCAACCTCACTTAACTTGCTCTAAGACAGGGGTTTTCAAATGTTTTTTGCTGGGACCCCTTCTGAAAATATTTCAGGCTGTGATGACCCCCACAAAAGTGATGATCCCCCCCCAATACCAGGTTGTCCGTAACGGCATGCACAGGGACCGATAACTCACAACCCCCACCCCAACCTCATGACCCCCTGAGGAGTCATGACCCCCAGTTTGAGTACCCCTGCTCTAAGAGATGAAAGGAGCTAATTTATCCAGAAGCTGGCGGCAGGGAGGTTTTGATAGCAGGGTCTTGCCTTTGGAATTTGCTCCAATTTGAAGTATGTCAAAGCCCAAACTACCCATATTTAGAATGTGACAATTGAGTTTTATGGGCATTTAGCTTACTGGATAGCATTTTCCTTTTTTCTGTCCTTTAAAGTCACAGCATTGCCAGAGATCACAGTGTATTTGCTCTCTATATAATTAATATATTCCAGTTTTAGCCCTTGTAGAGTCCTCCCAGATACCGGTGATTAATACTTATAATAAAATAATAATATTGATTTTTAGCCAAGAGGGCACATCCACTTGGCCTAATATTGAACAGCAGCTTTTCAATATAGAAGTAATAAAGTAAAATAATTACATAAGATGAAACAAACAGGAGGGAAATTAATTTTTAAAATAGATCTTTAACAAAAAGAGGCCTATGCCTACACTACAGACCGCCTCTGTTAAGAAGAACGTAGTTCTCTGACACTCCCTATTTTGGTTTGGGACATAAAAATATTATTTTAAAGAGAATGTTCCTATTAAGAAGTTTTTTTAACTGGCCCATACTGTGCTATCACATTGTGTCACTTCATCAGCCTGATCTGTATGAAAGACTATATGCAAAGGACTCATAATTAATTGGGTGTTTTTGTTTGTTTTGTTTTTGATAAACAGTGAGTGAATTGATTGGGATTTTTTCCCCTTTCTCTTGCTAACTTCCTCTCCCTTTCCCCACAATTAATTTTCCTGCCCAAAAAACACTTCTAAGTGAATTTGATGCATATGAAAGTAAAAGGACTGAATGCACTAGCCAGGACAAGGCATAATGTGGGCAACCATGGAGCAAATTTCCCTCACAAAGCTAAGCCATTGCTCCTAAGTCATGTCCAAGATCAGCATTGAGGCTCACCTGGAAAGAGACCACAAGCTGTGCTGGGTTGTATGATGCCTTTATCATGTGTATAGAAGTCCACCTGGGACCCATATGAGACAACCAAATTTCTTTTCATTTGTGATATATAAATAGGATTTAAATTCAAGTGTCTAGAAGTCAACAGCCAGGATATTGCTGGAGAAAGGCAGATGAAAGATAGGAAAACAACCTGAACTGAAAACTTGGGGGAGAGAAAGGGAAATTGAAGCCAGTGGCAAGACTCCTGCTGACTTCTTTGGGAGCAAGATGAGGGGCTAAATGAGAGCCAGAAACTGAAGAATAGTTAGACATTTTTTTTAAATGGGTGTAGCATTTTTAAAAGGAGAAACTTCCATTTTCTGTATAGTATTTAAAGAAAAATATTGTATATTATTGTTACAAATGAAGATGGATAATGTTCAATTCTGTAAGGAGCTAGACTCTCTATTCCCATTTGACTCTAATGGGAGTTGAGGGCACTCAGCATTTCCCACTCTTTGAAGCTCCTCCATGACTTTGATTGTAAGATCTTTGGGGCAGGGACTTTCTTTTTATTCTGTGTTTGCATAGTGGGGCTCTGGTCCATGACTAGGGTTCCTAGGCACTATGATAGTACAAATGGGAATGTGCAAATTTTATTTTTTAAAGTGTGTGACTATCTGATATGCATGTATCATTTAGTTATGTGCTTGTACACATGACCAGTTAGGTGTCTTACTGGCCATATATGCCTTGAAAAACCTAATTTGTGCAAATATATATGTGAAGACACTTAATTTTGAAAATCTTGTCCATAATTTCTAGATTTGATTTTCGACCTAAATATCATGAGGTAGTACTATCCATGCAGATAGATAAATATAGGGCTTTTGTATATTTGCTAAAACTTATTAATTTACAGGGATGAACCCATTAATATATACAACTTAATTTACATTGAACATAGCCAAATGAGCTGAAGTATCATAAAATTATAGTGTGCAAAACTAGAATATTCCTATTGCCAGTTAGACCATCTCTCTTTTTTCTTCCCAATCCTGGAATATTCCCTCAATTTATTCTTTCTAATACTCTTTCTAGTTTATTTCTAAGATACTCCACCTTCGTGAGATGAAAAATGTGAATGGGCTCATGTGAAAAGAAACCAAGACCCTGTTCAGCATGTCCTTGTGGAAGTACAGCTCACAAGGGGGTCCTAAAAAAAGGGGAGGAGAACTTGAAAATAAAAGATAATTTCATAGAAATATACACAGTGCTAATAAATGTCTAACAAGATCCAGTGGCTGGTAGTTGAAGCCAAACAAATTTAGGCTAGAAAATGGTCCACATTTTAACAGTGAGGGTAATTAACCATTGGAGCAACTTAGCGAGGGATATGGCGTATTCTCCATTTGAAGTCTTGAAATCAGGGCTAAATATGTGTCTAAAAGAGTTGATTTAGTTCAGCCAGAAGCTACTGTCTTGATACAGAAATTACTTGGTGAAATTCTATGGCCTGTGTTAAACAGGCTAGACTAGATGATTATAATGGTCCCATCTGGCATTTAAAATCTATGACTAATACAGATTCAGAAGAAGTATGTTGAGTATGTGAGTGAGCCCTAACGTGCTCTCCTTTGACCAATGAACAGACATATTTTTCCGAACTGTATCCTATGAAAAGTGGATACAACAGAGAACATACCTTCACAGGCTTAAGGGATTCAATTCTCATCTCACTTATGCCATGTAACTTCACTGACTTCGGTGGAGTTTCTCCCAGTTTACAATGTTGCAAATTAGATTGGAATCAGGTCCTATAACTTAATTTTTACACAGCAACAGTAAATAAGCTATTGGATGATTTGTATAATGACTACATCCATCTATTTTGCTCTAATTGTTCTTTGCTGAATGACACTGTCACAGGGATTTGTGAAACCCATGTTTTTTCCCATTTGGAATTAAACAATATATTATGCTGAATCAGACTTTGGAAAGGAGCTAAGCGGTTGCTTCATACATGTGCTTTATGTTGGTTAGCTGACTGTCCAGAATTTCTCAAATCAGTGATGCAGGATTGGAATTCATCTTCTGGTTTCGAATCTGAACGGTAAAGCTATTCTGGATAAGGAATCCACTCTGGTTGGAGATGGTCCATGTGGGCTTGAGAAACTGGACACCACTGCAGGAGGAAACGGATGTTGTTGCCTGGGCTTATATCATAGCATTCTTGCCCTTCTATGACCCAATCAGTCCATCCCTGCTTGAACATTTTATTATACTTTGTAGGAGAAACCAGAATTTCACCATTTACTATATGTTTATAAAGATGTAATGCTAGAGGTTCAACATCAAGCTATTCCGATGCAGAGAAACGATAAGAGCAGCCACAGGAGACCAATGTGGCTGTACAAGGAGCTTTTTAGCTATTTAAAAACCAAAAGGGATAGATACAGGAAATGGAACTGGGGCATGTCATCAAGGCAATATACATGGGAATTTCACCAGTGCGTAGGGACAAAATCAGGAAAACCAAGGCAAGGAACAAGTTACAGCTAGCAAGAAATGTTAGTGACAACAAGAAGGGGTTCTACAAATATGCCAGACAAAAAAGAAAGATCAGGGATGATATGGGTCTGCTGATCAGTGGAGAAGATGAGCTGGTAATGGAAGATAAGACGGCTGAGTTGCTCAATGCCTCCTTTGCTTCAGTCTTCACACAAAAAACAACACGTGACTGGATGACTCGTGAAGTTATCACAGACAATAAAGGGGAAGGGATGCAGATCGGAATAAGTAAAGAACACATCAGATCATCTGACTAATTTGAATAAATTCAAGTCAGGAGGTCCTGATGCTATTCACCCCAGGATGCTGAAGGAGGTAGCTGAAAAAATCTTGGAGCCACTGGTAACAATATTTGCAAATCCATGGATGACGGGAGAGGTCCCGGAAGACTGGAGAAGGGCTAACGTAGTGCCCATCTTTGAAAAGGGGGAAAAGGAGGAGGCGGGTATCTATAGATCAGTTAGCCTGACGTCAGCACTGGGAAGCCACTGGAGCAACGTATAAAACATTCAATTTGGATGTATGAATGGATGTACATCCAGTATTGTACAGTTCATTAGTTAATTAGCACAGTTCATTAATAGCTGGCTATGCCCATCATACACACACCCCTCCCAACAGACAACTGCTTGTTAGTCACCAAAATTGGAATCCATGTGGACATTCATTCACAGAAGAAAAAACCTTGCAGCAACAGTGGTTCTCTGAGATGTGCACTCCACATGGATTCCACAACCCATCCTCAGTCCCTGCTACTAAGAAGTCCTACTCAACTGGGATTCCGAATTGATGAAGGAACGAAGGGACATCTGGGCCTACTCAGCCCTTTATAGCCTGAGTTGGGGGTGGCAGGGATAGTTGGGACACAGATGCAGCCCCAACAGATACTGCTGGACAACAGAATCTGATGTGTTACACATGTACCCCAGGCATCCCGAGAGTGGAATCCATGGGGACAAGGCATCTGAAAGAATCATGTAAGATACTGTGAGATAACTGTTCTTTCTATGCCTTCCTTGTCATCTGTGATAAACAGGGGTGTCATTTGCTATAAGGCAAGGAGAGGGAGCAATTGCCCTGCAAAAAAACCCCTGGGTTTTGCCTCCAACCTCCAGACTTTTCATAAGTCTCTATACTCTATTATGCCCCCCTCAGATGTTGGACATGGTCATTAGGAAAGCAGTAATTGCCTGGCTTTTCCTCATCTGTGACACAGAATGTTTTATACGCTGACACAATTTTACCCTCACCCCAAGAATTTTTCTGAAATAGCACCCCTGGTGATAAACAAAGCTTTGCTAAAAACTGTTCAGGAGTTAGATTCCACTTAGCTATCTGGATTTAATATAATCAAATCTAGATCTTTAGTAAAGTTTTAGGTAACACTATACAATGCAGAACACACATTGTGAAATTTAGGCATATCAGCCATGATTTCCTCCCACATTTAATTTTGTTCCTGAAAATGCCCAATTCCAGACTTTTACTGGTAAAAGAGACAAGCTTTTGAGCTTACACAGAGCTCTTCTTCAGCTCTGGATAAGTTCAAAAGCTTGTCTTTTTCACCAACAGCAGTTCAAATAAAAGATATTGCCTCACTCATCCCGTCTCTGTAATATCCTGGGACTAACACAGCTACAACACTACAAACAATAATTCTAGTCCTCAGTACTCTTCTAATAAATACTACAGCGGTGTGAAGATTTTTGATGAAACCTTTTTTCCCCAACAGAAAAAATGCAGATTCAAGTCCCCTAACATTTTTTGTGAACTCATATTGCATTTACCAAATTATTTCCGTAAAAGAACAAATCTTTTAAAAAATCTAAATGTTTTGGTTTGACATTTTTAAAACAAAACATTTTGATTTTTCAATTCAAAATAACTTCAGGTTTCAAATTTTATTTCAATTTTATTTTAAACAGTTAAAAAGCCTAGGAAATCAAAATGGTTTGTTTGATTCAAAATATCTTTTTTCCCCAATTGCTACAAATGAGCACCTTAAAAATAGTTCCAATCAGTGGCCTTTTGAGCAGTCTGCCTCTTTGCGTAGCATCAGCAGTCACAGAATAGAACTTTCTGTTTCAAAAAAATGGAAAGGTAGACACCCCATATCAGAAGCAAAGAGTTCCTTGAAAAGTGCCGAAAATAAAATTAAAGTAAAAGGAAGTGAGATGAGAGAGAGCACAGGGAGTTTACTGCACAGCACATTCTCATATTCAAAGCACCACTAATGACATGTGCATTGAATAAATGTGACATTTTTACTTTTTTTGCTGTGACGTACCTTTTCTTAGGAAAAAACAAGATTTGATATCCTGCAGAACAAAGTAAATTTAGAAAAAACAATCAAGGGACTTTCTCCCTGTTTTCCCACATTTGCCATCTGACAGTGTTTTTCAAATATTTGGGAACATGAAACAGAAAATGTCAAGTGTTAGACTTTTCATATATTTATTCTGGAGCCAAACCCCAGCACTTTCAAATACCATGTGCAAATTCAGGAGCCAGATTTAAAGAACTTGACTGTTTCATTTGCTTTTTAAAATACTTTGTGCAAAGACCTGTGTGTGTCTTAAATGTGTCTTTTCAGCACCTAACCACATTGAATCTTATCAAGTAAAATTAGAATGCTACTGTGATCTTTAAAAAAAAAGAAGACATCTAGAATATATTCTACTATAATATTATTACTGATTTTGTTTATATTTCTCAAGAATCTAATTTAGACATGCTTGCATTTAGAAATAGTACTTTTTACAAAAAAAGAAAAATCAAGCTGTATTTTTCCATATCCCTGAGGGTGTTTAGCAGATGAAATATGTGGATTACATTTCATTACAGAGCTTGTACCATTCAAAAGCTGAATCAACTATAAACAACATTCAAACAGAACACACGGCCAGATCCTCAACTTCTGTAAATTGTTGTAGCTTAATTTAAATCAATGGAACTAAGAGCATTTACACTCACTAAGGTTCTGGCCTTTAGTGCCAGATTTGCACACAGAAAACCAACATATTGATATTTGTGTTATGTCTAACTTTCCCCCCATTCCTATCACATTGCCAGATGTGAGACAGATTTGCACAGTATGGGCACTTTATGATAGTGTCAACAAAAACTCCTAAATTAATGTGACCACAAATTGCATAAACAGATTCACATGTCTACTGCATAGCTTAAACTGACGTCATTAGATCTGCTAATATTTGTTCAGAGTCTTTAGGTTAGTACAATACATAAGCTGTATTTAGTAATGATTATATCATTCACATTTATAATTTGTTAACAATGATCCAAGCGTGAATGGTTGATTTTTAATATTTTTCTGCATAATTCTGAATTCCGTGTTAGAATTATTTTAAGAGAATTTTTTATTTTCCTACCATTAATTTTATTATCTCAAAGTCCACCATATAGAGCCTTCAGTCATATGTCACTTTAGCAATACCAGTTAATGCCTGAGGTTACCAGTCTGATGCAATGACACAATATTGTTCCCTTCAAGCCAATGTTCCCAGGGGTTTAGTGGTATGTGTCATTTCACAGGGGCTCCATCACAAACAGATCCCTTTCTCAATGGCAACATTGGCGAGAATTGATCTCCATTACCTGGCTCAGGAACACTTAGCACTGGCTGCTGCTATGGTTGCATTTCTTTAAGAAACTGGCAGAGCTGAGAATCCAACCATGTCTAGACATTAAACTGAAAGCATTTAGAACTCCCTCATTCTACATGGCAAATGTAGTCAGAACTGCTCTGATTATTTAAACAGTCTGAGTACAAAGCACAAATGATCATTAGAAATCATGATGTACGGATTATTTTAACATACTGTGTTGCACAAATGGTTTCAGAATTGGAAGATACGCAAGGGTCACATGATATCATAAATCAGCAGAGAGATTATTTATTATTAGTTCCTTAAAATATTTGAATACCATAAAAGTGTGGAATTTTTAAACTGAATTGTATTTATAGTGATTGCTCAGCAAGCCACCCCTCTGTTAACAACCCAGATCATTTAAACACACACGGACATACCCAGGCCTGACACAGTGAACCAAGTTCATACCTGATACAGCTCTGTTGACTTTCCAGGAGTTATAGCACAGACATAAAATTACTTAGATTGGAAGCTCTTTAGGGCAGCGTCCATCTTTTTGTTATGTATGTGTGCAGTGTCTAGCATAATGAGCCTTAACCCATGACTGGAATCTCAAGACACTATTGCAACAACAACACGATTGATCGATTGATTAAAATCAAAATTTCATCCATTATTTCCAGGATGTATCAGTTGTGATTTGATGAGTTCATAAAAACAAGAGAATTTACAATGAAATGGGTTTAATGTGATTTTTTGTGTGTTTTAAAATATAAAAGTTTAACATCCCTATTAAAGAAATGTTTCACATGATTTTAAAACCGAAGTCTTTCTTGATAAAAAGCAGACTAGAAACTGGACTACGACCCTCTCAGGCGGTACAGTGTCTATAGGATTTGAGGTAACTAAATTTCCTGTGGGTTTTTCAGAACAAGTCTATGTTGCCACTTTATCTAGTTTTTAACAAAACATATGGAAAAAATATTCTATAGGTAGTCCAAGGTCCAGTGTGCTTCAACAGCATCCATGGGAACTACAAGCTGTGAACTACAAACTGTGGCATGTTGGGAGAACTTTCTGGTTCCTGCCAGGAAGTCCCCTCTGCCCTCCCTGCAGAAAGTTTAAAGCTGGGAGTAGGAGGTAGGAAAGCAGAGAGCAGGGTGCTGAACTGTAATCCTGTTTTCTGTTTCTTTGCAGAATAAAACCTTGTTCGTGGTGGTTGGCCAGAATGGGGCTGGTCTGAGGTGAATACACACAGACACACAACACAGAGCACCCAGAGAAGCCTCAGACTTAGTTTCCCAAAGTTGTGTAAAAAAAAAATCACAAGGCAGACTTCCCTACCTTGAACAATCTCATACTGGGCCAGTGAACAAGAGTGGGGGCTACATATACTAGTGGTCCAGTTGTCAAAGTAGATGTTAGCAGTTAATCTGCACTACACTGCCCCAGGAGCAGACCAAGGAATGAGCTGGGACTGAGAGTTCCTCCTTGTTCCAATAGGAAATTAATCTGCTACATGTACCTCTCTCCTTCCTCGCCTTTTCAACCTCATTTAAAGCAGGACTGTAATCTGCCTTTACAACAGTGCACAGGGGATAAAGGGGCACAAAAGCGGTAAATAGGTGATTTACCCATTTTCTGCCTACTTTGGTCCAGGTATCAGAGTAACACTATCTGCGCTTCCAATCCAATCTCCACCAAAAAGCAAATAAATATGGAGAGAGGAAGTTGCATTTGCCAAGATACAGTCATCCCCTTGCTGGGAAAACATTACCTTAGTGGATCTGTAATTAGATGAGAGATGGTCCAAAACCAGAATCTCATACCCATCCATTCATAACTTTGGTGGTTTGGGGAAGGTGGAATGCAGATCCAACACCTTCTAATGAGGCATTGCAACACCATGATCAAACTCCTTGACCCATCCATAAATCAAACCAATAAGAAGTTTGTCTGAGAGAGAAATGATACAGAATTGTAGTACAGTTTTATAAGATGGCAAAGACTTAAAAATAAAACAAGCACCCGTAAAACGTAAAGTGCTTTAGTTGTTAGCAATGGCAATATATGGGGGAAATATAGGTGATATCATGGTTTCTTAGGGCTCTTTAAGAGAGCACAAGCTGTGAAACTGGCATAGTTTTAGTGTGCGAGGAGAGAAGGATCAGGAACTGATGGTGTCCACCCACAGAAGTTGCAAAAGTCAACACACTAGGATCAACTAGGAGGAGAGCAAGGCCAGGATCTACTGATAAAAAAGTGCTCTTCGTGCTCTTCCCATGTGGAGGGGCCACATTAATGGCAGAATGGGCTAGTGAAGTCTCAGGGAAGCAGAGAAGCCACAGAGCACCGTTCCACCATCACTGTCCTGTCTAGGTGAAGGAGTATTCTTTCCCTTCAGGAAGCTGCATGGTGCCTTGCTCAGTTACTCAGGCTAGGCACAGGGCTGAGAATTTGGGCCTTAATGAGTTATTTACATTAAGGGATAACCATCAATAATATTAAGGAATTCAAGACTGCTACAAGATGTGCTGAAACCAAATACTGCCTCAGAAAAAATTGGCAAGATTTAGACAAAGCCTGGATGTGAGGAGCTAGAGAGAGAGCTGAGAAGATGATATCCAAATTATCAGTCTGTGACAGGCAGGATGATGGTGGTGTCCACAATGATTGAGAAAACAGGTAGTAGGGAAGGCTTGGAGGGAAAGTTAGTAACTCTGTTTACACTGAGCTATGGCTAGACATCCCTGAGGATGTGTCAAAGAGAGAGGCTGCGATTTTAATTTAGACAGAAAATCAGGTCACGAGTAAAGAGGTGGGTCTGTGAGTGCTCAGCATAGAGGTGGTAGTTGAATTTGTATTCGTGGATGAGATTGCCCAGAGCCAACATGTAGAGGGAGAAGAGAGCAGAGCCAAGGACAGAACCCTTTGTAGCCCACACCAAAAGGTAGATAGGGGGGTGAGGAGGCTGGTGACGGCACGCTGTCTCCATAGGACATGCTGAAGGGTGATTGGAGAGGTAGGAGAAGAACCAGGAGAGACAGCAGCAAAAGATTTCAAGAAAGAGCATGACTGAAAGTGTTAAAAGCAGCTGACAGGTCAAGGAGGTTGAGAACGGAGTACTGTTTCTGAGCTTTAACTAGGAAGAGGTCATTGTGCAAGCTCTCATTATCTCACATCTCATTTATTGCAACATCCTTTGCTTTGGCCTTGACAAAGGCAACGTTGCCTCCTCATCTCCATTCAGACTGCTGCTGCAAAGATCACTTTCCTCGGCTGTCGTTTTGATCATGCCACCCCTCTCTTTGCATGCACTGGGTTCCCCTTCTCCATTGCATGAAACAAGCTGCTTGTCTTCACTTTTAAAGCCTTTCACAGTCTACCCCCACGCTACTTCTCTTCCCTCATTCACCATGGATCTATCAATCCTCATGTCCAATCAGCCCATAATGTCAGTCTTCATCGCCCACTCATTGAATCTCAAAGAAGCACCTTCATGCTTTCTGTCCCGCTGCCCCGCACACTTGGAAAGTGCTCCCCATAAACGTCCACAAAGTACCTCATTATCCACTTTCAAAATCCTCCTCAAAACAATTTTTAGCCATGGTGCCTACCAAAATATTGACTACGAGCAGGCTGCAGGTATGCTGAGACCGCTGCCTATCTGTCAGGACCCACTCTTAAACCCCAGTCAGGAATCCAGGCTCACTGAGTTCTCAGGAAGCAGACTTGGCCATCATGCCACAACCACCAATCCAGTTACTTGGCAATTCATAGACTTGGGTGGGTTCTGTGAATTTCAGGGTTCTCTGACCTGCTTCCTGATTGGCAGCATGATCTTGTCCCTGATTCACTGATGACCATATATAAAAACTTCCTGCTGCCTTTCTGACCTTGTCTAACTACAAGCCATGGCCTACTAGTTGCTACTCAGACCTTGCCTTTCTGTCTTGCCTGATCCTGCTTTGCTACCCCACCTCACTGTACATTGCCATGGGGTGAATCTCCTGGCTACAGGACCTCATGTGTGAACTCTGACCAGTTATCTGGACTGCCCTTTGACTTGCCTGACCCCTGGGCATTACAGGTTGTCAGATAGCTCTTTAATCTCTTCCTGGTTTCACCCTCATCCAAGGAAGGTGGGCATAGAACCTACAGGAGCAGCATCACCGGCAGCCTCTGGAACATCAAGCAGATCACTGTCTTATCAGCAGAAAACCAAGGCCTACAGGTCACAGTGGACCACCTCCAGTTCAAAACCCACATCCTCCAGGAACAGACTACAGGGCTGCAAACAGAAACGCCTTCCCCATTCCCCCAGCCCACAGCTACCTCAGTATCCGAGCCCATAGTATCTTTACTAGAGCTTTACAATGGAACAGGCAGAAAGTTTTGTGGTTTTATCAATTAGTGTTGGCTCCTATTTTTGTCGTGGCCCTGTGTCGTACCAAAAACCACACCACCAATTCAGACTCAGGGACAAGAAGGATATCTCATCCTCAGGATCCTAGATTCCCAGATACGATGAGGGACGTTGTGGTACCTCATTGATTGGGAAGGATATAAGCCTGAGGAGAGGACCTAGAAACCAGCTCACCATGTACACGTTCCTGCAAAAACCAGTGGCTCCCACAGGGCACACCCAGATAAATCCTGACCGCCTGAGCCCTGAGGTTCACCCCACCAAAGGGATGATGGTGATGTCAGGACCTGGTCTCCAATCCCAGTCTTGATCCAAGGCCCATTGAGTTCTTGGGAAGCAGTCCTGGCTGTTGTGCCACACCAACTCATTCAATGACTACAGAATTCACCGACTTCGGTGGGCCAGCTTCCAGAGCTCTGTGACCTGCTTCCTGATTGGCCACGTGATCTTGACCCTGACTGGTTGGTGACCCTAACTAAGTGACAAGTCTATCTGGCCCTAACTAAGTGACAAGTTATTGCCTTCTAGCTGCTACTCAGACCCTGCCTGACCCTGTCTTTCTGCCTTGACTGACCTCAACACCTACCTCACTGTACATTCTTCTTGTACTGGATCTCCTGGCTATTGAACCACTTATGTGAACTCTGAACACTGATCTGGATTGCCCTTTGACCTGCCTGACCCCTGGGCATTACACTATCATGTTCATCAATATTGTCTCTTTGCTTCTTTATGCTCCCCATTTGCCTGTATCATTCTGTTGTCTCTTGTTTTATACTTTGATTGTAAGCTTCTTGGGGGCAGGGATGCTTTGTTCGGTGTTTTTACAGCACCTAGCACAGTCAGGTCCTGGCCCCTGAGCAGTGGTCCTAGGCACTACAATAATATAAATGAATAAATAATAATAATAAAACTCCATGCAAACACAAACCAACATGTATCCCAATGTTCAGTAAATCAAGAAAGGCTTCTGCTAATATAAATAAATCACTAAAATGGCAGTTCCCACTGAAAAAGAAGATAGTCCTCTTGAGTGACTGAAGATACTGAAACAATGAGTTATAATCACTAAAGATTTCCTGTATTAGAATAGTATTGCATCTTTGCATTCCAGCTCAGCTGGCAGACAAGTTGTTCAAACTAAGTAAGATAATTTTCTATGTAATTTATTTTTAGTAGAGGAAATAAGGGGCCACATTCTCAATTGGAGTTAATTACCAGAGCTCCACTGAAATCACTGGAGTTACACAGATTTACACCAACTGAGGATTTGGCACAAGAGCTTTGTGAGCCATTATTGGATTATAAATCTTTATTGATTTGGCTGGGAGAATTAATCAAATTTATTTATCAGGCTCTTTAATAAAGAAAATCACCCTCTGCAAAAAGGAAAAAATCAAAGTTCATCGGTGATCCCTCAAAGCTTGAGGATGATTGTCTTCTAATAAAACGATAACCAGTTAATGCTGGTGGATCTGCACTTAGCAGAAAAGTCAACAGAAAGACTCCCTTTGACTCTGATGGAAGTTGGATCGGGCTCTTACTTGCTTCTACTGTATTAATAAATTTTGATCATGGTCTTGGATTCTCAGCTGTGCCAGAGCCATAAAGCCTTATTCATTTAAGTATTCTCGTGGACTTCAGTGAGTTTGAGGGATTACTATAAATGGAGTAGGGCTTCACAGAGTTTGTAAAACCATCAGTGTACCAAAGAATATGAACACAGATCAAGGTGCTTATCCAGTCATCAGTCCACGCACAAAGTTGAGGATTCCAAACAAATATTGCATAAAACAGACGCACACACATGTTAGAAGGATAGGATATTGTATGCTCATTATGTACCATGTTTTGTGTACTGTAAAAACTCAGGATAAATTGCACTTTAGATTTAATTTAATCTATTTATTCCATAGATTTTCTGAGCAGCAATAGCAAATATGATATCAGTATTACAGCAATGTTTATTTAACCGCAATACTAATTACTAATTTAACTTGGTAATACTAATTGCCAAGTCTAAAATTTAACTACAACTCATTTGTAGTACAATCTTTACAAATTAAGTTGTAAATTGGAGGTTTATTTTCCTGGCTACAGTTAAAAAACCCCATCATTTAACATTCACCAACAAAATACAGCTCAGCACAGAATCAGATTTTCCATTAATATTTGTGATAAATGATTGGTTATATTATTACCATTCACAGTTAACATTTGTAAAAGCAATAACTGAAAAAGAAATAATATAAAAAGATAATATTTGATTTCTAGTGGAAAGAATTTAAGAATGTTTAACTGAGTCAGTACGTGGAACACATTTAATTTAAACGGTTCATAAAGTGTAAGTAAGTGTAAGAATTCATATAAAGCAGATAAATAGCTGTTGGACTGATATTCAAAATAACTCTAGAGCAGATAAATAACTATGCTTCAAACTAACATGGGAAATTTAGCTAAGATTAGAAGTCATGGGACATTTGCAAAAAAATATTCACCAAATTTTAACACAGGCTAAAAAGCATTTTGTTTCAATGCTGTTTTAATAGACTCTGTCTGAAAATGCACAGAGCTGTACTAAAGGACATTTACATCACTATTGATAATTGTTTTTTGAACTGAGCAATATGAAGAAAATAACTTTAAAAAATATTGAATGTTTTCCCTATACAAAACTTTTTGTAAAGATATTTTTTTAAATCTACTTGACCTAATTTCACTTCATAAACTATGTTATAGTTTTCCACGACATTTAGTGCTTAATTGCTATTATCTGTTCAGTTTCTACTGAGTCACAATGAATCGAATTTAAACTAAAAATTAATCTTCTAAAATTTACCCGTGAGAATTATCTCATGACTGATCATAGGACATCTAACCATTTTGGTCATAAAGAAAAAAATCCTACCTTCTTTTAACTTGATGCAGACATGCATGTTCCTATGGCCCTTAGCTGTCATAGGCATCTTCAGTTCATTACTCCATTTAGAAGTAAACTGATTAAAACTAGAGGACAAGCTGTATGAGAAAGAAAATATTGGTACAATTATCTAACTTTTCTATTTATAAAACAGTTCAAAATGTATTCAGAAAATGGCTCCAATTGTTATTTACATCCCGACAAAAGTGAGTGGGAAGATGGGAGCATTGCAGCTTCTTTCTGAGCAATTGACTTTAAAAAATTATTATTTACAACACCTCATTAGTTTAGCAAATCAGAGAAAAAACAAAGTGAAACAAAGAAAATAGTGCAACATTTTAGAAAATGTTCCATTCTATACATGGAATATAGAAATATCTGTCTTTTTAAATGATTCAACCCCGGATTGTTTTCATCTGAATAACTTAGTTCTGTAGCTTTATCCATTTGTACACACTGTTATGAACACACCAGGGCTATAAATCCTGTAAGCACCATTACTGAACCAGTCACTCTTTGACCCTATGAAAGAAGTGGGTTGGGAGGGGGGGTAGAGACATTGAAAAATATCTTTAATGTTGTTATATATGTCTTTTTCCCTTAACACAACCTGTAGGATACTATTTTGTTCCCTGTCAGCGACACCTGAATTTTAATAAATGAGCCATTCCTACTCAAGGTAAAACCCCAATTTTAACTGAACAGATTCCTATGCACATACTCATCCCCTGGAACTGGACATTTATTTAAAAAAAAAAAGATATCTTTATCTTCCTTTTAAAATTGGCATGACGACAGCATTGACGTTGGTAAAAAGAGCAGGGCTGGAAAGCAGCTGTTAGACTGACAAGACTAAATCAATGAAAGCAGTTTATAAAGTCTCCCACCCCACTGCCATTTCCTCCAGTGATGAAAAAGGCATGAGAAGCCTGTTTTCATCTTGAAAGAGAATGGAATTTGTGGACATGAAGTACCCTTTTAAAAAAAAAAGGCAGTCTTGCACTTGTGCTGGCCAGACTGTTTTCCTGCCAAGGATCTGACATTTATACAGATGAGGCCCAGAATCAGGAGGAAACGATTTTTGTATCTTTCCTGACCTGGAAATTCACTTTCTTGATCTAAATGTTTTCATTAATATTTTTTCCTGAAAAAAAAGTTTTTGAACGTGTTTGTTCATAAACTGATCACCTAATCCCACAGTTAGTGGTCAACTGAAGTTCTGCCTGAGTAAAGGCTACAAGATGGGACCCTATATTTGCTTGGCAAATTCTATTCTTTATGGACCCAATCCAAAGCCCACGGAAGTCAATGTAACTAATACTTGCCATTGCTCTCGACATTGGATCAATTTTTCCCATTAGTTTGCTAAGGGTAGACATTAGGCTGATGGGATGATAATTACCAGAATCACTCTTTTCCTTTTTTTTGAGGATGGATACATTTGTTTTCCTTCACTCTCCTAGACCCTCGTCAGTTCTCTGTGATTCTTCAAAAATAATTGAACAAAGACGTTAAATTTATTTATTTAAAAAAAAATGAACATATGATCACCTGTAGAGCATGGTTGTAACATATTCTTCCTCATTTTTGTTTTTAAATTTCCTACTTGTAAAACCAACAACATGGGCCAAATTCAACCCATTTGAGTTACACCAAGGTTGAATTTGGTGCCATATACCTGGAGGAAGCTATCTTTCTGGTTTGCTGTTTGTATTAAATTAAATTTGCTGTTAGTAGTAAATTAAATTAAAATATTACTCAGGATTTGAGACAATTTTAAGAAGCTTATGACCTGATGAACTTCAATTAGCAGCAATTTTTAACAGTGTGCTTCTACTCTGGGGATATTTACATCACAATTTAAGGTGTAATTGTAGCAGGGGTAGGCGTACCCATGCTAGCTTAAACTAACTAGTGTAGGTAACATCAGTAGTGAAGATGCAGCAGCATAGACTTCAGTGCAGGCTAGCAACCTGAGTGTATACCCAAGGTGCCCAGTAACGGAATAGCTAGCTCATGCATCTTCACAACTATTGTTTCCCAAGTTAATTCGATTAAAGCTAGCATGGGAAGGCATATCTGTGCTACAATTACACCTCAGTTTGTGGCTGTAGCCTTACTGATGGATGGGGATATTGATTACTGATAAATCTCAGACTGCCTTGGTTAAGGATTCAGTTTCCTGAAGGGCTACAGAATCAGGAATGTTATTAGTATTAAGAGATCCAAGGAGCACACAAGAAATATTCCAGTTTATTACATGTTCCTTTATTAACAAATTCACTGAGCAATCCCACAAATACTAAAACGCAATAGCAATAAAGAGAGAGTGCAAAGTCTTCAGACTATGTCCGGCATCACTCACATCTCCTGTTGGGGGGGGATCTGGAGTATCACTCATTATTCTCCTCATCGTCATCATGGCTGCCATCCCGGCATCTCCCCAGGCATTTCTTCCCCCCCAGCACACAGGTCGGGCACCACCTTTTATCC
The DNA here is from genome assembly GCA_007922155.1 of Mesoclemmys tuberculata. Taxonomy (NCBI): domain Eukaryota; kingdom Metazoa; phylum Chordata; order Testudines; family Chelidae; genus Mesoclemmys; species Mesoclemmys tuberculata. The sequence goes on along the minus strand of ML675629.1, from coordinate 19,602,822 downwards.
CGAGTTACGCTTACGCCTACTATGGCTCATACAACTACATAAGGATGTCAACCCCTTTTTCCTTATTTGTACTTCCACACCCCATAAACTTTGGGGTACCCGGCTTTTCACAGGTTATCCTCTTAGCTCCTCTCATTCTCATCAGTATCTATATAGACAAGCCCTATGGTAACCTGCATACTGCAGAATTTCTCAAGATGTTACAATTGGGTGTTTTCGCTTTGTAGATGGGTACATTGGCAGAACATCACCCACTGACCCATTGTACCAGTAAGGTTACAAAATTACCGTAAAGAGAGCTATTCCTGGTTCACCCATTTATGTCAACCTTCCTTAAACCTAAGGCCTAGTACGGCTAAGCTGAAATCTTACAGCCCTCAGCCTGTAGGCATGGCATTATAGCCTTACTTTGCTTACATACATAATACACACTCATCATTCATAACTGTTTGTCAAACTTTCTCTCCTATTCCCCTATCCTACTTAAACCTATCCATCAAACATTAATTAATTATACTTAACCACAACGACAAATCCTCTATTAAATGATTAAATTAAATAACTGGCTACTGGGTATAAAACATTACCCTCACAGAAGTGACTACCATATGGCAAAGTATCACCTTCACACTCCAAAGATTTCTTCCATGTGTGTATTCAGATTCACTGCTATTGATTAGTGAAAAAAATAGATGGGATTTTGATTTTATTGCTTGTGATTGCTCTGCAGAGCCAACCCAGCTCTGGGAGGGGGAGCTGGATTATATTCTGATTCATACATCACCAGTAAAATTGTTAACTAAATTTCAACTGCAGGATCTTTATAGTTGGTGATTCCTCAGCTAGGAATAACTGTGTCAGACTCTGAGAATCAAGGTTGAGTTTTCAGGGCTGTCATGTGTGGGAGAGTGTGGAAACTTTGTACTTGTAAATCAAGCACATTTGATCTGGCATCATTAAGAGAAAAAATTTGGGAACCCTCAATGCTATTTCATAGATTCCTTTTCAGAATAGATCTTCATTTTAATGGCATCCACAGGAAACCTGAAAAGCTGCAGCCGAGGAAACAATCTTTAACTCTTTAATCTGTCTCCAGAAAAGTGATGCACTAATTCCTATATAAAGTATCTGAGATTTTAGCATGCTTTGGAGTCTCCTTTGAAGTACACAAATGGGGAAATATTTGCACATATGTTACACCTATGAACAGTAGGCCAAATTCTGCTCTCAGGTAAACCAATGAGGTTCCTCTAGTATAGGTAGACTTTGTGGGATACACATTATCCAAAGAGGGCAGGGAATGGGGTTTGTAACAGGGTGCTGTGGCTTGCCTCAGAGCCTAGGCCCCAGGAAAGGTCGCTCTGCCCCTGCTGGACAGAACCAGGCCCTGCAGGCCAAGCCACCTGGAAGCAGGGGGGTGGAGCCAGGATGAGGGAGGGAAGTATAAAAGACAGGCCCAGCAGCTCAGTCTGGGAGAAGCTGCTGCTGGAGGCAAATGTGTCTCCCTGGAGGCAGCAGCCTTGGCCTGACCCAGGCCCTGAGACTGTTTGGCACAGCCACCCCTCCAACTGGAGCCTGCAGGACCTGCCTGACTTGGCAGGCCCAAGCGACTGGAGGGGGCTGCCAGGCCCAAGTGATGGGCTGGGCCTGCTGGACCCCAATAGCTGGGCACAGCTGCCCAAGCCCGTGGAGTGGGTGAAACCACTGGAGGCTGACCCTGACATGGAGGAGCTGCCCGGTGTGGAGAACCCACTGGCGTGGACAGCCCCTGTCAGACTGGAGGAACCCCTGGGGCCCTGTGACCTGGAGGAGCTACCTTTAGCAGACGACCCTCAGGAGTTCCCGGACCTACTGCCGGTTGACGGTGAGGGATTTGCCAGACTCCCGCGCACCACCTCCCCCCACGACCCAGAGGGCCCGATGTGGATGCAGGTACCCTGGGATTGGGTGGGAGGAAGGGATCCAGGGAAAGCCATAGCAAGTGGCTGAGTCAGGGGCAGAGACCCCGGTCAGCATGTTGCAGCTGGAGCCCCTTTTGCCACTGATAGGGCCCTGGGCTTGGACGCAGTGGAGTCGGGTGAGCCTGCGTCCCCCTTCCCTGTCCACCCAGGGAGTGCTTGCTCCCCTCGGCAGTCCTGACCGGAGGACACTGTGCTTGTCAGCCCTGCCAGACTGTAAGGCCAGGGGCTATAGAAACTGCTTCGCCTGCCCCGCCCTTGTGAGGGCCGGGGGCACAAAACTGCTTTCAGGCCCCGCTTGCGAGCCGGGAGCTAAAGACTCCGTTCCTTACCCTGTCAGAGGGCTGGGGGCAATAGATTAGTGGGCTACAGACCCATCACCAGCCCCGCCCTATGGGAGGGCCAGGGGATGATAGACTGCCAGAGGGGCCTGCCTCACCTAGGGGCCGGGGCCAAAGACCGCTAACTGAGATGTTTATTCCCCTCGACAAGAGTGCTGTGGCCTGCCTCAGAGTCTGCTCCCAAGGAAGGCTCACGATGGCGCTGGCTGGACAGGGTAATATGGACCACCAGCGTACAGGGTAATATAGGTGTATTTGTCCTACTGAATAAGCCACACTCAGATTTCTATCCCATCGTACATCAATGCACTTATTAGTGAAAGATATATATCATTCCAGGTTTCCCAAGGAACATTGAAGGCTTTACTCTCATGGTGTATTATGGCTATTTATTTGCATTGGGGTAGCACCTAGAGGGCACTGTCAGGGCCCCATATTGGTAGGCACTACACATAAAAAAAAATATGGTCCTTCCCTTACATAGTTTACATTCTAAACGAGTCTCAAGATGTAAAATATTTATACATCCTTCTACACACATGGTTTTGAGGAACGCTGCATATGTCTGTGTACTTACTTATTTTATACAGTTCAAGGGGCATATGCTGCCACCTCCTCTCCCCACCGCCTGGTCATTGCTCCACGTGTATGGAACTAATATGCTTCAGAATTTCACAGCCTAATAGACTATAAAGCCAGAAGAGACTACTGTGATAATCTAGTCTGATATCCTGTACAAACACACTCTGTAGAATCCTAATTTCAAATTAGCAGTGATGAAGACAGGTTTGCCAACTTTCCAATTTATGAAAACCGGACATTACAACAGGCATGCCAGAACCTCCCTCCACCGCACATCTTCCCCTCAAGATCCCGCCCCCTCCCTCTCTCCCCATAGTTTCTGTGTATTGTAATACAGAATTGTAATGTCCCTGGTCCAGTTCCCGCTACGTGCCCCTCCGAGACTCACCCTATTAGCAGCTGCCTCCTCCTTGCCTAGCCACTAAGTTTAAAGTACTCAGGGAAAAAGCAAGTGATTATTCTTGAACGAGAAAACTGTATTAACCCTAAGCACCACTAGCCTCTTTCCAGTTTACTGGCAGTAAAAGAGCACAGTCTTTATTTTAGGAGATTCTCTTCAATTTTGTTTCAAGCCCTCAGTACCTTGGGAATTTATAATCAGTCCGGAGGCCCTTGCCAGGCAATTCTATACTCACTGACAAGAGCAGAGGCTTAAATAAAACAAAACTTTATTGGAGGGGTAAGGAGATTGGAAAAAAGGAAAAGGCCAAGCTGCACAAAATCGAATACCTATAATTCACTCATCTGTACTACCATTTATCTCAGCGTGCATAATAGTTGATAGCCTTTGCTATGCTTCGCACCCTCACTTCATGGGTTCCGGCCTTCTAACTCCCAGTGTGTTGTTCCAGCACCCTTGAAAACGCAAGATTCTACTTTTGGGTTTTTCTCACTTATCTTAGTATGTTATTTTCAGCAGCAAACAAAGAACCACCTTATGAAATACATTATAGTAGACGCTGGTTCTGCTTTCTCTGCACTCTTCAAAATATACAGAAAATGACTTCCCAGGGGACTTTAAACCACAACTGCCATAAAAACCCATTTGATTGTGGGTGGTGTTTGTTACACCCTGAGGGGATGCTGAAATCATCTAGTATCTTTTTTTTCTGTGTAACAGTGGCAGATACTGGTACAGGCCAGTAAAATGTCCTTTTTTAAAAAAAGAATTAATTTTACAACTCCCCCGGCTGATGGGTTTTACCTAGGCACTGCTGCAATGATAACTGTATTAAAAAGCTTTTTCAGAAACAACTTCACACGTAACGGAAACCTCAAAAGAAACCAATCAGAGAAACCATTTTCTCTGAGGTATGGACATTTATTATTCACCATTGACTGCTTTCACCAGATGAGGGGGAAAAAAAAAATCACAAATCACTTTATCCATACATCATAATAGCTCTTATGAGAACTAGTGCATCAGTGGTTTCTAACTTCTTAAAGCAGGCACCACACAGAGAAATAGTTGACAGTCTGCCAAGAATGCAGGACAGGGGCACAAGGGAACTATGCTATGTGTGAGTGAAGATTCTTGGGGCAAGACAGGGGCATCACCCTGGGGGCAGGACACAATGGATGCTGAGAAGGGGGTCCAGGAGGTGAACCTGGCCACTAGCCTCACTCCTCAAATGCCACACACTTCAGGATCTCTTCCCCTGGTCGCCAGTACCCCTCTCCACCAGAGCTGGCTAATTCCTGAAATGAACTTCTCTCACTCCTCCAACAGTAGCTGCTCCTCCTCTCTCTCTCACCCACCCCCTCCCTCCCACCTATGGCAGAACAGAAGCTGGTTGCAAATGGTTACTCAAGTAACCATACTACTGACTGGATACCATCAGGTCCCCTTTTCAACTGGACTTTCCACGCAAAACTTGGACACCTGGCAACCCTAGATGGAGAAGACTTGGGCAAAAATTCATGTAAATCCATGTCCCAAGATATCCTAAATTAATTTGCCCTTATGTACTCTCAAAGTCAAAAAGGCAAAATATAACTAAATGCAAAAACGTAAACCTTAAACATTCATAGATGAAGAAATGCCAATGGTAGGCCCCAATCCAGCAAAAACATTTAATATACGTTTAACTCTGCATAAGCTTTTCTCTTTGACTTTAAGTGTATCCCTAAGTGCTTTGCTGGATCAGGGCTTTAAGGTTTAACATGCCATTTTAATTTTCCCCTTTTGTATGTATTTCCATATAATTATATACAGTTAATCAAAAATTTGTAAACTTTTTCCTACAAGCATGCAGCATTAATGTTGCAGGAATGTAGGTGTCTGCATTTTATTTTGTAGGGGTTTTTTCTAATTATTATTTAGGAGAAATAAAGGGTAGGAGAAAATTTCAAAAGACCTACAGGCTTCAAAGCAATGCAAGCTAGCAAAAATCTCTACTGTGCATTCCCAGTATAACATTTTCAAGCCCTTGTAACTTGCTTGAAAACCAATTTCCCCTGGAATTGGCCCCTGCATAGCTTGGCAAAGCGAACTATTCCCATCCCAAATTGCAGCTTTCAAACCTCACCCGTTTTGCTGTATGCCACTTCAAAAATAGTTGCAATAATTTGTACATAATGGGAAGAATATGTTTTTCAGTCACTTAAAATCTTCCCACTATGCGACCACTCACTTTCTTCAAATCCTTCCTAAAGATGCATTTCTACTGGGATGCTACAAAAGGTGAATTAATAAATACAATGAACTAAAACCTACTTTAAAAACCTCTTCACTACAACCACAGACACAAATTGTGTTTCCACGTGATCCTATCTATGAAACTGTGTCCAACACTATCCTGCCAGCCTCTTGTCTGTACTCACCACAGCGTTAGGTCATGGCTAAATACTCTAAGTGCTTGCGGCAGAGGTTTGTTTCACTATCAATATTGGGAGAGGGCTCTTATGCCTTTGGACACAATATGAATAATTATAAATTATCAACTCAAAAATAGCTGGACTATTTATGTTCAAAATTTCTGCTGAAAAAAATGAAAGTTACAATCATCTGAATACATTTACAGAAACTATTTTGTAACCTCATTTATAGAGGTATAGCAGTTGCGGCCTCTCCTGATAGAATGTACCACCAGGAGTTGAAATATTCATAAATCTAGGTTTATGAGGGGTTTAGGATAAAAGCAATATTATACTTTTTTTTTAAATGGACTCCTTTTTGACCTCCCACAAGCCATGTTGACATTTCTTTAGAGAATGAAATAGATTTCACACTACCAAAGTAAGCCCTTTGCTTACAATAGTGGAATAGTGAAAAGTTAATATTTCCATGAAGAAGCGTTGAATTGGCCTTTTCTGTAAGATTTATCACCTATCCATCTACATTGTGTACATGTCTCACAGCTAATCACTATGCTTATAAATGGCTTCAGTTAAAATGCTGTCAAATTCCAAATACATTAGCGTAATTGAACATGCATAAAAAGATAACGCAAATTACTGTAGATTACATACTTCTGATATTTTAGACCTCTGCACTTGCTTTCACTTTACCAATAACAGGTAACGGAGGAAGTCTGATTGAATTGATCTTTCATTTGGCAAACTAATGCCTTGCTTTAAAACCTCAGGAAGGTGGTTTCCAAATTTTTCAGCCTTTCAGGGAACCTTGACGTATCTGTTGAAATCTATTGACCTCACACTGGGAAAATAAGCAAATAGGAACCAGCATGTATATCCTCTTTGAACTTTCGCTTACAAATTTCAGACTCAAGAAAAAGGCAGAAAGGGAAAAACATTCTTTTCTAGAAACACTAAGATTGACCAAACCAAGCATGTTCCATCCTCTAATTAAACTGGAGCCCACATTAAAAATGTAGTGTTTTTAAGTCATCTGCAATAATAATGCCTCCAAAGTTTCTAAAATACAGGAGGTAACGCCTGTCCAGAATGGTAATGTTTGGTTTTGGTTCAAAACAGTTTAGAAGAAAATAATCCAGTCAGTGAATACTTGACTCACATAACTGCTTTGTCCTGAGAAGAGGACTAATAGTTTCGGGGGGAGAAGTGGAGGGGGGGAAACACCCACACACTCTCACACATAAGGTCTTTGTTTTGGGTTATTTAAAAACCAGAGCAAAGGAAAATGTTTTAACAAACAAACAAACCTAAAGAAGTCTTTTGAAATGCAAGTACATACCAGAGTAAGAGAACCTTTTTTCTTACAGAAAAACAAACACAAAAACAAAGCCAATGTCCTTTCGCAAGCTTCCTGTGTTTCACACTAGGTTCCAAATGCATTTCTTCCCATGCTTTACCTGCCATATGCATAAAGTCTCTAAGGACTGAATCCTACAAGGTACTGAGTGCCCTCAACTCCTATTGACTGTACTAGTAGTTAAGGCCACTCAGTACCTTGTAGGAAGCGCTCAGACACTTGCAGGATCAGGTCCAAAGTTAATTTTCCTGTTCCCAGTGTCTTAACTCCATTCAGACTGTCTGTCTTGATTTCATATCCTTCCATAATGTACAATTTTATCCTGATCAGTGGGAAATTTAACACTTAATACATCCTTTCCCAACACAATTTTTTTTCTTAAATTTTTTTAGTTTACTTATGGACCAGTTGAATGACTATTATTTCTCTTTATTAAATTTTGTCCAGCATTTCTCAACTTTTTTTTTCTGCTTTGTATATCTACGTGCTACATACTCTCTGGGCTTGATCCTGTACTGTTGAAATCAATGGGAGTTTTGCCATTGAGTCATATGGGTGCAGAATCAGAACCATAGAACAAAAAAGCAATACCAGAGTTCATTGTTAACGTATTCTACTTTTCAACAGATCATGTAGTTATCTATCACATTAAGTAACTGATCCTGTTTAAAGAGCACAGTTCTAATTTCTGACAATCAGGTAGTTATGAAACTGTTGGAAATGGCGCACAATTAAAGCAAACGCAACATCCACATGACAGAATTTCAAATGCCACATCTTGTATCAATCAAATATTTAATTTAAGATAATGAATGCCAGCCAGCTAAAAACCATTCTTCCCCCCTAATCTCTAGAGGTAGGTTTCAGGCAAATGGGATAATCTGCCTTCACCCCTTGAATCCATAGAAGGCTTTCAAAAGACAATGGAATCATGTGAACACATGACCTTTCCTCAGGCCCAGGCTCCAAGGAAGGCCACAGCGGCTTTGTCTAGGGAATGAGCTCCTGGCTTATCATTCTGTAGCCCCAGGTGGGCTTCCCTGGTAGTCTGTAGCCCCCTGGCCTTCACGTAGGGCAGGGCTGGTAAGGTGTCCATGGTCCCTGCCATCCAACAGGTGGGGTGAGCAATCTATTGCCCCTAGCCCTCAGGCAGGGCAGGGCGGGCAAGTAGTCATTAGCCCCCGGGGGCTCAAGCGGGGCTGGCAAGTACCTGCAGTCTGTAGCCCCTGGCCCTCAAACAGGGCAGGGCTTGTAAGCAGTTAGTTGCCCTCAGCCCTCAAGCAGGCAAGCAAGGTAAACAGTTTACAGCCCCTGGCCCTCAAGCCGGGCAGGGCTGGTAGGCAGTCAGTTGCCGCTGGCCCTGAAGCGGGTGGGGCAGGTAAACAATCTAGATACCCTGGCCTTCCAATAGGCAGGGCTAGCAAGCAGTCTGGTGCCCCTAGCCCTCAGGCAGAGCAGGGAAGGCAAAGTAGTCTGTAGCCCCCAGCCTTCCAATAGATGGGGTGAGCAAAGAAGTCTACAGGTCCCAGCCCTCAAGCCAGACAGGGCTGGTGCAGTAATCAATAGTCTCCAGCCCTCAAGCCAGACAGGGCAGGTACAGTGGTCTGCAGCCCCCAGCTTTACACACAGGCGGGGCTGGCAAAGCTTGGTCTCCTCTGGCCAGCAAGTTCAGAGGAAGCCAAGGCCTCCCAGGGTGGTTAAGGAAGGGGACACAGGCCCACCCGACTCCACTGCATCCCAGCCCAGGACCCTTTCAGTGGTTTGCCACTGAGTTAGCGGGGATCTAACCGCAACATGTTGACTGGTTTGGCCATGGACTCAGCCACTCACTAGTCAGCTGTCCAGTAGGGGCATCGCAACCCTTCCTTGGGCCCAGGCTCCAAGGAAGGCCACAGCGCCTTGTTACAGAGGACAATGGATTGGTGTTCACAATGCAATCCCCTGTAAGTAACCAGCTGCCACTTGTCTGTGGTCTGGAGAATGGACAATCCAACTAGCAGATTGAATTTGAGGATTACCACGAATCTCAGTCAGCTGAACAAACAGGTTCTGGAAGTCATGGGTCTTCGTGCCTTGAATATCGCTTATAAGAACATGGTGGCTTGGCTTGACCAGATTGTATACGCCAAACAAACAACTGAACCAAAATACATTTTCAGATAACACAAACATCAGAAAACTGACATGCACGTCCTACCCTCTACCTGCCAAAAAATGATGTAAGGCCTTGAAGGCTTTACCAGGTCTTAGATCCAAAATATCCCTGGGTGTCTTTCTAGAGACATGCTATAGTTCAAACAAAAGTTGTGGACTTGATGCAGAAATTACTAGATGAGATTCTATGGCCTGTGTTGTGCTGGAGGTCAGACTAGATGACCAGAACAGTCTCTTCTGATCTTCAAAACTGTTGCTCTGCTAGGTCACACCTCAGCATATTTTCACAATCCCTTCATCACTGTCCTATTTTCTGCTCGGGGCACAGCTCAAGTAACAGTGTTTTATGCTGTTGAGACCTATGGGGGCTGAGGAAACAAATCCTTCCCTCAAGGCCCATGTGGAAACAGAATCTCTCTGCAGCTACTCTACTCCCTGAAGACTGAAGTGATGGTGGATCTGAGTAGTCTTATATCCACTGGTCCCAGTCCTGCCCAACACCACCTTCTCTGCAATGGCACACAGGAAGCACCCATGGAGCTGTGCTCTGCAAAGTACAGGGGGGGATGCAGATCTCTGTAAAGATTCCCCAAACCCTGCACTTTTTCCGTGTGTACTTAAGTAATAAGACGCTAGGGCAAACACTCTCAAGCCTGAGACTGTTACTTAATCACCAGTTGATGCACTTAATGGGGTGAGGACACAGATGACTTTCTGGGGCTGCCTGAAGTTGGTTTGGCCCCTGGCACAACTTAAAGAAGCCTCAGAGCTGTGGTCTAAGTTTTTCTGGCCTCAACACTTAAAAATATAATATTCTCTCTGCAAGAAACATAATGAAAAAGTTTATGTAAATTGATTGAATCACTCAGTGAAGAAAAAACCCCACAGAGGCATCAAGCAAAGTCTTTTTCTCCAGGAATAATATTTACAACAAAACAAAATAAAGTCAATATAGGGAGATAAAGAAAGATGTCCTAGTTTGGGTCTCATCCCAGTCCTATTACCGTGGGTGTAGTGCTCTCCCTTACTGTCTCTCACACAGCCTTTTTATACTCTTTCCCCAATCACTTGTGCAGGTGCAGAAGGAAGGAAGAGGATCTAAGGTTAAACCCAGCAATTCCTCTGTACGTTAAATGCACTTGAACAATTGAATTACACACGGTGGCTTTTATTTTCAATCAAAGGGCACTGCTGTTTTATATACAGAGTTGTCCAAAGTTCATAATGAATGTCCTAAAACCACACAAAACAGACTAATACCCATAGTCTCTATATTAATTTTTATTTTAGAAACTGACTCATATGTTTGCAGATTACTTACATTCAACTTTATATTGGTTAATTACCCTTCTCTGTTGGAGGTTGAAGATATTAGTGATTTCAAAAGAAAGGGGTTTTTGTAATGCTTAAGTTAAAGCTGATCTGGTTTACTATGATTCTGTGGAATCCTTCCACATTAACTTTCACCCTGGGACTAGCAGAAAGCTTTCCCCCTTCACATGTAATAGTATGTAGAGTTAGCAGATATTGCTCTGAAGTGTATAATGAAAGCCCCAACTTCTAACAAATTAAACACTCAGTGATGAGGTACATTATGATCCTGGGCTCAAGAATTTTATTAATGATTGGATAACTCAGGATGTTGGTAATGGATACAGAGCCCTTCTCTTCTAGGTCATTAGTTTTTATCAGCAGTGACCAAAATTTATGGCCATATTATTTGCCATGATTTGGTGATCTGAGCCTAGATCCAAGTGGACAAGTGTCACAAAAACTAATTGGCACCATTAATGGTCTCAACAGAAAGAGCAATGACTGTACAGCCAAGAAGAATGAGCTATCCTTTTGCTCCCAGAGGTGATACCCTCCAGACCAGGGCTGAAACTCACTGGTACTGGAGGAAACTTGTACTTATGCTACCAGTACTGTCCTTGTTCCATGGCTAAACTGAGAGCTTCATTTTCCAGTGCTATCAATCTTGCACTTCTTTTAAATATTCCAGCTGCAACCAAAATTAAGCTGATAGTCCTTTTAAATCTAGTACTCTTCAGGCCTTGTTTGTTCTGGCACTGTGGAGGACTCCTACTGATTTGTAGGGTCTATGATCCAATAGCTACTACCATCTCTGAAACTTGTCATGTTATCAGAGGTCACTGCAGTCAAAGCACGGCAACTGTACAAAGGAGTGAACTTCCCCCATCCCAGCATTTGTAATCCTGTTTGTGCCAAATCTAACAATAAAATACACACATTGAAAACAGATGTTCCTAAAAATCTTACACTGCTAAGCAGAATATTTTCCATGCATGCAAAGAGATGTCATGCTAATCAAGGAAAGCAAACATTAAACTTTGTTTGTAAAAGTTTGTATTGACTGGTGAAGGCAATACTTTCTTAATCTGGTCAGATAGCAAAAGCATGTCTTAGTTTTTTCTTGAGAATCAAATATTTAAGAAATATGCTAGACTGGGAGCCCTGACTACTTAAAGTGCAGTTTTACTCCAAAAAGTGATTATGTTAAAAAAACAAACAAACAAAAAAAAGCCCGACATCTTATTACTAGCAAAGCCGTTCCTTGTGTGTTCAGAATCATATAAACTCATTGTAGTAACAAAAATACATTTTTACTGCTCCTCACTCCTGTGAAGCCCACAGAACAAATACAAATGTTGAACAAGAAGTGAATTAGATTCTATTCTTTCTTGTGCATTTTGAATAGAACTGTTTACCAAATCCATTCCGTTCTACCTGTGCAAACCTATCGAAGGTAATCAGTACTCACAGGTGTTCCAGAAGCATAATGAGTCTGATCCAGGGTCCACTAAAGCCAATGGAAAGGCTCTCATTAATAAGCTTACCTAAATATAATGGAGAGTCTATTTGAGCATTAAACTTTTATTACAGATGAGGCTACACAAGAAGAAAAGAACCCATCTTAACTCTGGGTTGCCATGCTGAATTTTCATGACTGGTGGCTAGAAAAAGACATCTTTTAATGTGCATACTGAGTATTTTGATATGAAAGTCATTGAGACTTAACAAACTTAGCCAATGCAATTTTGCAAACACTTTTCAAAACAGAACCATTTCAAGCCTTAGATCCATAGAATACGGCATGATCTATAGAATTACAAGAGTTCTATAGCTGTCCCACCAACCTGCCTCAACAATGACTTCGATGAAACAATATTTCAAAGTTCAGTCTTATTTTTTCAGATTTAGCTCGTTCATCCCTTATTTACAATTTCTTTTTGTAAATGCTTATGCAATACTTTCAAAATTGCCTATCTTAATTGCAACTTCTGCTGCAAAATCTCCTAGAGCTTGTCCCACAAATGAATTTTTCTTCTTAAAGCAGTTTTTCTGTGAATTTTCCATGTCTGCGCTCTCTCAGCTTTAGTTCATGATTTTTTTTTAAACAATTTTGCTTACTCAGCAATTGTGCTTTGAAGCACTTCAAGAAATATTTTCTATGGTTTCAATGCACATGGATGTGCACCCCTAAATTTTCCTTTTAAACTGAAAACCTCAAAACAGAACTCAATCAAAATCACCAGTTTTTTGTCAAAAATATGTGAAAATTGTGAAGTTTGCATGGTTTCGATGCAAACCAAAAATGAGGCCAACTTCACTTGAAACCAAGCCCATTTACCATAGAAAGATTTGCAACATTGGGACTCTCTAATGTGCCTATCTCTGTAGCATATATGTGCAAACCTGTGTGGTTTGAGTTTTTAATGAAACCAGAGAAGTTTCCTGTGGTTTCAGGCTTCAAGATTTACAATTTAACACATCTGGGATCTATGGTTGCCAATCCTCCAGCATTGTCCTGGAGTCTTCCATCTTTAATTAAAGATTATGTCATGTGATGGAAACCTGCAGGAATACAGCCAACCAAAATTGTCAACTTTATATGGAAGCCTGGATACCCTTTCAAATAATTCTGGGTGTTCCACCTTGACTATAGTCGAGGCTGTTCTACACTTTAAACGCTACAGTGGTACAGGAGCTCTCTAATCGGTGGGGGTAATCACCTCTTTGAGAAGTGGTAGCTAAGTTGACGGAAAAATTCTTCCATCAACCTAGTGCTAGCTATACTGGGGATTAGGCTGGCTTGACTATTTCATTCAAGATTTTTCTCTCCTCTGAGACATAGCTGGGTCGATCTAACTTTTTAGTGGAGACCAGGCTTCAGAGTTTCAAATAAAATAATACTCTGCCTTTACTGTATATGGCACCCTCTATCAGTGAAGCTCAGCGGGCTGTTCAAACAGAAATGAATCAAGAAAGTCTGTTGCACAAGCAGGAGCAGAACTGAATTCTCCTCACTCTGAGCTCTGCTTTAATCATAAAACCCTCATTCTTCCCTGTCTGCTTCAATACACACAATAGACCAACTCAGTCACATCCCTCCTCTAATACACCTAATTTAATGTTCTTAATTTGTTCTCTTGGTTATTTGCGATCTGACCATATAATGACATGCCAAAGCTTTCTCATTCCCTGAATCAAACTGAACCTGAACCTTATTTAAGTTTCTCCACTTTCATTACCTTTGAGGGCAGTCTGGACCCTCTCTTCTGAGCATGCTTCCTCATTAAATTGCATATTTTCTGGGCTGCCACTAATGAAAGTCCCAGACCATGAACGATTGAGGTATTTTGGAAGTGGGGATCCACAGAGCAGCTGTTGCATCTTGCCATTAGAGCTGATGTCATGTTGCCAGGAATAAAGCTTCATTCCAAAAACAACATAGGAAAGACACTGAGTCGCTTTCAAAAGATGTCAGCTACCAATGTGGGAGAGCTCCATTGACTGAGCAAAACTGGTCAGACCCAGTGACTGGGGCACTCCTTTGCTCAGCTGCTCCCTCTTACCAGATCTGTAATCATTTGTTTACACTCTTGGCCTCAGTTGCCATGTCAAAGATTTACTGAAGAGTATTTTATCAGTACTATACTGGTTTTTAATTGACCAGTATTGTGTCAGAAATCCTAGTAAACCACATCAAATGCTTGGCCCTCTCAGATCCACTTTCTCAAAGAAAAGCAAATCAAATGTTCAGCACAACTTCCCTTCTGGAAAAAACTCTTGCCTACTGTCTGTAATCCACCAGAACCCAATCAACGGTTCTACTCCTTGGTCTCTGATCCTACAATCTTTTCTAGTATTGAGGTCAGATATACAGGTCTATAGTTTCCCAGTTGTTTCCTCAGCCCTTATATAATCTTCCTGTCTGCTCTTCTGTAACAATACATGTATATGCCACATCTTTACCAGTGCTAAAATCCTCATCTGCTCTTTTTTATCTCTTGACCTTGACTATTGCAGCCCCTTCTCTAGGTTCCATCCATATCCAATCTCTGCAGGCTCCAACATGCACAGACTACTGCTGTCCACCTTCTGATATGCACCAAGAAGCAAAACCACATCATCCTCATTTTCACATAACTCCGCTGGCTACCATTTCAGTTCAAAATTATCCTGTGTTGGCTGTGCACAAGCAAAAGCTTTCACATTACATTTGTGAGGGAAGAGGTCATGCAGAATTCAGCTTTGGGCTTAGTCATAAGAGCTCTCTACACTGCATCGTAAAACTTGCCAAAAAGCGATCATCAGTTTTCAGACTCACGGCAAGGAGAACTGGGAAAAGGGAGAAAAACACTAGGAGAAAGACTGTGGGGGAAATAGTGTTTAGCTTCAGATGGGTCTTCCTGGATTGGAGTAATGGTGAAGCACCCACCTCCTTCAGACTGAGTTACTTCACTGGCAACTATCAATACTTGGAACATAAGACTGGCCACATTGGGTCAGACCAATAATCCAGCTAGCCCAGTATGCTGTCTTCCAACTGTGGCCAATGCCAGGTACTTCAGAGGGAATGAATAGTACAGTTAATCCTCAAGTGAAGTGTCAGACAGTGCTGGAGGATGCTCAAAAGATGTGGACGTTTATATAGTGGCAGCTGCCACCATGTTTTGGGCCCTGTGTCTGTACAGCACTTATCACAGTGGGGTTCTGATCCATGCCACGGGCTACTAGATGTTACAAATAATTGTCATCACCATCATCAGGGGCCTGTAGAGGAATAAAAATTTGGCTGCTTTTGGAAGGACGTATTCTGTGCCCCGATGGAGCTGGCTCTCCCTCCCACAGCCCCAGGAAGCTGGTTGGCTCTTCTCCTCTCCCCCCCTGCAGCCACAGAAAGCTGCTTGGCTCTCCCCTCCCCATGGCCCCGGGGAGCTGGCTGGCCCCCTCCTCTGCAGCTCTGGCAGCCAGAGGAACTGTTGGCTTCCATGCCGGGGCCAAAGGAGTTCGCTCTCCCTGCCCCAGCCCTGAAGGAGTCTGTGCTCCACTTGATTATTGGAGGGGCCTGTGCATCTGCTTCTCCCCCTCCCCCCAGTGCATGCCCCTGATAATATTTCTGCACCTGGGTGCTTGTTTTGGTCTCATTTTCTGAGCCAATAGATATCTGGAACCCAAATAACATAAGAGTAGTGTCATAAGTCAGCCCTGTGTGACACCCTCCTGCAGCAGACCACAGAATGACAGGTGTGCCTGCCTCAGTTTCCCCTTCAGCGGTTCCCAGAATAGTCCACAAAGGCTTTCCAAATAAATATAGCCCTTGCAGGGTTAATTTATTTCAGAAGAAAGCCCGAAGCACATAAACCAAAACAAAACCACCACTAGCATAATTCAGAATTCACCAGTACATTCAGTCTTCGCGACCCAACAGTCCATCAACACACCAAGTACAGCCCTGGCATCTCTCACCATGCTCAGGCTCTCTAGTACAGCTCCAGTGTTTCTCATCCCACTCACCTCTCACATACGGCTCCAGTGTCTTTCACCATGTCTCACCCTAGCCTTTAGCCTTCTCTGGCCCTCTAGCTTCAGCTCTCTGGCTCAGACAGCCAGCAGCATATCCAGCTGCTGCTCTCAGCCTTCAGACCTCTCTGGCCGTGCCTGTCTGACTCAGCAGGTTACGGCTAGCCCATCCACCAACTTCCTGATAAATCCTCCCTATTTCGAAGGGCAGCCTGCCGAGCTTTCTGCTCTCTACAGCTTTCCCTGGGGACCGTCTCCAGTTTCCTATCTCTGGCACCTCTCATCTGCCGATCTCCTGTCTCTTTCTTTTCTCTCTTTGCTCTCAGGCAGCTTTCTCCTGCCAACCTCCTCAGTCTACGGCCCAGGTGTCCTTGCTTAAGACTAATTAAGGGGGAAGGGGACCAACTGCCTAGTCACAAGTGCACAGACCTCTTCTCCCTTAAAGAGTCAGTGCCACCCTGCGACAAATGGATTCCTCACATCCCTGCTATTTATATACCATCATCATCATCATCAAGAAGCACCTTCATGAGTCATAAGATTAAAGCCGATTAAAACATAGCTGTGGCCCATAGGTGTCCTGGGTTGATTTGTTTAGGCTGCACATAGAAAGCGCCACCCTGACATACTAACAGCGGGCTCACTGCTCTGATGTGAGGTTAATGTTTAAACATCTTTTTTATTAATTCGTTGATTCAGAAATGTTCTGGTTCCCTCTACTTAAGATAAAAGGGGCCTACCCAACCCTTCATTGAAATACTATTGATTATACTCTTGGTTCAAACTCAGGACATAAACACATTTAGGGCAAACTCTGCCTGTATTCAAAACCCTCTACAAGGTCTCCTCTCAGTTTTTCCAGTTTTCTAATTCTTCCACCAGAGGGACAGGCTTTGCCCACTCCCTCCACAGATAAAGCAACATGGCCCACCCACAACTCCTGGGGGATCTGTGGGAGGCTAGGGCCACCCATGCAGAGGCTCTGCATCTGCACTTGGGCTCTGGCCTCCTGCTCCAGTAGAACCACACAGCCAGACACTCCCTGACCAGGGCTGGCCAGAGAACCCCCTTAGAAGGAGGGTATTCACCACAGAGGAGGGAGAGGACCAGTCTATGGAAAAGTTATTCGTTTGCTGTCCTGGACTCCTTGATGCCGATGTGGGGTACAATGCATATGCCCACAGTCAGTCCCCTGGTCTGCCCATACCTCCTCTGCATTTTCCCCACTTGCTTTCCCCTCCCTCTAGATACCAGGGCCTACTGCAGGCCTGCCACAGATACAGGAAAACCTGAAGATGTGCTGCTGCATGGGAGGGAAGCTTTATGTATAGGGTCCCCTCAACATAGTGATCTTTGGGGTATATTCAGACCCAATATTAGGGCCCGATTCTGTCATCTTTAGCCATGTGCAACTCTCATTGAATAAGTACAGACTACAGAACCAGTTTCTAAAGAGACAAGTCACATTTTACCTCAATCTCCTTGAGAATGAAAGGCTATCATTTCTGGCAAATACAGCAAGAGATATTCTTTAGAGTGTCTTTAAATCTTTCTTAATATATAAATGACACTTCAAAGTGCTTTTTTATTGCAGTTGGCAGAGCACCTAAGGTCATAACAAGTTGCTTCCCTATTAAACATCTTTTTTCCTAACCACAAGGATATAATTCAGACCTTCAGATTTAAAAAACACCTTAAGAAGCAGAAGAAAAAAAAAACACACCTTCTGGGAGTAAGAACCAGGATTTTGCATGAAAGAAAAAGCAGTCTCTTCAGAGGTGGTGAGCTGGAAAGGTGCCAAAGCCTGCAGTAACTTCCTACAAATGACTTTCCAACACAACTTTTGAAAGAAAGAGCTCATTTTTTTTACCCATTGGGGTAATCCACGATAGCAGCAAAACAAACAAGAGAAAAGTAAATTAAATGAAGTATCCCAGCTAAAAAATCAGGTGGAATATCATTTATTGGGAAATTAAAAACAGATGGCTACATACATGCAAGTATATTTTCTTGGGTGAGAGGCTTATCCCTTTACTTATAGAAAAAGACTAACATAGCTTGGAAAATACAAAGCAGCACCAACAACTGCAACAAAAGTCCTCTGCATGCATCAGTCTCATAGAAATCCTTTTCTGAATCTACTCATTTGTATTTGGAAGTTAGGTGCCTAACCTGTCTGACAGTTATGTAAATTCTACTAAGCAGCTATCTGCATCTTTATGCACATAAATACCTTTTTAAATCTAGTCCTACATGCATGTAATGTATATTTACATCGTTAATATAAAGAGCACCACCTACTGGCACACGAAAATACATAGCACTGTTCACAAGTTCGTTGGGTTCAATAAAGCTCTTATGCAAAGGGTTTTTTTATTGCAAAGTCTTAATACATGCATAAGTATATTTAGCAAATGATAAAGTAAACAAAGAAAAATAGGGAGATGATAAAAGCATTGTCTGTTTGGGAAATTATTGAGCATTTAGAGCCGTAGAGCAAACATTGGGAGATAGATTATGCTTTCCAGTGCACACCTACAGTCCTTCAGCCCAGTCATCCTAACTCAGTAGTGCACAGCTTTGAGGATGTCAGTGCCCAGCAGAAAGCATAGGTCTCTCACTGCTCCCTGGCACTTTGTTAGGTGTTTTGCCTTCACAGGGCAACATGAAGGGAACTTAATTTGTGTGCATTGTAGTTTTCCCTGCCCCTGTGTGGGACACATAAGAAGGGAAAGGATTCTAGGAACCTTTCCTAAAACACCTTTCCCAAAACACCTATCAAAGTGCCAGGGAGCAGTGAGAGACCTATGCTTTCTCAAGGATTCTAGGAACCTTTCCCCGTTCCTCCACATAAAAGCCAGTCAATGGTCACTTGAGAAAGGACAGGAATTTTCATCTTCCCTCCCCTTTACAAATGATCACTTGCTAACCCTTACAGTGCAGCATGCATGAAACCATAAGATCCAAATAATTTAAAAATCATTAGTGAACCTGCCCAGGTCATTACTGTTCAGATAAGGAAATTCTTAACTACCTAAACTGCACAAGCTGCAAACACAGTGTGTTTTATGAACATTTTTGATTCAGTGCCCAACTTGAGTCAGGAGTATGCTGTATACTTCTCCAGTCTGAGGAAAAACCACAATCATTTGATTTTGATTTAGAATCTTTCCTCTTTCCTGTAGGTCCTGCGTACATTTCTTAGCTCATGTCCCTAAAAAGTGACTGTTTTTTATCTTAAACTGCTCTTTACTCACTTACCTTCCTTCCCAACAAGTAATGGTTTTCCTCTCCCAGCTTCCCATGCAGACAATGGTGCCAAGAATTTAGTTGTTTCACATTTCCTATGATGTTTTTATTTTTTACAAAGGTTGTTTTGTGCCAGTGCTATATAAAAATTCCTAACAAACCTTTGTTATCTATTTGGAATCTGATTTACTACTGAACATTTCTCATATGTCATCTTATAGGCTTCTGCAACTGTGGACTTCTATGGAAAAAATAGGCCAGATCCTCAAACCAGCTGAGGATCTGACCCAAAATTCTGAAAACCCTTCTCAGATTAAAACACTGTCCATCTAGAAAAAACCCATCTCCCACCTCTGTAGCCTATTGGAAGTGCTGGGCAGCAAAAAATAAACTTTAGCTGTACAACCACAAGAATGCAAAAGGCCAAAAAGAAAATCAGGCTCTTTAACAACCGACAGAAAAAAATTATTAGCACATATTAGACACTGAAAAACAGGTAAATCAAGGTTAATTTTTATTGGATAAGGAAATGTTTTGTATGTTTGTGTACTGTAGCTCACGCTCACACTCACACAGCTAGGAACTCCCTACTGTGTTTTTAAAGGAACTGCATTCTGCTCAGTGGGACTGTTCAATTGCTACATTAAATATAGATTGGGGCCAGATCATGTTCTCTCAGAAATCCATGAAGAAGGGAATCCGGTGCCACCTCAGCACAACTGCCACTCTGCACGTGCCCTCTTCACAGAATCCAGTGGAAGGGGAAGAAAAGATAACCCAAACACATTATCCCTCCTCCAGCCCCATGGGAATGAATTAGAAAAGATAATACAGTCCCTATTTGTATTCACAATCCCCTCCTTTGCCTCAAGCTCTCTGGGAGCCACCACATTCAATGGAGGAATCCAAAGGAGTTATATTAGTAGGGAAAGAGAGGTTCAAAGAGACTGCAGGGGACAGGGCCTCTATGCAGATAGCCCTAGCCTCCTGCAGATCCCCCAGGATTTGTCTTGGGGGCAGATTTCCACCAAAATATGTGGGGAGCCAAGCTTCATCCACCCTACCCCTAAGAGATGAGGAGGGGGGCTCGCTACAAGGAAATCCTCACAGGGATTTCTGGGTAAAAAGTGACTCTCTCTAGGTGCCACAAGAAAGGGGACAATCTGCCTCATGCAATGAGTAAGGGAAGATGAAGGCTCCCCATTTTCAGTACAGACATTTACGTTTTCATTCTCACATATTCCAGGTAACCACTATCCCGTCCCTTGTCTTCTGTGTTTTAAAAAAAAAAAAAAAAAAAAAGGAAAAAAAGAATCCTCCAAAAACATGCAGCTAATTATTGAAGTTGTTCAACATGCCTGAGAAACGAGCCGCAGTCTCATCTCAAGTTCTTCTGGCTGCAAAACTGTTCCCTCAGCTGCTTTGAATTTTCAAATGATCTTAGCCCAATTAAGACGATATAAAATGATGCAAGGACTGTAAACTGTTTTTAATGGAGAAATAAATTGAAACTAATTTCTTTTTATCAGCTAAAAAAACCAAACAAACATACAGGAACTTGCTTTAGACTGAATAAATAAATGAGGCAGAGTACACCAAACCTTACAAGATATAAAATATGTTTTTATAGGGTGGAAGTGGTACATTATAAACCGACTTTCCCTTGCTAAAATTCCCAAGTAGGAATTTTATGTGGCTTGTTATTAAAATGTTTAGTCTGAATAAGACTAAGGAAGAACTGACTCCTCACATGTTCTAAATGAAGCCTGTAAAATAGTTGAATCACTTATTTCTTCATGTGCCTTGATGTGATCAAATTGTACCAAGAAAAGAAAAACAGAATAGAACTATTCAGAACACTGTTATAACAGCCCTTCAGTATATTACACACACAATGAAAATAACACTGTCTCCATGAAATCTTATTGCTTAGGTTTTAGTGGCAGTATCTCTTGGTGTGCAAGCTTCTGAGAAAAAAGTCCCTCCATATCTCCACGTATGTATTAAAAGTGTTGGCTACTTTTTATAAACCCTAAGAAATTTTAAATCCAGCTAACTGTCTTTCCCCATAACACCATCATTTCAGCTGGCTCAACTGGAATACTTCTGGGCCCAAATCTGGAAGTCTTGAAATATAATAATGCAAAATATATCTGTTTAAACTGACTTTTTGCTGATTTGTGCCAATAGCTGGGTGGCCATTTGTCAATGGGAGAAGGCAGCAAGAGCAGTGAATGATCTGATTTGTTAGCAATAATTCACTATTCATTTTTTAAAAATTTTAACCTCCTCCAGAGATTACAAGGGGAGTGATTAAAAATTAAAATACATCTTTAAAAATCATCAATATTTGTTTCCACAACAAATATATAGTTTATTTGTACATCAAGACTGTTAACTACTCTACAGAACAGAATTGGAAGGAGTTTTAGATTTCTGGTACTACATTTATCACTGATTCACATGAGAAAGCAAGCTGTTACTGGAATATTTCTTACCTAACAAGATTTGGGACTGATTCATAGACTCTTGCTTGAATAAGCTATATGCTCCAGCCCTCTAGCTTCTTTATTCATGATTCTGTTATTATAGGTCTCATTTTGTGAGTAACACAAATTACTTTATTAATGAACAAGTTGAGGAATAAACTTCTAGGGCTGCACTTTTCCATATGCTTATTTTGGAAGAAAAAAGGATGTCTTACAGTCTCAGCACAGATATTATGCATGTGTAACCTCACAAATCAACAGCCTTTGAATATGGTTCAAAAATACTAAAACTGGACACATAAGACAACCAAAAAAATGGCTTGTTAAATGGATGTGTCTGCCAATAACTAGACTACTTACATACAATAGCACCTTATTCCACTGTCAGTGGTTCAATCCCCTCTATTTGAAATCTTGCTGGTTAGATCAGGTGTTGTGCAGCTGCATCTAGTGATTTGCTGTGGCTTAAAGCTTCTCTCAATAAGAAGCACAGAACCAGCATTTGTACTCACATAGACTCTGTCTACACTAGAAGATGTCTTTTCTTAAAGCTTCCCACTGTTGCTTCCAATGGTGCAGCCCTTCAGGTGGAAAGCGAGCCTTGGTCTACACTGAGAAGTTACAATTGGCATAGCTATGTTGACCAGGGGAATTTAAAAAAAAAAAACACCACAAAACAAAAACCAAAAGAACCCCACATGTCTGGACTACACTATGAAGTTAGGTCAATGTAATCCACCTTGCATTAATATACTTGTGTGCATGTCTAGGTTTAAAATTTGTCTCCCACTGAAGTAAGTGTCCCGTTACAATGATGCAGTAACACCACCTCCCCCAGCACCGTTGAGTCATGGTCAATGTACTGAAGTTGACTCAACGCAAGTGTAGACGTTGCATTACGTATGTCAACACTAACAGTCCTCCAGCAGCTGTCCCACACTGCCTGACTCTGACCACACATGGTATCAGGGGTCACATCCCTTTCCCAACCACTCCCCCCTCACCCTCCCAGGGACATTAAGGACAACCACAGCTTCACCTCCACTGCCCTGTGAAAACCACAACTGCTGTCTGTGTAGGTAAAATTGACGTGAATGTTCTTTCTCCTTGTTAAGCTTTGTTCTGTTAATATATTAAGGTTTTAATTCATTTGCTTTTAAATTGCACAGGTTTTGAGGGGGGTTGTTACTGAATGAAATTCTATTAATTGGAAAATAATTCATCTTTATTAGTTCACAATACAGGCTGCAGTTCCTAGAAGTTCAGAAAGCACCTACGTGACTGTACAGTGTGACAAATCATAGGATCAGTGACAAACAGTATAATCATCATTAATATACAGCAAGCAGCACATTATTAATGGGTGCATTGAGGGTGTTATATTCATACATGTTCACCAAACACCACATGATTTCTAACAGGCAACAAAACAGCAGGGCCAGGTAAAGCACAATACAGCACAATGCATTATTGTGGCTCACTGTAAAAGTGCTCTTTCAAAGCTTCTCTTAACCATATATCTCCATGCTGAACTCTTCAAATAGCCCTCTTGTCTGGCTGTTCAAACTCAGCAGATGGCCACTCAACCTCAGCCCTCCAACCCAGCAACAACTATTTCCCCTTTGCATCACAGCTAATCCAAGATCCAAGCTTATGATCTAGGGCATGACAGCTAAGGTAGGGGGACCCAGGCCCTTCCTACTCCATCAGGTCCCAGCCCTGGGCCCTGGCAGCGGCAAGGATGCTTGCCAAGCTTTCAGCCTCCAGGAAGTCCTCCCTCAAGTGCATGGCGGTGTTCAAAGTGGCAGGCCAGTGCCTCATGACCCAGGTGCGACATTGGGCATGGAGGATGTGCAGAAACTGCTCGACCTTGACCTATTCAGCCACTTCCATGGAGGACCGCTGCTTCAGCTGTAGCAGCGCCAGCATGCGTCCTTTAGTTCTTGTGCCACCACTCGGAGCTGGGCCCCTACTGGATAGATCTTCCCCTGAAAGCGACGCTGAAATTTTTCAGGGGTAATATCCAGTACCTCCCACATGGCCACCTTCACGATCTGATAGTCGCGAGCTCCCTCATCTGAGAGGGCACAATATGCCTCTTGAGCGGGTCCTATTAGATAGGGGGCCAAGAGTGTAGCCCACAGCGCTGGGTCCCATCCCACTGCAGAGGTGACATGTTCAAATGTCACCAGGAACGCCTTGGGGTTGTCCCCTGGTCCCATTTTAGTACAGCGTAGGGGGAGCCTGGTGATTGGTGTGGGGGTCACGCCTCCAGTGGCTAGGTCAGCCAGGGTGGGTAGGAGAGAGGCTAGCTGTTGTGTACACTGCTGCACTTGCTGGGCCCCCAACTCCCAGATGAGTTGCTGTTGTTGGGGCCCCAGTTGCTGCTGCCGTAGCTGGGTTGCTCTCGACCCACCACTTTACCAGTTTTTCCCCGTTCCATCTGCGGGGAAAGTTCAAATGCAGGGCAGTCCCCGTTTTACTTCAGGGGGGTGGTTGCCTGCATTCTCCACCACGTGTAACAGATTGGGGTTGACCCAGGGGGTTGACCTTGAAGGGAGGCTGCCCTGCTTCGTTACAGGCAGGTAAAGAGTCAGTAGCCCTGACCCTCAGTCAGGACAGGGCAGGCAAAACATGCAGTCTGTGGCCCAGGCCCTCAGGCAGGGTGGGGCAAGCAAAGTAGCCAGCTACTGCC
>ML675629.1:19561940-19573352 GCA_007922155.1 Mesoclemmys tuberculata | reverse complement strand
GGCATCTCCTCCAAGTCTCCCTCTGGTTGGATGCTCCCCAGGCTGCTGTGTTTGGAGCCCACCCACTGGAGCCAATGATCTCATTAAGACACCTAAGTCAAACAGTTTAGGCATTGCTCCTCAGTGGGGTCACAAGTTAAACTCTCAGGATGCAGATCCTCTGTCTAGCACCCCCTTCAGAGAGCAGAGACCCTGCACTCCAACTACCTGGCCTCTAGACCAGTTCTGATCCCTCAGGCTGCCCATTGCTTGAGCACACCCTCTCCAGAACACCAGCCATCTGGATGCTCTGGGATTACAATTTAACTCTTCAGTCGAGCAGGTGATATCAAAAGCAGAGAGACAGACACAGAAAGACTACACAAGAATCTAAACACCATTATTGTGACTTAGCAGCACAAGAGATACACAGATCTAGCCAAAATAATAAACAACTGTAGGCATCTTCTCTGCCTCCATTCTCTTACCACTCTGGACAGGTCTTCAGGCTTCGACAGAGTCCTCTGGGTGTTCTGGAACCTTCTCCTGAAGCTCATGGTTTCACTTCAGAATCATGGATCCTCTTTCCCCCTTCTACGTCATCTAGCTTTTGCTGACCTTGGCAGGTCCCACAGTTAAACAGGACACTCCTGCCACAAAAGCATGCCCCTTTCTCCTGCCCAAAACTTCTTGTGCATCTTTGTGAGTCTTCCTTTGAGTTTATATGTCCTCCATGACCAACACCTAGTTTCTTCATTCGATTTCTGGGGATATTCCATTCCTCCTCTTGAAGAAAAGTTGAAGGAATTAGCTTCTCTCTGTTTCAGCCAAACTCAGAGTCCCAAGGCATTTGCACTTGAATAGACAACTCTCTCAGGTTTAACTACCAACTACTGCCCCTAGTCTGACATGCTACAGCCCATCTGCAGATGACGGGGTTTACATCCACATAGAGTCATTCCATGATACAAACAATTTCCCAAAATCAACCAGGATTTATACGTTCTGCATAGATTGTCACATTGGTCAAGAGGCTCTTTTAACTGGTGTTCAAAATATCACTGAATATTTGACCTCACTCATGTAATTTTTAGTATTCATGAAAATTACACAATTGTTTTCAGATTTGTCAGCTGAGCCCCTGGAGCCCATTCCAGTGTCTAACCATTCAGACAAAAAGACCAGATTAACACGCAATTTGTCATACATTCCAATGTAAGGCCAAAGGATCCTGGCAACTCATCAACTAAACTGCAAGGCTATTAGCATATTCCTTCCAAAATGTGCTTTCCTTACTGTAAGATGGGGTGAAAATTTCTCATTCTTGCAGGGAAACAGAAACATTTTGTAAAAGTCAAGCAATTCTGTGATATTTCAACATTGTGATCTGGGTCGAAAAATCCACAAGGTTGGGCATAAATGAACTCAGAGAGAGAGAGAGAAAAAACAATCAGAGCTTGAAGGGAGTATATGTAGTACACCAAGTAGCTAACTAAAAGAAGCAGGGCAATAACGAAGCAGCTGTTTCCCTAGATATCATTGGGATTTTACAGTTTGAGGGAGTAGCCTAATCTTTATCCTGAATTCAAAATGTTTTTAGAGTGAATCGTTGTAGAATGAGAGGATGGAGGATGAGTTTTGTACCCAGGAATGCTGCAATTCTAGAATTCACCCATGGAACCCTCAAAACCATCTCAATAGTCAAACTATTTTATCTCAGTAAAATATAGAAAACATAGATCAACACAGCAAATGTAGAATAGTGATGTAAAATTGTAAAAATTTAAAATTCAATGGCAATTTGAAAATGGGAGTTACAAAACCCAGTGAAAACCCAGAGAGCAATGGCAACTGACAAGAAATAAAAACTAAGAGACATTTTTAACTCCACTGTCCAAAATACCAAGAAGTGTGAGGGGGGGGGAAAAAGACTCTAAGTATCCGATTTGGTTAAAAAAAATATTTTAAAAAATGTGGAATAAAAAAGGAAAAAAAATGGAAGAAATACTATCACACTATGTAGCAACTTAGAACTGAATCAGAAATAGACAATAAGTATAAACAGCAAAGTATCAAACCTCAATACTTTCCTAGGCTGATGCGGATATAGAACCTTTAAATATTACACCCTATGCTGTATGTACTGTACAGATTCCCAATGTGTCTATATTCATTTACACCTTGATAATACCCATGCCATTAAATATTTTTATTTGATTTGTGTTTACCTTCCAACAACACTAGGACCTACATGAGAAGCAAAGAGAAAAAAAATTACAAAATTACAAAAACTTTGGGTGCCAAACTCTCCTCAGGCATAACTCCCCTGATGTCTACATTGAATTCAGTGGAGTGATACCAACAGAGAATTTGGGGCCCGATCTACATTAGACATGGGACTAGATAACAGATGTGTTGTACCTTTCAGGTCTAGGTAATAGATTCCAAGACCCGTTTATGCAATAGGTGACCTATGTGTAATACATTTGGTAATTTCCAATGGTGGACAAGTCTGAAAAAAGCACACCTAGATAGTGAGCACTATTTGGCAACAGTGCTGGCAGTCTTTGCAAAGAGGCCAAGAATTATATGGGCATAAAAACATAGCTACAGTCACTCCAGGTCATGACCATGGCACATTAGGAGGATGTCGCAGGGAATCTGGGCTGCTAATGCCCATGTTGTACCTATTTGTTGGATAAAGGATTTCAGTCTCCAGTTCTGTCAAACAAGCCTTTGTTTGGGATGACCTAGATAACTCAGTTATGGTTTCATAACTCATGAGTAATAGGATCATCCCAAATCCATGCCAATAAAAACTTCATTTTCATTACGAATTATATATTTCTTCCTACACTTTCATTTGGCTTCTAATCTGGGGAATCATGCCATACAAGGCTTCTGTCAGAGGGTGAGTTTGGGTTGGCCTTTAAGAGGAGTGCAGACCAAAGCTCCTGCCTATGCCCCAGGTTTCTTTCCTCATTAAAGGGATTTGATTGAAAAGGATCACGTGACTGATCATGTAATCAAGAGCCAGTTCTGTATCCTATTCAGTAGAACTGGTCCCATGTTCCCTGAAGGGATTGTTATTGATGGAACATCAGGAATACAGGAAATGTGGAAGTTGGTTGGAGAAAGCAGGGCACCGGGTTTTGATAAAGTTCCATTTGTTCAACTTAATCTGCATTCAGCTTCTATATCATTACTCCTTTCATCTACAAGAAGGATATTATCTGCAATTATCTACTCCCCAGGCAGCCTTCCAGCACTTATAGGAGTCTTCTCTGGAATACCTCTGCGGCTAGGCCATCTGTAGAAACCAAACAGTGTTGCAAAGCTTGTCACAATGCTCGTGCACCAAAACCCATTCCTCACATCATAGACCATAAGGATTCTGGCACAGGGGACTTCTGGCAAGTTGTAATCAGTTGTGGGCAGTGGACAGTGGCATCTTTTCAATGCCCAAGTCAGTGGCTTTGGGTCTATGCAGATGCATAATTTTCCTGATGGCTTCTTTACCATCAGTACCACCATGCTGCTTACCCAGGCTGTACTAGCCTTTACAGGCACTTCGCAGACATTTGAGCTCTTTGCATATTGGATTACATAGTACCAGTGGAATTTTCCTTCATGGTAAGCACACAGGTTCCACTGTGGTGGTGGATAGTAAGCACCCCACAAACTTCAGTTGGTCCCATCTGCTATTTTTTGGGTTAGTTACTATGAGGTCACATTTTCCTATAGGCTGCATTACATTCTTTTTGTATATTATTAGATTGTGACTGCTCTTTGTAACGGGTGTGTTTAAGACCAGTTCACCCAAAGGAATCAAGTTGCTATCTACCTGAAATTGCACAGTATATCCCTATTAACATTGTTGCATGCACACAGGTTGGTATCATTCCTTCTTGCTTTCCTGTCTTGACTGCCTCAACCTGAAATGGTCTCAGACTCAGGATGGACTTGTAATGTCATCACCACTGTCTGATGTGCCATCCCCCTCTGTACACATCTGACTGAATCTTTCTGAGAGCTACTTCTGGTCTTGAACACACTGCTATAGAATGGTTCAACTTGCCAGCTTCCTTACAATGCTGCCTTAGTGTGGGCACTTCTCCTTTACTCACTCATGCTGTCTCCCCCATTAAAGGCATCTCATTATGGGTATGGAACCCTGGCCAACCACTCTCCTTTGCTGTTGTCTCACTTCAAGTACTTTTGGGACTATAGGGCCTCCTAGGCCTTTCATCATGTCTTGATGCTTCCACTGCATGGCCCACGTCTAAGGATTGGTCTAGTGTGAGATGCCTTCCTGGAACAGCAGCTCCTACAGGAGGTCCCACAGTGCTTCTTTGGAATGATACATTTTCTGTCCAAGTTCTGTCCACACCTGGATGCACTAGCAGAACCCATAAGTCAACTCACAAGGCAGGATGTTGAGTGAGACTGGGCAGGTTCCCACACACTGAACAAAACACAGATGCTCCTGTCCTGAAGTACTACCAGCCAGGAGAAGCACTGACACTCCATTGTGAGGCACTGAAGAAAGGACTGGGTGTAACTCTTGCAGGAGCAGCCAGTCACTTATGCCAGCAAAGTCTTGTCAGAGACTGAACAGATTTAACTTCTAGCTGTGGTATTTGGAGTGGTGCAATTCCATCAGTACACTTATGGCCACCTAATAATAGTGCAATCATTCCATAAACCCCTAGAGAAAATCATGACAAAGCCCCTTCTTAGTACTCCTATAGAGTCCATAGCACATGTTGATGTGACTCTAGCACTACCAACCAGAGATCAGATATTGTCTTGGACAATTACTGAGGTTACCTGCTACTCTGAGCAGGGCATATACATCCACCCTCAGCAAGTTGGAGGAAAGAAGCAAGGATATTGAATCCATTAAGATGCTCCACTATCTCCAGTTTCAAAGCAAAGCTGCTGGAAATCAAAGAGACCATGGAAATGGACATCCAACTACAGGCAGTGAAGAGAGCTATATTAGTAGCATGGCCAGAAGATAAAAGCCAAGAACCATACTTTTAAATTAAAAATTAACAGTGTGTGCAGGATGGAATTATATTTTGAAGACACAGAGCTGTTGTCCCCACCTCGTTACCCAAGGATGTAAGGCAAAAAAGAAAAAGAAAAAGAAAATACAACCCTCACACCTTGGCATTGACAATCTTAAATGGGCACAAGAGTGTGAGCATTGGCTGGGAATAATTCCACTCCTTGATAGAAGATTGTGACACCTGCCAGTCATGTAATAACTGTCAGCAGAAAGAGATATATTTTTCACAAACAATTTTTCACAAATCACTCACTCCACATCTGACCTCTAAGTCCTCATCCTCAAAGGAAACTTGCATGACACCTTCAAGCCTGGGAGCTTAAATTCACCACTTTGCTAGACATTAAAAATCATGGTCTTAATAAAGACACTGGATTTATGCTTTATTAGAACAATCTGTAGCCCACTAACCCCCCTTTGCATGATATCACTGCAGAGTTGTTATTGGGCCACTTCACCTTGAATGGTCCCTTGGAATATGTGTTAACTACTTAAGCTAAACTATCTTTTCCACCTTGTATTTAGCTGTGACATTCTGAGTACCTTTCCAAGATCTAAAGAAGAGCTCCATGTAGCTTGAAAGCTTGTTGAAAGCTGTGTGACTCAAAAGCTGTATTGAACAGAAGCTGGTTCAGTAAAAAAATATTACCTCACTCACATTGTCTCCACAGAAAGAGATTTTGTTACCTCATGAGCTGCCAACTCAACCCAGATGGAAGCAGACTATTTACCTTCAATAAAAAACAATACTTGATTACAATGGACTACTATTCAAATTTTTGGGAAGTCAATGCCTACCTGATACAAGAAGCAAGTCCGTGATTGGCAAAGTGAGGGCCTATTTGGAGACACAGGGCATCCTGGACACCGTATTCACCTACAACAGGCCCCAATTTGCCTCAAAAGATTTCAAGGAATTGGCACACAAATGAGATTTTGACCACCACACCTCCTTCCCAGTGCCCCCACAGAGTAATGGTAAAGGGGGGTGGTTCATGTGAAAATAGCTAAGAGACTCTTACACAAGGCTGTTTCTTGTGGTTCAGACCCCTTGTTTGCATCTTTTGGTACATAAAAATACTGCATCACAGGGATGCCAAAACAATCCAGTGCAGGTACCAATGGGATGAAGGATCAAATGCCTGCTACCAGTGAGGAAAGACATGTTGCAGCCTGAAGGATGGAGATACTGTGAGACAGCCAACATCTGCCCATGGAGACAGGCACTTCTGTGAGGATCCAGCCAGTAGAAACTCACCAGGAGGAGTGGACTAAAGGTGCTGTGGTACCAACTGAGGGTCCTGTGAGGGGTGCTGTGGTACCAACTTCATATAATTTGACCCTCTTGTGTAGTATCCTCATATGAAGGAACAAGAGACTCTTATAATCCAGCAGAGAACACCCAGAGACTGCCTACAGAGATCACAGAATGGAGAGACAGAGAACCATTCAGAGGCTAACCCCACAAGGAGGGAGAAGACTCCATAAAGAGATAGTTTACTAGACTCGATAACAGAGAGGTCACTCCTGGTGTGGTCACCTGTTGAGGAGACCAAACTATCTCAAAGGTTATGTAACCATTGAGTTTGGAGTAAAAACAAGACTCCAATTCACCTATGTGCTAGCAACCTCTGGCTGCAGGGACCTGGGCTGGGGGTCTGGGTATCAATTATTTGCTTTAATGTTTATATTAAAATGTTTGTAAAGTAGGGAAGATGCATCATGATCAGTGGAACTTGAGTCGGAGGGCTCATGTTTCCTGGGGGGAACATTATTGATGGGACAATGAAACAGAGAATGTGGGATGCTAGGCTGGAAGGAACTCAGTCACATGGACAGAGCAGTGTACAGGATTTAACAACCCAAGTTCCACAAGACCTGCAAGGGGATTTGTAGGAGGCAGTCTGTTGTTAAGTTTGGGAAAATCAGGGTTGCGGTATGAGGTAGCATCCTGGAAATGGAGCCAATGAGGAACTTAGCTTGAGAAGAGGAAAACAAAGCAGTAAAGCTTCCAACACAGGGGGAGAAGGAGGTTAGGAGCCCTAAGGGGGCGTCAAAAATATCACAAACACTGAAGCAGGGAATGAGGTTATCCCCTGATACAAGAAGAGAAGAAAGGCTTCATGCATTGAATGGGAAAAGCAGCCATTGAGAAGGACCTATGTCACTTTTGAAGGAATGTTGAATGATAGGGAAGGCTAGAAGTCTTTGTTGGAATGGGACTCTAAATTTCATGTTATTAACTATGACTTCATGAAAGGAGAATCTTGTTTGAATGCTAAGCATCGTGCATTAAGGATTGGCAGAAGTGGGAAATGGAGGCACAGTGACATTCTTAGATGGGGAAGGTATGGGGACTATGGACAACTTCCAATAACAAAATTTAGCACATTTGTTGAAATCTCAGGCTTCAGCAGAAACAACCCCCACCTAACCTTGTGAAACTGCAAAGGTGCCTCAAACTTTGTTAATAAATCAGCACAAGAATAGCGTACTATGTTCCCAACATTATCAGTCACAGGCAACACACAAAATGGAAAAAAATTCCAGAACAGAGTCCCAGACCTTATCACAATTGCTTCCTGATAGGAAGCATGAATAAACAAACGGAGTCCAAGGCCAATGAAAGACTAGCTTGGAAACCTTGTTTCTTGTTTCTCTAGGTATCAAAATAGGAAGTAAACAGCTTAGAAACAGTGCTGAGAATTACTTTGAGGAAGTACTGCTTCCTCTCAGTGCACTTGCTAAATTTGCTTATCTTTCATGCTCTCAGCACCACCCCCATCGCTCAATGTCGTCAGTAAGTTCTCTGCTGGCGTTTCATAAGTGATATTTTTCAGCCTTCATACATAGAAAAATAATGTTTATGCAGAAATATATAACCTAGATATAGTAAATAGTGAGGGGCATGACCCAAACCCCTAGGTCTAAACAGCTTTGATGAAGTTCAGAGACAGATTCAAAATTAACCCTCCCCCAACAACGGGAAAAAAACAATGCCCTGCATCTGTCAAAACCCTTACGCCCGAGAGGCAAGATTTGCAACTCAGGTACATCTCTAGTAGGGAACATTGTTAGATTTTTGTTGAAGCAACAAAATATACAATAAATAAAATCTTCCATGTGTATATCAGCAGAACAAGAGAACATACTACAGTTCACGGCAGTGATATCTAGGTGATAACTATAGCTACTACCTTTTAGCAATGTGTTTTATTTCTGCATTCTGTACGTTGTCATTGTATTTAGTGGAACTATACGAGAGCCCTCTAGTGGCCAAAATACAACCAGTAAATTCCATAAATGTTAAATTAGCTTTTCTTAGTCTACTGGACAAAGTGTCTTACAGTATGTTACAAGGGTGTTAATTGGTGATCAGATTCCACACATTCTTACCCACATGAGTAGTCCTCTCTCACAAATAGTCTTGGTAATTTCAAATCCCTCCTCAAGACCCACTTCTGTTGTGATGCCTAAAAGAAATTAGCCAACCAATGAAACATAGGTTAGATCAGCAGTCAGGGAGAGCTGATTTTGTTTAAAAATTTACAAACTACTTTTATCCAACAAGTTGTGTAATAGCTACCTATGTAATCAAGGGGTCTTTTTTATCTTGCCCCTTTACATTCCTCCCATTTCCTTTGTTTTGTGTGTCTTCCTACGTATTTTTATAGCACATAGAATAATGAGGCCCTGATTCTGTTTGGAGTCTTTGGGTATCACCAGGATATAAATAATAAACAGTAATTAAGGGTTTGTTGGATTGGATTCTAATGCTCAGAAATCTTAAAATAAAATTAAATAAACTTAAACTTAGAAAGTTTTGCATTTCTTTTTAAAATTCACAAAAATGGTCCAATTTAATTAAAATACTGTACTCACACAAACACTTTTTTGCTCGAAATAAAGGCCATTTAGGGGTTGCAAATAGTTGAGCAAGACTTCAAAATTTTGGAAATTTTGAGTTTCAAAATTAATTCAAATAAAGATATATGCTTACAATGAAACATGTAAAATTTTCCAAATGAATGTATTTTAATACAAAACCAGCTGTTTGCAAAAAGTGGCATTTCTGGGCTGTAAAAAATTATATTACTGTTGTTCAAGAAACAATATCTCAGATGTGCCTCATTTTCTTGAATTTTTTTAAAAATAAATGTAGATCTTGGTATTTGTTTAATATATTTAATGGTTAGTTTCTTTATAGTCCATTCTTCAGACAATATAAAAGCCATCTAGTGGCCAAAATAATACCTTTAAGCTCCCATGGCTGCTACCAAAAGCCATCCAGAGTTTTTTTTCCAATATAATGCATAGGGCTCTGGGCTTCTCACTCAATGAAATCTAGTAGAGATTTTAACATTTCCATTAACTTTTCTCCATCAATGCATTTACAAATTTAAGCTCCATTGTGATCCATTAGATTTCATTTTAATACCCTGACTACACTTTAGGGACAAACACTTAATCCACTATAATGTCTTTTGCCAAGGGAATTGAGTGGTAGTTGGGCCATGAGAAGTTCCACTCAGTGTAATATAAGCGAACAAACTCCATCTGAAAAAAAAATTAGGATTCACAAGAAAAGTACTAACAATTAATTAAGGTCAATTAATTGGAGCTCTACAGTGCTGCAGGGATATGCAACAGTGGGTTCAGATGCAAGAGCAATTATTCTTGGCACTTTTCATCCAAACAACAGAGAAAGAAAAATCTGATAAAAAACATTTTCTTTAAAAAAAAAAGAAAAACATTTTAAAACATTTTTCTTTTAAAAAAAAAAAAAAAGAAAAAAAAGAGGCCAAAAGAAAAAGACACTGAAGGTCAAATCTTAGGATCATAGGGCTTTGGGAATAGGTTACTTGCAACTACAACTAGCAATCT
Organism: Mesoclemmys tuberculata; assembly: GCA_007922155.1. NCBI lineage: Eukaryota > Metazoa > Chordata > Testudines > Chelidae > Mesoclemmys > Mesoclemmys tuberculata. Next base: position 19,563,415 of record ML675629.1, on the reverse strand, counting down.
TCAGAACAGACAACTTTCGTAATGATGTCCTATTAGAATTACGGAGCCTGACCAAAGTCTACGGGAACTGAAGATGCTCATTACATAATGATAGACCAATACATTTTTTACATTTCCTGCACAAGGAATGAGTTGGCTTGCTGAAGACAAAAGGAAATTATTTATGGAGGCGACTTTTTTGTTCTTTTGTGGCTGCAGTTACGAGTTAGTGCAACCATGCAAAATATTCAAAGACCAACTTAAGAAAGCTTAACATTCCATACACGGTTTTATATCCAGCAAGCATCAAGAAATGTGCAAGAGTGAGAAACTGATCTTCAAAGAGAAAAATAGCAGAAAAAAATCTTTAAAGTTAATTTTCCTCTTGCACATGTAGATCCTATTAACGGTGAGAAGCAAAAGGGACAGATGCCTCTGCATGCTGTATAATAAGTTCTTAGGAAGTAGGAGTATTTGGCTTTCAGTGTGTGAATCCTGAGTGAATATATGCAGTGGTGTACTGCCAATATTGTAACAGAATTCCCACAGAAATATTCCCCCTCAGACTGGTGGGATAAGCATGAGTGCCTGGACCATATAGGTATGAGTGTGGATCAGTTTATACATTTTTCTCCCTCCTCTAAATAATAAATGTTCTTTCATACTCAAATAAAGAAACCAGGCAATTTGGCCAACTGTAGGAGGCTAGTCAGAGGCCACTAAGCTCCACCACCTTCAAAGAAGCTGTTTGGAGGGGCACTCCCATCCATCCTAAAGGACTTCAAGTTTATGGCCTACTACCACCAACTCACTAGCCTTAGATGATTCTTTGGGGGCCTACTGACCCCCTACCCACAAGCAGCTCTTTGAGGTCCAGTCCACCCCCACAGGAGCCCTCAGATGCTTAGAGTTCCCCCAAACATCTCTTGTGACTCATGGGTCGCTGGTGTCCCCCAAACCCACTCAGACTTGAGGGACTCCCTCCTCCCCCATGAGCCCTGGGATGCTTGCAGGGAATCCCAACTCCACCCCTCTACAGAAGCTCACTCTGAGATGCCATGTTTTATGCAACCCACTGTGACTTTTCTCAACAGCCAGAAATACAAACTCATTTCCCCTCAGGATGCCCTGAGGCAGTGGGGGTGGTGTGAGAGGAGCCTATGCCTCCATCCCTCACCCTGTACAGAACTTAGAGGCAGCTTGGACATTAGGGGAGCCCAGGGAAGCCCTCTGGGTGGGGGCATGAAGGTATTGGAAAGAGTCAGGACAGCCTGGGGGGTGTGATTGTTGTGGAGGAGCCTGTGGGAGTCTCCCTCATTCTGCCCCAATATCCAAATGCACCATACTCTGCTCCATTCACCCCCAGTCACACACACTCTGTCCCACCTCCTTCACATCCCCTATTATTTCCTTGGCCCCCTTTTCAGCCACTATGCCCCATCTGTCCCCCTCGAGCTTCTCACCTCCCTGTCAGGGAGGCCTCGGTGCTGAAAAGG
>ML675629.1:19521547-19561930 GCA_007922155.1 Mesoclemmys tuberculata | reverse complement strand
CATCTGTAGACGTAGGGTTAATAGTCACCGCGCAGGCAGTGTGAGGGTAGATACATTAAGGAGCATGAAGCATTTTGAACCTATGGATGAAAATTGCTACATCAGAGCTAGATATTTTTATAATGCCTGGCATTTAGGAGCCAACCCCTTCACCCACAAACCAAACCAGACGATCATCAGCCACTCATTGAACATCTACAGGAAAGTCAGCAACCAAACCCTGCTAGTTAGTGCTCGAACGACAGGGGGAAAGGTGAGGGGGCTCTGAATGTCAAGGGGCTTTAAATTGAACAATAATGGGAAGGGAGCCACAAGAGACAAGGGAGGTAGCCCTCAACATAGAAAGGGGGCTGGATCCCCCCAGTTTGAGCATTGCTGCTATTCAGACTCATCTGGAGCTGACAAGCTGACTTTTGCACCTCTTTTGCATTGCTCCTGAACTGTGGGTCCATACTTCCCTTCTTCACCAATTCCTGCTCTGCTGCATCTCCACACGCCTCTTTTCTACTGTCTCAATTACCCCAAGCTCCCTTCTCTGTCTCCAACCACCATCTCATTTGGAGTACAAGAAATGAGCACTCCCCAAGGCCTTTAGGGCTGGCCGGGGCAGCAGAGCAGGGAGGAAACATGTACACAGGAAAAATCCAGTTCATTTAACTGCAATTGTTTCATTTTCAAGCCAGGATCCAGCAGGAGGAGAGGGAAGTGTCAGAACAATTTTCTGATTCTGGTGAAGGCCATTTTCTTTTAATCATTTCCCTGTCACTGTGGAGGCCCTCAAGGACTGATGCTCCTCTGTCTCTCCTATTTTCTGCCAGTGGCACATAGTGGTCCAGTCTCCTGTGGGCCATAAAACTTTGGTCTCATTTTGGTTGTTGGGTTCAATGTGCCGATGCCAGCTGGTGTTGGTGGCCTGTGATGTACAGGAGGTCAGACTAGATGATTTAGAGGTCCCTTCTGGCCCTAGCCCCTATGATTTAATTTGTGCCTTAGTTTACAAACAGCTTGTCTAACTAATTTCAATTTTGGGTGATAACCAGCTTCCTTTTTTATCTATTTACATTCTAAGGTCTATGTTTGCAAAGAAAAGTGCCAGGAAGTGAAATTTTAAAAAAATATTTTTCTTATTTGAATTTAATTTCATCTTAAAAGGATAGTCTGTGCCAGAGGTTCTCAAACTGTGGGGACACCCCCCCCTCAAGGGTCATGGAGAAACATTCAGGCGACAAGCAGCAACACCAGTGAGCTTGTGCTAGCTCCCCATGGTGGAGGAAAAGAGGGGGGAGCACCACCTCCACCCCCTACTCACCTCAATGGTCCACCTAGCCTGTGCGTCAGTATCAACATTCGCTGCTGCTGCTGCTGCTGCTGCTGCACTGATTTCTGCTCCCTGCAGCCTCTAAAGCCCATCACACACCTTCCCCAACCCTGAACTCCCAAGGGGCATCTATTGACCCTGCCCTAGTAGTACAACCTGGCTGCAAGATAGAAGCAGCCCTGAGATACCCTTGGCTGTGCCATTGGTAAGTAGCTGTAGATTTGAAATTTACAGGTGTAGGTAATTTCATTCAAATTGGGTTAAAGTCTCTGTTAGGTTTATGCACAAGCCATCAAATATACTTTCGCATGTGTCTATTTTTATCTGGGTTAGGGGCGGGGAACCAAAAGTTGTAACTCAAAGGTGGGTGGGCTCATTTCAAAAAGTTTGCAAACTGCTGGTCTATGCAATGTTCTTGAGGCCCTTTCCATTAATTAAAACCACAGTACATAAATATGAGGCAAAACAGCAGCACATTCCTCCACCCCCATCATTACCACAGCCCAACACAATCACCAGTCCAAAACACATTACAGATGAGAAGCTCCTAGTCATCACACGGCTATTCAGGAAAAAACAAAAATCCTTCCATCTGTCACCTAAACCCCCACCCCCAAATATCCAAACGGGCAGGTTATCTGCCTTCACTGTAATTGCCAAATTGGACCTGGTTTTGAAAGCTTTCATTTTATTTTCTTCTACATTCACTGTCAGGTCCCAAGGCAATTTGATTTTTGTCATGAAATTCCCAAATCTTATATATTGAGGACCCACCAGCCACATAAATATTTCAGAAGACTTGAATAGCAGAGTAGCAATTTTTACATTGCTTTATGATATTAATTATTATTTACAATTGAATGGAAATTGCCCTATAGCAAAGTAAAAAATTACCTACATATTATGTAAAGTGTGTTGTGAAGTGAGAAAATATACACCCTTTTTAAAAAGAAAAAAAATCTATTTTAATTCAGGTTTGGAAGTTTGGATTAAGTGCCAAACTTTGAGGGGAGAGAGCTTACTTTGAACACCTGAACCAACAATGAATATTTCAAAATACATCCATATATACTACATTGCTTTTATTTGAAAGTCCAGAAAATAATGGTGGTAAGCATTTAAGTAGCATGTTAAATCTTCAGCCAGTCTTTCCACCCACTATATTTGTTAAAATAATGTGCTGAGACAGCAGGAATTTATTATTGGCTTTTTTTCACATAAGACACACCTTGAATTTTTCAGCTCTAAATCTTTTAACAGATGCATAAAGCAGTAAAGTGCTTCATAGCAAAAATAACATATATGCTGTCAGCTCAAACAAACAATAATGTAATCGAAAGATGAAACATCAGTTGTTGAACTAGTTCTTAATTGGGTTCAGATTTTCAGTGTAACATTTTCAGGTGGCTTTAGAAGACAACAATCCAATATAATAAAACCTGCAAAAGGCAAGAGATTAAGCAGGAAAAGAAGTTACCATTACTCAGGATACCATTGAGATAGTAGTCCAAGAGAACTAGATTGCCTAGAGCTCAGGGAGTCTTAACTTCAAAATTTGAGAGATGCCACTAGTAACTGAAAAGTGTTACTTTTTGGTGGATATTCAATGGCTTTTGTGCAATGAGTTGGTTGTTACAATGAAGTTTCTAGCAAATTAGTGTCCACATCACAAAACTATTGGAGTTCCAGTAGCTCTTTCTCATTTATATTGAGGGAAGGGCACATTCTCATCGAGGAATCCTTGATTTTGGAATTCACTCCCTAATGGTTTCCCAGAGCCTCAATTCACTGATGTTCCAAGAGTGTAAGAAGACCCATCTTTTTACCCTCGTTGGGAAAGCTTCTGAGGAGGCTGTAGGGTGAGACACATTTAGAAAACGTCATCTAGTTGATGTTGGGATTTTTAATTTACATGCTAGGCATGCAGAGCACTGGATGAGTGCCTACAGTTGCATTTTAAAAAGTTGAAGAAATAAATAATATTGGCCTCTGGCAATCTCAGCAGAGAGGGCAAAGATTGCAAGAGCATGAAAACTGAAGTATCATCTCACCCCTTTCATGGTCCCTTCTTGCCAAGATTAAGGCACAGTCAGGAATCTCAGTTTACCATAGGGTTAGTTTCCAGGCAGTCTCAGTATACCTGGCCTGCAGCAGGTGGCCTGCTTGACTTCTCCAGCCAATCAGGTGGAGTGGCCAGTAGGCCAGCTCATAAAGCAGCAGCAGCTTGCCAGCTGCGTAATGCTCATGCCCGCCAGTGTCTCTTCTGTATTAGCTTGTTTTCGCTGCTCTTGCCTTGCCTCTGTCCCATCCCTGCCTGGAATGCCTCCTAGCAGGCTACCCTGTTTACTCCAGTTCCCAACGACTGGGTTGACCCGTGGCTTTGGCTTCTGACCCATGTTGCTGGTATCTAGTTCCTGACCTCTGGCTTGCCCCTGGACTCCAGCTTCCACCTACTGATGCCTGCTCTGACCACTAGGCTAGATTGCCTTTGCCCTGGTCACCTGACCAGCACGACAGGACAGTGTAGGGAAGCTTGCTGTGCCTAATAACAGTCAGCACTTCAGTATCTTACATGTTCAAAAAGCTGAACAACTTTTCATGAGCTCAGTTTTTCTGCACTGTGAGCAATCTCATTAATGTCTTCTTAACGGGACTACTCAGAGGGCCTGATCCAAATATCACGGAAGTCAGTGGAGAGACTCCTAATAACTTTAACGAGCTTTGAATCAGGTTCCTAATTTGTAAAGCTCATATGTAAATCCTTGCAACACTAGGGCCTAACTAACTTGTTCTATAGATAAATAGAGGATTCAAGGCTGTCAAACTGGCACCTTTCCATTTGCACTAGCAGTTAGTTTAATTTTGCTCTGCCCCCTATGGACATGCAAGATCTAACATACAGCAGAAAAGCTGCCTCTATTGCCTAGGATTCAAGCTGTGGAAGCCAGAACAGGAAGACTGCAAAGCCCTGCATAAATACTGCAAAAAGAACTAACAAAACTTGGCAGATGACACCTATTCTGCTGCTACCAAGGAGCCTTACTTTCCAGCTCAGGGAAGAGGAGCAGATAGGAGCCTTTCATGCTGCCTGGAAAGGGGCAGAAGATTAAAAGAGGAGAGAAAATGGCAGTGATCCTCAGAAGCCCAGAGAAGCTGGCCTTGCATAAGCACATTAGCAAGCCTGAGTTCACCCTTGAATTTTTTGTTTTTAACCACACACAGAGATAACTCCCATTGACAGCAGTGGCAGTTCCACACACTGCGCCATGAAAGGAGGTGGTCCTAAAACAATAAAAATGGAGTTCTGGTTTAAAGACTTTGCTTCAGTTGGAAAAAAAGTGATATTCAGAATTGTCTGTCTTATTAGGGGTCTGACTATGCAAGGCGATGTGTGCCTCAAATCCCAATGAGCTCCTTTTTAATAGGACTAGCACAAATCTACAGAGAACTGACACTTGTGCTAGAAATGCAGCAAAGCAACTGACGTGTGCTAGACACTAAGCAGGAGGCACCTTGTGGGATCAGATCCTGCATTGCTCACTGAGGCAAAGTTCCCGCAGAAGACATTTCAAGTCTTCTGACAGTAAGCCCCTTGAAAGAGGGATGTTTTTCCTTCACATTTTATACAGCTCCATGCCCACAGATGATGTTCAATAATGTTCATATGTAGCCAAATAAATGAAAATATGAGCCTTGGATCTTGCAAACTGATCCAACAAACAGGTCCTTGTGCATAGTGAAATTAGGTTGTAAAACGCAGCTGAGAAAGTCCAACCCATGCAATGTGCCTTTAACTCCTTTTGATTTTAAGAAGGCACTCAGTACTTCACAAGAACTGGCCCATGAAATGTTATGAGTTGGTCGTAGGACTATTGGTACAAATAACACCTGTACATACCACCTTCACTAACTCTGTACCTAAATCTGCTAAAATCATTTTATTTTTAACCTTACAATGAGATTTGGAATTTTCAGAACTTTTCTCATGTTGTAACTAGTTAGTCAGGCTGCTGCTTATAAGCAAAGCCCTTGCATTTAATTAAATCTCTGAAACAAAACTCTTAGAAAATTAAGGGAATTGTTAGCCAAAAACTGATTTTAAGGATTAACCCCCTACAGTTTTAAGCTATATGAAGAAAGGATTACACATGTGAAAAGAAATAGAAGGAATTATGCTCCATAGGCAACAATAACAAAATAATATGAGCATTAAGCATTTCACTAATTATTTCGTTTCATTATGACAATGTATATCTGGAAGCAAATAATATCTTATTTCCCGGCAGGCTAGATATTGCTGGGCAGAATTCCACCACTTATTGGCATACTGTACACATTCCTTACAGTTCAAGGCACAATTTGCTGTTTCATTCAGCTCACTATTTGAACATGAGAAACTAAGTGAAAGAAATTTAGAACAATGTTTGCAGCCAAACAAAAATAAACCCTGTTCACTTTGCATTCTAACCATGTCAAAGTATTCCAGCCCCAGCAATTAATGTTTTGATTACAGCTTCCAGCAAGGGTTGCTTAGATGAGAAAGTCAAACAACTTTGATGTAAAGTTTGTAGAGACAAACTTGCACCTAAATACTATATTTATAAAAAACAATTATTGCTGCTTCATTGCTGTTAAAAATTCTGAAGATGTAAAACTCTGCTTTCGATTACATCATCCATAAATTTATTTTAAGTGACCTTTAAAAGAAGTAGATGGTCTATCACAAAAAAGAGGTATGTGATAGCACTGATATTGTAGGTCAAAATAAAGCTAAAGTAGGCTGCTTGTTTGAAGAAGATGACCTTAAAATAGCAAAACATGATGTGAGAAAAGATACTTTAGATTATTTTAGAGATTTAGATGCATCCTAAAGATCTGAAAAAACAACGTATTCACCACTCCAAGCTATTTGACCTTTAGTTTGGAATCCTGGAGATGTAGCAGAAACACAAAATGGGAGGACTTAACTATGCCTGTGGGAATATTATAGGAGAGGGAAGAAAATCCATTGCAGGAAAGTGATTGTATCTGAATCTGAGCGATTGAACCTGAAGGTGTTAAAAAAGAAAATTTCCATCACAGGAGTGTAATATCCATTATTATGCTTATCAGTGAAAAAATAACTAGGTCTGCAAATAAATATAGTGTCCAATACCAGGGCAGGTATTTTACAAGTCTGATGGAAAGACATTCTCCCCCGAGAACTTACAATCTCATAGACTCACAGACTCTAAGGTCAGAAGGGACAAATATGATAATCTACTCTGACCTGCACAATGCAGGCCACAGAACCTCCTCCACCCACTTCTGTAACAAACTTCAAACCCATGATTGAGTTATTGAAGTACTCAAATCATGGTTTAAAGACTTTAAGATACAGAGAATCCACCAGCAAGTGAGTTGTGCCACAAGCTACAGAGGAAGGCGAAAAATTCCCAGAGCCTTTGTCAATCTGCCCTGGGGGAAAATTCCTTCCTGACCCCAAATATGGTGATCAGTTAAACCCTGACAATGTGGGCAAGACTCACCAGCCAAACAGCCAAGAAAGAATTCTATGTAATAACTCAAAACCCACCCCATCTAACATTCCTTAACAGGCCATTGGCAAATCTACCACCAGTAGTCAAAGGTCAGTCAATTGCCAAACTAGGCTGTCCCATCATACCATCCCCTCCATAAATTTATCAAGCTCAGTTTTGAAGTTAGCTATGTTTTTGCCCCCACTGCTCCCCTTGGAAGGCTATTCCAGAACTTCACTCCTCTGATCTGGAGAAGATGGATCATTAATGATCTGGAGGATGGGGTAGATTGCACTCTCAGCAAGTTTGCAGATGACACTAAGCTAGGGGTAGTGGTAGATACCCTGGAAGGGATGGATAGGATACAGATGGACCTAAACAAATTGGAGGATGGGGCCAAAAGAAATCTGATGAGGTTCAACAAAGACAAGTGCAGAGTCCTGCACTTAGGACAAAAGAATCCCATGCACAGCTACAGACTGGGGACCGAGCTAGGCAGCAGTTCTGCAGAAAAGGACCTGGGGCTTACAATGGATAAAAAGCTGGATATGAGGCAACAGTGTGCCCTGGTTGCCAAGAAGGCTAATGGCATATTGGGCTGCATTAGTAAGAGCATTGCCAGCAGATCGCGGGAAGTGATTATTCCTCTCTATTCGGCATTGGTGAGGCTGCATTTGGAATATTGTGTCCAGTTTTGGGCCCCCCACTACAAAAAGGATGTGGACAAATTGGAGAGAGTCCAGCAGAGGGCAACAAAAATGATAAGGGGGCTGGAGCACAAGACTTATGAGGAGAGGCTGAAAGAACTAGGCCTGTTTAGTCTGCAGAAGAGAAGAATGAGGGGGGATTTGATAGCAGCCTTTAACTACCTGAAAGGGGGTTCCAGGGAGGATGAAGCTAGGCTGTTTTCAGTGGTGGCAGATGACAGAACAAGAAGCAACGGTCTCAAGTTGCAGTGGGAGAGGTCTAGGTTGGACATTAGGAAAAAGTTTTTCACTAGGAGGATGGTGAAGCATTGGAATGGGTTACCTAGGGAGGTGGTGGAATCTCCATCTTTAGAGGTTTTTAAGCTGTGGCTTGACAAAACTCTCGCCGGGATGATTTAGCTGAGGGTAGTCCTGCTTTGAGCAGGGGGTTGGACTAGATGACCTCCTGAGGTCCCTTCCAACTCTAATATTCTATGATGGTTAGAAACCTGCATCTAATTTCAAGTCTAAACTTCCTGATGGCCAGTTTATAGCCATTAGTTCTTGTATCAACATCAGCGCTGAACTTTACTTTCTCTCCCTCCCTGGTATTTATCGCTCTGATGTATTTATAGAGAGCAATCATATCTCCCCTTAACCTTCTTTTGTTTAAGCTAAAGAAGCCAAGCTCTTTGAGTCTACTCTCTTAAAGCAGGTTTTCCATTCCGCAGATCATCCTCGTAACCCTTCTCTGCACCTGTTCCAGTTTGAATTCGTCCTTCTTAAACGTGGGGGACCAGAACTGCACACAGTATTCCAGATGAGGTCTCACCAGTGCCTTCTATAATGGTACTAACACCTCCCTATCTCTACTGGAAATACCTCGTCTGATGCATCTCACATTAGACATGATGCAACAGCTGGGAAAACAGACAGACAGTGGTATGAGGGGAGAAAGGACAATGATAGCATCAAGAAGATCACACAGCTAATTGAATGTACTACTGAATGTGCAATAGTACTGCAAAGAAGTACTCAGTCTTGAATTTCTCGTAGGTACATTTAAAGTTTTACTTGTGAACATGTCACCCAAACACTAATCTCAGCTGCTGTACGAATCTGATTGTTTCTCATAAGTTTAAGGGCAAAATTTTCAAAAGCACTTAAATGAGGAGACCATTTTCAAAAGGAACTTAGGCACTTTGGAGCCTAAGGCTCACTGAAATTCAGAAAATGGGACTTATGCACTTTTGAAAATGTTGCCCTAAGTCTCTTCTCACATCCCACATTAGTTTTAGCAGAGAAGTGTAAGTCAATTCAGATTCAAAAATGAAAGAACAATGAATGCTCTTTGTTCCATATGCTCAGAGGGCCACAAGACTGGTGACCTTCGCCCACACAAGCAGACCGCTTCTAGCTTAAGGAATGAGAGATCAAACTAGGGAGTAGTAGAGTCATTCTGAACTAAATACGTTGCATATTCATGCGTGAGAGGCATGCCTTCTAGCATACTAGAGAAAAGGCCTGATTTCTAATCAATCTAAAGGACATTTAACTCCCTTTTTACAGATTTTTTTAAAAATGTATTTACATCTGTGGGCCCCATATGTGGAAAAAATTCAGTGGTTGGAAGTTTTCAAATGAGGCAATGGTATCTTATAAAAGAGGGAGGTCCTGCCAGTCAAGATTGAAATGTAAATACAGAATTAAAGTTTTATTCCACTATTGCAAAAATAAAAAATAAATAAAAAATAAAACTATTTACTTACATTTAATTCAACTATATTTAAATGATAGCAATTCTCTGACTTGGCCCCACTACAACGCAAGGTAAGGTGGAAACTAGTAAGCAGCTATGCATATCAGACTCTGACCTATCAGCTCTCACAAGCTCAGCAGAATCTGCCTGGGCCAGTACATGAAGCAACATCTTTTCGTCAGTACCTAGGCACTGCAGAACAGGTGTTGGTGATGTAATACTATAATCAAGTTTTTAAACTGCGCCATCATGACAGTAGCTGAACTCTAGTAGGCAGCACTCTTACCTTGGCGTCCATACTACAGTAACAGAGGATCATAAGGGGCACCTCACTGCTAGAGGATGAGAGGTAAAACTCAAGTCTTGACTACCTGTAGCCATTTAAATTCCTTTCTTCTTTCCAGATATTTATATAGTGCCAGGCACTGTACTTTCTAGGCACAACTTTTGCAAGAACAAACTGTTAACCTTGGTCTCCAGGCGAAAGTTCAACTGACAAAGTTTACACTGTTGCTACGTGCTAAGCTAGACAAGTGAAGCAAGCCCTATGCAAAGGTTGTAAAGTATTTCAAGTTTGTAAAGTGCTATGCAATAAAAGACACTAAACAAATGTAGAATATTATAAAACTGAATCAAATGTAACTTACCAGGTGATTAGTGCTTTATATAAATGCCTGTATAAAGATTAGTATGTCTTAGCTAAATCTTGACTGGCTCAACAAATCAGATAACTGGTTAATTACTATCCTGATTTGCAATTAAAGTCTAGATTTGTCTTTTGAGGATTAGTAGATGCCAGATTGGATATCCACAAAGCCCATAGACACACAAATACACATTGTAGTTTGTTACATCTTTAGGATAGAGGAATGCAAGCTTTCCACACATTCGATATTCAGTTTTTAGTTTTGTAATAGACATTTTAAGAGACACAGCTTTTTTTTCAAAGTTCAGTTTTAGCAAATTGATATTTTAGTAATTTTTGTTGTCCACTACTTTCCTCTATCATATTAGTACAGGCTATATTGTTGGGCTTATGCCTAGGCTATCTATGTGGTCATGTAGGTCTCTGTGCACCACAGCCAAAGAGCTGCCAACAGGCCACATGCTATATGTATTCTGTAATGGGTCCTTCTTCCCTGTCAATTGATGGCCTGGTACAAAAAGTGATCTTTGCCTGGTATCTACCCTACCAACGTCACTTGCACCACTCTTGGTATGTGATGTCTGCAGTCCATAGGCTATCAGCCGGCTAGAGAACTGTAAAGGAAGCTTCAGGCTTGATCCTGTTTTATCTCAGATCTGCTTAAACTTTGTCAGGGAAAGTTCTAAGCCTAAAGGATTGAGGTCTCCAGATTGACTCTGGACTATCCTGGCAAACTTCCATGGAAGAATTTGACCAAACTCTGTACATTGACTGCCTATGGGACTATAACCTATTGAACTGATTCTAAAAGGACTTTTACAAATCAACAGCCTCACCATCTCTGCTATGAACCTGACCCAAGAACTTTATTCATATCAGTATGTATAATCAGGGTCAGAATTACGAGCAGGAAACCCATGTGACCGGGCTTGGGGGACTGTTTTTGTTTGCGCACAGTTTAATTTCTTGATGTTAGTACATTTCAGTTATATTTAAAATTAAAAAGTTTCTAGAAGCTTAGAGGAAAAAAATTGTATTTGCTTATACATGGCATGAATCCCAGCATGCAAATGTATCGTCTCATATGACAGGGCTAAATGATGCATGCAAATCACGCATCAAAGTTGTGAAATGGGCTAAAAATGCAATAAAAAATAAGGTATTAAAAATTTAACAAATGGATGGCGAGTACCGAAGATGCTCCTTGCCTGGGGCGCCATTTGGTCTAGGGCCAGCTCTGTGTATAATGATCTTTTAACCAAAGTAACTCTTTCATTTCTTTTTTTAATAAATCTTAGATTAGTTAATAAGAATTGGTTGTAAGCGTGTATTTGGGAAAGATCGGAAATATTCATTGACTGGTGGGTAATGTGTCTGATCTCTTGGGATAGGTAGAACTTTATATATGGTTAATAAGGTTTTAAATAACCCTCACTATATAGACTTGGCTGCCTTGGTGGGAGCCAAAGACTGGATTGCTTAAAGGGAACTGTTTTTTGGCATTCTTAGTAACCAGTAAGGGATTACAGAAGCTATTTTGTTACTGGCTTGGTCAATCTAATTACAGAATAAACCACCACTTTTAGGGATCATTTGCCCTATTCTTTGCAATTGCCTTGATCGCGCATTCTCAGTATAGCTTCTCCAGCAACCATGGTCACAGAGGGAAAAAGTAGAGAGGTCAGATGGAATGGAAGTCTATCATTATTTGAGATATCTCAAAATTCTTTATCCAAATATATCAAGGAACAGGTCCAAATTGCTTTGAATTCATATAATTGCTCTTGACAGTGATAAGATATTCTCCCTTTTGCTGCTAACTCAGATAGGTTTTAGCTAACTACCCCACTGAGGTAGCAGGTCACAACATTGCTTTAATGTTAGAAAAGAGACAAAGCCATCATTTTTGATGGATTGCAAAATCCATTTGATGCCCTTGCTCAGCCAGTTTTTCCAAATTATAGGGGGTTTTCTCCCCAATTTGCACGTCACCCCCAGATAGGTGCTTTTGCTTGACAGTGAGGATGAAATTGGTACTTCTTAACTAGGATAGCCCAGACCCTTTACACAGCCACCATTGTAGGAACCTTATTTTGCTCCACTGAACAAAAAGAGGAATCAAGCAGACTCACAGAGGAAATTGAATGTATTTATACCTGTGTGACATTCCCCTCTGCAATCTGGACTGGTATTTTGCTGTGTCAACTCAATCCCCACTCCTGGAGTGCATTTCACTCCGCTTTGTTGTATGAATCCCAATTCCTGGGCAGCTCACGCACAGCCACCAGCAAGCAAGTGGCGCCCTTGACTCAAGTGAGTGAGTATCTCTAGCTGGCCACTCATGGGATTATGCAATGATATGATGACCCCCAGCCAATATCCCCAGTCCCAGATGCAGCCTTAAGAACCGCCATCTTGCAATGTTCAGTGCTGCCCATTGCACATTGCAAGCTCATCGGTTTGTTAATTTATCAAAGGAATTGATATGAACCTGCCTTGTTACTTCAAATGGAATTTCTACACATCTTAAGACACATGCACTGCTTTAGATAAAACAAACAAATTTATTAAGTACAGAAAGGTTTTAAGGGACTATAAGTCAGAGGAAAGCAGGTCATATTTGATCAAAAGTAAATAAAAGACAAATCACATTCTAAACTAACATTCTAAACACTTTCAGCAATTTTACCATCTTAGCTGATTTTCTCACCCACAGGCTGGCTGGTCCTCCTGTGGTCAATGGTTCAGTTGCTTGATGTTGTTCATAGATGGAATGGAAGAGAGAGGTCACAGCCAAAAAGTCCCTTCTTTTCAACATGTCCCTTTCCCCCCTCTGCGGTCTCACCCCCTCCCCTTCCAGGATCAGGTGACAAACAGTATCCATGCATGGTTTTCTCCGTATCCTGAGACACTGTGGTTCTTTGTCAATTCGCTTGTTGACATATGGGCTGGTCCTTTGTTCTTGGAATGCTGAGCTGGGTTGTTCTATACAAGTCTTAATGAGGTGTGAATGGCCTACTAGCTCTGTAGAGTTTTGCCTAGATCTGCCTCAAGCCGTGAGACACATATTTGGGAAGATTTCATAGCGAAGCCTCATAACTATACACATGATTTGCAACAAACATACTACTATAACAATAAGGTTCAGTATGCCATGAGCATTCCAAAAACATCTTAATGACATACTTTGCATTAAACAATACAAAATTACACTGTAAGGGTGAACATGAATGATACACAATCACACCATAAAGGAGTACAGTGTGTTACTACCTACTCAGTTTCCACCCATGTGGGTATAAGGGTGTTCTCATGCTGAAACAAATTTGACATCTGTGACATGATAAAAGCATCATATTAATTTTATAGGGGGCCCTAATACTCCTTTGGCTATAGGGAGCTAGTTTTTTAAGTGATAGTCATGGGCATTGACCAGGATCCCACAGAAAAGGTTCTAGTAATGTTATTAAATTTTCTAAAATAAGTTGGCAGGATATATATATGCCTCGGGTATCTGGATGTGCTCATATAGCTATTACCAGGAGCTCAAGAACCAAATAAAAAAATAATGGAGACAGCAGGCACCTTTGCTTACTACCCTGGAAAAGGCTGAAGGTAGCCGAAAACACATTGTTTATTGTGATGCGAGAGGTTGGGCAACAATATAATAGGTGGATCCAAGAACTAAATATGGGTTTAAATCCAGATTTCTGTAGGGTATAAAACATATACCTCTTGCCCACTCTATCAAAAGCCTTTTCTGTATCTAAGACTGATACAGCTTGTAGTTTGGAGTCATCATAGTTCACTAATATAATATCAATAAGTAATCAAAGACTATTAGAGTCATGATGGCCTCTCACAAACCCAACTTGATCTGGGTGTATGATAGAACTCAAAACCTTCTCCAATCTCATCACCAGAACTTTTGCCAATATTTTGACAACATTGTTAATAAGTGAAATTGATCAATAATTAGAACATAGCTCATCTCTTCATGGTTTAGGAACTGATATTAGGGCTTCCCTCAGCATACAGGGAAGGGTGCCCTCTAAGAGTGATTCGTTAAACACTTTAAGCATCTTTTCAGGAAGTCAAGATAAATGTCTATAAAATTGAGCAACAAAGCCACCTGGCCTGGGGGATTTCCCCACTTTCGTATTCTTAATCTCCTCAATTAATTCATCCTCTGTTAGGGGTGCACTGAAGTTTCTATGTCGGGCTTCAGTAATGTAATATTTTTGAAAAACTGATCCAAAGCATCTGTGGAGGGGTCTGTGTACAATTTGTACAACTATTTATACAAATTAAAGAACTTATTAATATCTTTTGGCGATGCACATAATTTGCCATATTTATCAGGCCATGATTCTACATGCAGAGATCTTTTGTTTCTAGGCAGTATGCCAGCAATCTGCCAGCTTTTTCAGCCAATTCCCAGAAATCCTGTCTGAGTCAAAATAGTAGGCAACAAAATTTGAAAGTTTTAGCCAAAGGAATTAGTCATCCACTTCCCCTCCCCTGCCCAAGAGGAAACCAGATGTTAATTCTTAATGGGAAAAACCCCACAACTCAAAATGGCTTATACTCAGTATTCTGTATGAAAGAAGGCAGCTAGAGTGACTTAGCCACTAGCCAACACAAATTCTTTTGTCAAGAAATAACATAACTTTTCAGGTGTTATCTCCAGAAGGAGATAAACCCTTGGAAAGTCATAGAAATAGCCCAAAATTATTTTTTTAAAGGAAACAACAAACAATAGAATTTCAATAGCATTCATTTCTGGAAACAGCAGTCTCTATGGTATCATAATATCTGTAAAGTAATTTAGGGTCCTTCAGGAAGAAAGTTCCTTTATCATGAAAAACCATTTTCAGGATCCTTACTATGTTCATTGTTATCCCGGGGTAGTGCAGGATGATGGCTTCTTTGAAACAAGTGGTTGATAGACCTCAGTTCAGAAATCTTTCTTGCTGCTGACAAACTCCCTACCTCAAATCTTCCTTTCTTGGAGAAGGTTCAGCTGCTGATTACAGCAACATGTAGAGTCCTCAGGTTTCCATGATCCTCACAACTCAATTTCAGGACTGGTTACCTGCATGTTGATGCAAACTGATGGGGTATGCAAACCCCACACTGGGTAACAAGGTATTACAGAGCTATTCTGGGCTCAGCCAGCCCAGCCCCATCCTACCACACCTGCAAAGAGAAGCACAGACTGGAGAAGGAGTTAAAAGGGAGCAGAACAGCCCACTTGGGGGCAGACCGGGGAAGAGAAAGGACCTCTACCTTGAAGCTCCTGAGAAAAATGCTGAAGGAAGGCAAGATCTCTTCCTCAATAACTGACTGAAGTAAAGGAGGACCTGCTTCTGTTGCATCTGGAGAAGGAGGCATTTCTCCTTCTCACCTGCTAACCCAGTTTATTTGTATTGATTCCCCATGTTTGTTTATGGATTACCCCTGAAGGGGAGAGACTTGAAAGTGACCTGGCTGGAGGGCCAAGGCAGCAGAGAAGGAAGCCGCCATCCCAAGAAGCAGAGAGATACTATGCCACACCTGGCCATGAGCAGGTGCCAAGTGGGGAGCTGACTCCCTTCACAGCCTCCTGTGACAGACTGCAAACTTTGGACATAGTGGGGTGATAGGATGTGGCCCAGGGAGGGAACCTTCTCTATAGTGTTCTCTTCCTACCCAGGGCAGAAGTATCTTGTGCACCACCATATCCAAACAGAACCTGGGTGATTCATCTGAGAGAAGCCCTAGCCATTCCTCCAAAAAAAGCAACAGGCTGTGAAGCATGAAATCCAGGCTATCTTGGAACTGGCCATCATTGAAGAATCTCACAGTGAGTGGCAAAACTTAGTCATATTAGTCCCAAAGCTGGATGGCACTGTCTGGTTTTGCATAGACTTCAGAAAGATCAATGCAGTCTCCAAATTTGATGCCTACTTCCTGCCCCAAGTAGACAAGCTATTAGACTGACTGGCTGGGGCTTGATATATCACCACATGAGACCAAACAAAGGGGTATTGGTAGATCCACACTCACACCAGAATCACAGGAGACGACTGCCTTTTCCATGCCATGTGGCATCTGTCTGTTTCTAACTATGCCCTTTGGCCTCCTCGGTGCCCCAGCAATAATTCAATGACTCATGGATCTAGTTGTGCAATCACATGGCTCATAAACAGCTATCTATTTAGATGATGTGGTCACCTACAGCTGAGAGTGGGAGGAACAACTCGCACACATCACTACCATCCTTCAGTCCCCACAGCACATGGGACTAACGACAATCACTATGAAGTGCAAGATTGGAAGGGAAGAAAC
The DNA here is from genome assembly GCA_007922155.1 of Mesoclemmys tuberculata. Lineage (NCBI taxonomy): Eukaryota > Metazoa > Chordata > Testudines > Chelidae > Mesoclemmys > Mesoclemmys tuberculata. Next base: position 19,545,672 of record ML675629.1, on the reverse strand, counting down.
CACTTACCTGGGATATACTTCAGGGAAAGGATAAGTCTGGCCCCTCTTGGATTAAGTCCAGGTCCCAAAAGCATGCTCATGCCCCACCATGAAGAAGCAAGTCAGAAGGTTTTGGTGGCTTGCAAGCTACTACCACTGATTTGTGCTAGAGTTTTCAACAATCACAGCACCTTTCACAGATGTAGTTAAGGACATTAGCCCCAAGAAGATTCACTTGCTGAAAGGCTTTTTTGCAAGCCTCAGACCAGTGTAAGAACTCCTGTGTAAAGAGCCTGTCCTGTTCAGTTCCAGTTTCTCAAAAGAATTCATTTTACACACCGATGCTTCAGAAGTGGGACTGGGTTCAATCTTGTCCCAGGAAATAAATGGAGAAGAACTCCCAGTACTCTACTTGAGCCACAAACTATTGCCAGAGGAACAGACATAGTCTGTAATAGAAAAGGAAGGTCTCACTGTGAAATGGGCCATGGACTTTATATTATCTTACCCCCTGGGAAATCCATTCAAGCTCGTCAATGACTATACCCCCTTGACGTAGTTAAATGCCATAAAGAGCACAAACCCCTGGCTTTTGTACTGGTACCTATCCCTCCAGCCATATGCCTTTCAAGTTCAGTGGAGCAGCCCACCAAAATGCTGACATTTTCTCTGGGAGTGGGGTACAATCCAATGGACCTGGCTTCCCAAATTTCCTCTGGGGTAGAAGGACCATGGCTCCCCACCAAAACCCATCCTCTGCATGTCAAAGGGCCTAAGCCCTGACCACTGGGCAATGCTCCCCATGAGCAAAGACTATCACACAAACTCATTCCCAAGAAGGGGAAATAAATTGGTAAATCTCTATGCTGTGAACCATGCAACATTTTCCAGCTAAATTTTCTTTTCCCACAGTCATTTGTTCCATGTTGCTGTGGGCTCTTTAAAGTGCAGTTCTGCTCTGAAAAGTTACTTTATAAAAATGGCATTGCAAAGATATGTTTCTCAATCACTCCAGACTGAACATGCTTAGTTTACAAATAAAAAGATATTTTAACTGTTAACCTTAGCTTGAGTTCAAGAATCCTTGCACAACACCACCAATAATAAAAGTTTACAGACCAAATTCTGTCCTTTGTGACACTTGCACCTGCAGCTTAACTAGCAACAACTTAATAAACAATCCTGTTGATGATGTACAGAGGGAAGAGTCCATTTCTTTCTCAGGTATGGTAGCTTTGCAGGACCAACAGACATAAATACCAGTAAAAAAAAATTTGACCCCTTAAGTAGGCAGATACAACTCTGATACGTACATGGAATAGTTCTGTTGAGTCAGAAAGTGCCAGTTTTAAATTTCTACTATGAAAACCGAGGCTCAGTAAGAGGTAGATAACTCTATATTTTACTGATCATGTCTGCACACAATGTATCTACACAGCATTGGCTAAACTCCCAAATACCAGCATGTCATTCTAAAACTTAGGCTACGGCTACAGTGATGCAGCTGCGCCACTGTAAGCGCTCTTTGCAGCCACTCTAAGACAATGGGAGACAGCTCTCCCATCGGCTTAATTACTCCAGTCCCCATGAGCAGCAGCAGCTGTGTTGGCAGGAGACGCTCTTATATCGGCATAAATTATGTCACTCAAGGGGGGTGGCTAATTCAAACCTCTGAGCAACATTATTTATGTCAATTTAAGCTGTAGTGTAGCCATGGCCTTCGAAAGATTTTCTAGAGGTTACACTTTGTTTTGTCAGTAATCTAAACAAGATATACCTAGGGTCCTATTTATGAGATTTCAACAGCTAAAAATTATATGGGCATTTATTGGAAAGAGATTTTCTCTATATGGTGATATTCTTTAAATTCCTTCAAAAATACAAATGCTGTGAAATACAATGCTAGCATTCTCTTCCTCCTCTGTTTTCTCCAAAATATTCAAGTGGCCGAGAAATGAATTCAGTTCCAACAGTTTTAACTCAGCAATCTCCTCTAAAGTGTCCCATATTACACTGAGTTCCAAGCACAACTCTTCTCACTGAAGTCTGTCGTGGAAAGAATCACGCACCATTCAATTTTGGTTGGATCGAGCAGAACTTTTAATCTTAACAGGTACCTAGAAGGCTATAGCTATAGTGGAGCCCAGGCAGCACGTCTCTGTGCTGAGCTCTGGCACTTCACAGGTTTCAAGTTACAGAGGGTTTATATAGGTTTATCAAAGTTTACATATTACATACAGGACCGTATAGTGGATGTTCCAGTACTTAACAAGTCATTTACTACAGATCGGGCACTTATACCTCCCGCTGGGATTCTCCCGGTATCAGTAAGCCCCGGTGATTCTCCTGGTGCCAGTAAGTCCTGAGGCACATACAGTCTTTGGTAGCCTGCAGGAATTCCTGACAGGGTATGACTGGGAGTGGCTGCAGAAGTAGTTACTGTCTTATAACATAACTCAACCAGTTTGCATTACTAGTGTGGTTCCAGTCTAAGGCCTCCTACCTATATTTTTATTCCACAAGTCAATGGGAAGTGCAAATACATACCTAAGGCCACTATTTGACCCTGAGCATTTCCTTGTCCATTAAAATCTTTGTTTTTTTAATAACATAAGCACAACAATAACAACGAAATCTGGGAAATATAGTGCGGTAACTCAGCAGTCTGCAACTAAGTTTTGAGAATCAAGATATAGGGACTTCAAGGGTTGACAGAAAGTCAGTTTTGCTTTTCTGGCATTGCTAGTCAGAGAAAAAGAGAAAGGACAGATAACTAAGCCTCTGCCAAGATTAAAGGATATGAAATCTTCAGTGGGAGAATCTCATAAAAGCACAGAAGCACAGTGCATTTATGGCAGTTCCTTTAACAGACCAAAGCTGTCAAAAAGTTTTATGGGCTTCTTTTAACAAGTCTAAGGAAGTCTGGGTTGAGCCAATTAAAGTCTCCGGTAATCTAAACTCTTGGAAGAACTTTCTAAGCACCATACACAGCAGCAGAGCACTCCATACCTGTGCAAGCGTCTCTATAGAAACCTGGCAGACATTCTTACCCTGTTGATGTGAAAGAGGAGCTGCTTTTTTCATATATAGAGTGGCAATGAACTTCTGTAGCAATGTGTGTGCATGTGTTAATGTCCATGGAATCATTGGACATGGAATCCCAGACAAGTCCTATCTTGAACAAGTTGTTCCTTGGTCTGCAGATGTTGAGGATTCTGTCTTTTCTTTACACTTTGGAATCACTTGCTATAGCATGTCATGCCAGTAATTTATTAGTGAATAATCATTTCCAGTTCCCACACAGGTGGGAACACAGGTGACCTGGTGAGTCTGGGAATCCTGTAATACAGTGTCCAATACGAAGACAGATAAATAGTCTCTTAATAGAAGTGGCAGGCTTCCATGTTGCTGAGGAAAATACATACAAGCTGTTGCAACTTGTCAAGCTTTTACTTTATTAGGGAACTTTGTCAGTCTTCAGGTGAAAAAATAGGTACGTTGGATCTTTAACAAAGAGTTTTTCTCATAACTGTTCATTTGTTAACTCCTATTTAACTCGGACCCCAACGAAGTTTGAAACAGTAAAAATCTCTTGTCTCCTCTCAATTGCTCAAGTTTCAGTCTTTGTTTGGATGTCATAAGACTCCTTCTCCAGTCTTCCTGGAAGTCCTCATGCAAAAACAGGGTAGATTAGACCAGATTTCTAACATTGAAAACAACCAGAAGAAAATAAAACTTTCTATTCCCTTTGCATATGGAAAAGAGAAAAGGGTGCAAAGATTTTCTTCCTTTTGCAGTTCACCTTTAAGATGCCATAGCTGGATTGTGGGTAGCAAGACCTAATACTCAGAGCTAGAATCCACAGTCATGAGACAGACATTAAGAGTGAGCTGGATCAGGACACCAGGGGTCAGATGCAGGAGACAAACTGAAGGCTAGAACCTACAAGTCAGATCCCAGGAGACAAGCCTGGTCAGAGTGCCAGGAAATCAAGCAGCTGGGGCAGGAAGCACACAGTCCAGATCAGGGTGAAGCCCAGTTGTTCAGACAGCTTCCTGTTCCTGCTGCTGTCTTAAGTAGGGCCAGTGGGCCAATCAGCTGCTCTGGGGATGTGCCAATTGGACCTCAGGGGCGAAGCTTCACACAGTGGCTAGGCTTCATGGGTCCCAAGTAAGTCATTGTCAACAGGCTGCCAGGTGGAGGGCTGGGGTGCGGCTGCTCCCGTAGACCTGTATTCAAGACTCATGGGTCACGAGACTAAATCTGCTAGATTAGTAGCTGAAGATAGTCTACACAATGCTCCCAGTCCCCGCTACTCTAGGAAATCAAAGACTATGGCTTATGTCTCTTACATGGCCATGTACAGCATTAATTCAACCCATTCAACTTTTCCCCAAGCATCCAAGAGATTAAAATCACTACTTTGGAGGCAGTTTACTCAGTCCGTGGTCTGATAATGAGCCACTTATCAGATAATAATGGTTTTCAGTTCTGAAACAGAGGGCCTGCATGGTTTGTGCACAACTCCAACCCACTGTGCCTGCTATGCACAAATAAAGAGAGTGAAAAATAGAGATTCTCCTTGCTGCTAAGAGTAGTATCTCCCATGATGCATCAAAACTCTACAGGATATGTGCACAAATCACAATACCTGCAGCAACCTTTTTCCTATTTCCCACTTTCTCCTTTATCGCAGTAATTTAATCCACACAATACTGCTTTCTCAGAATTACAATCAATTAATGACTTGATACCATGTTGTCAGACGGCAGAAATCACAGTATTTCCACCCCAAAAGATCAAAAATCATGAGTCAGACCCTCCACACAAAATCATAAAATTAAAAAATTCTCATGATTTGGGGGTCAAAGATTTGATCAGTCTTTTGATTTTTGAACATCCCATCCCTGCCCCTAGCATCTGTGGGACAAAACAGTGTTGCCAATTCTCTCAAATTAATAGATTAACATGATTTTTGGTTCCCATTTCTAGAGAAGCCCACTGAGATCAAATCAGACAGATCTGTATAAAATGCTGCTTGATGTTGTGCAGCTTACAGCTTGTCCCCAACCAAAAGTTCTAATTAATTAATATTGTGCCCTCCAGCCCCACATCTGCACATCTCCCAGCCCAGCAATTATGCACATATCCCCATCAGATATTTCCAGACCTGGTGTTACAAGATAGAGAAAGAAGGCCGGGAAAGCAGAAAGCAAACTGACCAATTTTTCCTGGGAGAGTTCCTTGGCTCTTACCGTGCCCTCTTTGTCCTCCCCGACCCAAAACTCCCCTCAGAGCCTGAGGGGAAGGGGCAGGGGGAAAATAACTTTGCCAGCTTCCTACAACAGGTCTGATTGGCTGCTCTTCCCCAGAAGATTGGGGTATGGGGGAAGGCAGCCAATCAGAGGAGAGTTTCTCCTGGGTGACAGAATGCACCCGTGTTCACACCCTACACACTATTGTGATCACCTTTATAAAAAGTATGCCTTTGTGAGGTATCATTTGAAAACTCAAATTGCTTGTCAGTACTGTCATGGTGAAATGTATGTAGCAACACTATATGTGAAGTTATAAAATTCCCCTGTATGATGTTCTTAGCACATGTTCCAAGCTCCACAGCCCTGCCCAGGAAGAAGTTGGCAAACAGGTCTGTCCTAAACAAAGGAATGTATGTTTGCCTTAATTTGCATTTAAGCAGTAAACAAAGTCATCAAGCAGAAAGAGGGAAAGGAGGAAACAAGGAAACCTGCATGTAAGCACATACAGATGAAAAAACCCAGCAGGGAAAATCCTTGCACACAGACTTTTTGTCTGCTGGTTCTAAGCTGGAAATATTTTTCAAGAGGAAGGCTGAAACTATAAAAAGGAGGGGGAAACTCCAAGACATCGCTCCTCTCTCTCCCTGTCCATCTTACTTTTTGCACCTGAAAAGTCAAAAGAAGCAGCCGTTGGACTCTGAGGGAGGGGTCCTGACCTAGAGATTTGGTCAGTGATGCTGTCAAAAGCATGTAGGAAGAAACTTTGCTTTAAATCTAATACAGATTGTTAAATTAGGCACTAAAAGGCATTTTATCTTTATTTTGCTTGTAACCGTTTCTGATTCTTATGCCTTATTGCTTGTACTCACTTAAAATCTTTCTCTTTGTAGTCAATAAACTTATTTTATTATTTTATCAAATCCAGTGTGTTTAAGTGAAAGTGCCTCGATAACTCTATTTAAGGTAATAAACTGGTCTATATTATTCCCTTAAAGAAATAATGGACTTAATACATTTGAACCCATTGTCTGAGCACATTCCTTATGCATACTCACATCTTTCATAATGGGGAAATGCTGATTTCTTCTTTTTGAATGGCCGGTTCACTCTATTTCTCTTTCAGCTGTCACAAAAACCTAGTTACAACACTGGGGAGTTTTTTGCTCTTGCTTCAATATTGTTTCTAAGGTTCCTTCTGATGGGGTATACAAACCTCACACTGGAGAGCAAGGGGTTAAGGAGCAGCTCTGGGCCCAGGCAACCCCACCCAGACACACTAGCAAGGCCTGCACAAGATGGAGACAGGGCTTTAGAAAGGGGAGCAGAGCAGCTTAGAGGCAGGCAGTGGACAGGAGCAGAGAGTGCTCTGAGGGAAATGTACTGCCCAGGAGATTGTTGCCTGAGACTTGACAACACAGACATGTGCAAACACAGGAGAAGACTGCCTGGGACTGTTTGCATAGAAAGACTTTGAGGTAATCCTGGAAGGGGGAAACACGGATGGTGGCCCGGTCAGAGAGCTGAGTCATGAAGGAGATGCTGCAGTTCTTGGAGTAAGGTGGGACCGCGGGGTTGAGAGGACAATGGATGAGGCACCAAATGAAGAGAGTGCTACTAATTGTCAGAGCTAATTCCCAGGATGGCCAGCAGAAATGGCCGGGGTGAATGGTCTTCCATAACACACCCTTGTATGGTGCTCGGGCCCCTTTATGCTGTGCAAAGGGTCTGGAGTAGGAGTAGGTATCTCTGCTCAAATTGTGGGCCTCTGATTTAAAAGATATTGTGAGCAATGACAGAGGAGGCAGGGAATGGACTTTGGGATCAAACTAAATCTGAACAAACAAAATTAATCTGTTTATAAACAGATTAGACATATAAATAGATAAGCTGTTGGAGACAAAGAAAAATACAACAGAGCAGAATCTGGTGTTTAAAGTCCACACGTCCTTTCTGAAGCTGTTCACTCATTGAAGGACACAGACTAAAACCCCAGAACTTCTTAATAAAGATTTGTTGCCACATTTTCAAAATGAGGAATTTATTCTCAATTAGGATTGATATGACAAAGGCAGCTTTTGCTTTTTTCCCAAAGCTCTGGTTCAGTTTGCCAGTGACGTATAATTTGAATGAGAGACAGGCATTGTTAATAGACAAAGAGTGCGTGCGTGCATGTTTATTCTTTTCTATTCTGAGACACAGCGTACCAATTTTATGATACTGCTAAAGAGAATCTTTGGCTCATATTGGTTAGGAAACAGAAATTCCTTGCACAATATAGTCATTAACTAATAAGGCTAAGAATTACTCAACATAAACCCTGATTTACATGTGTTAGAAGTAATTATGCCTTGATGTTCAGACCTTGTTCATTCAAGGACAGTTTTATTTTCCATTCTGGACAATATAAAAAATAAAAAATGTCCATATGAAAGTAGTTTAAATGCAAAACACAAACCTATACTCTAAAACCTACTCATTTAAACTGACATGAGTTTATTTTCCATCACTTATCTGGATTCTTTTTTAACAATTGTTGGAGGAACATACTTGGCGCTTAGAGTGGAGAAGGAAGACCGTTGCAGCGTCTCGATTAAGGACCACCCAGTAATGGTGCAAGCTAGGGCTGTCTCTGTGCAGCAGTACAGCCCTAACTTACCACCACGGGTATGAGGTCCCCCCATGGACCACACAGCCATGGACTGAGCACAGTGGACTTCTGCCTGCTATGCCCCTCTCCTCCATCCCGCCCATGCCAGAACCCCTGCTTTCCTTTCCCCTGTGTGGGACTTGGCTGGCACAGCAAGTGACAGAGACACCTCAGTCAGTTTTCTGCCAGCAAAGAGGTCGCCTCGGCAGGGCACATTTTCCATTAGGTATCTCTGGCCAGTTTAGTAAACCAAAGAATCCAGCCCTTAATTATCTAAATAAGAAAGGTTATCACTAGAAGGGCTCATTTTGCCGTAACGATACCAAACAGGAGGAAGGAGCAGGTATAAACCCTTACTCATATGATAATGCTGCACTGCCTAATGCATGTCCCCAGGATATTTTTTAAATGAATGTTTCTTCTCCAATAACTGTAAATGATGAAACATTACTATGATTTAAACAGGTAATAACAGTTTAAGGTGCAAGAGACTGTTAAGTAACTGGGCTTATTTTCTGTCCCAATTTACATGATCTAGCTACAAAGGTCAATAGAGCCTTATCTCATTATAGGGGTCAGTAACTAAGAGGATTAGGTAGGATAAAATTGGGGATGTGGACATATTCTGAGCTCTGTAAAGGTGTGTTGGGGGCTCCTGAGGACAGGTGTGAGGGAGAGCCAAGGGAAGGGTTTACTGAGCCAGGGGGTCAGGTGAGGGAAAGAGTATTTCTAGACGGGTTCAGCTGGCAGTATGAGGGATTTTTAGTCTGGGTTGTGGAAGTTTTGAGCCAAAGCAGGAGAGATTTCTAAGAAGATGAGGTCAGGTTGGTCAGGAAGGAGAAAGGCAAGTCAGGAGGAAGGAAGTTGTTTGGAGGGAACTGAAGGGACTCATTGAGGGCAGTTTCTGAGTCAGGTGGGAAATCAGGTGGGTTGGGAGGGCTGAGTGAAGGTTGAAAATGGCTGATCCAGTGGGTGGGAATGTTTGTGAGTGAGGGAAAGTGGAAAGACAATGGATTAATGGGAGGGTGTCATTTTAGGCTCTGTCCTCTAGTTCTTGGCCCTCTCTTGTGTAAAATATTGGTGCCATGATGCTCCTCTAGTGGTAGGACCTGTAAAAATGAAAATATCAGACTTCTGCAAAAGCAAGCAAGTACCTCCCAGTGCAGAGCTAATCAATCTCTTCATGGCAAGTTAATGATTTAATTTTTTGTGAAATATTGTAAGCTAGCTCAATAATGGTCATGAACTCACAATAAATCCTGCTGGAAACCTCAGGGAAAAGCAGGAGAGTCTTGGCAAGTGATTGTGCAATGCATGGTTCAGTTCCGAGCTCTGGCATGCATAGCTGTACAGTTTATAGTGTACTCTGAGTTTCCTTTAGGGTGATGTAGAGCTGAATAACAAGCTTTCTTCTGCCTTCTCAAGTTGATGAATTTCATTTTGTTCATGTAGCATTGGGGGGCAGGGCTATGTCACTCAGTTTATTATAGCCTGAGAAAATCTTTAAGGAAATTTTCTGATGCCTCTTACTTGTATACACAAAGGGTGGCATTGATGTTCCGGTAACTGCATATTAAATACATTCTTAGGAAGTAGGGTGGGCCTCACGCGTGTTCTCCCTGAAAAGAGCAGATAACTTGACATTTGCTACCACAGGTTGATTTTCTTCCTTCAAGTCCTTTGTACTACTGCAAAAATTCTGACTCAAATAGTGGTCCTCTTCTTTTTTTTTTTTTTTTCATTACTTAATCAGCTCATGCGTTATCTCCCCACTTCCTCAATGACTGTGTGTGAATGACTCCCCTCTCAACACAGCAGACTTACTGTGGGTACTGTCCAGATTTGCCCTATTGCTGGAGTTGCCTGTTATTCAGTTAAATCACAACAAAATACTGAGCTTTTTCTAGGATCACGCCCAATAGGTCCTCTCTGCCCTGCCCTTCTTTCCCTCTGCTTCAGAGAGAGAGAGACTCAACCTCTTTTTATTCTGGGATGGGGAATTAATAGAAGTGACTGTCTCTATGCCCGCCCTTAGAACTTGCCACTGAAGCTGATATAGTGACACTGTTGCTGTAGATATCATCTTATAGGAATCAGAAGAAAATTCTTTAACCTATCCTACACTTTGACTATTTCAGAATAGCATCTTGTTCTGCTACTGTTTCACCACAGTCCATGCCTATTCTTATTTGCCAGGAGTCCCACACGTCCGTTTCTCACTCTAGGTTTGATTTTTGTGGATGCTTCACTTTCTCAAGGTTCTAATACATCTTGCCGCTAGAAATGTTTTTGTTGTCTATTTCTGTTTAGGTGCTTTTGCCAGTGCCAGCTTGGCTGATGTTCTTTCTTCACTTATGGCCTAGGACCATTTCAGCAATGGGTCTTCACACAGTTCCCCAGTGATACGGAAAAAGAATGCACGTCTGTGGTTTTTATTGTGGTCTTACTGCCAGTCTTGTAACACAGAAACCGCTGGAGTCACTCCAGTGATGAGTCACTCTCATCAGATGTAGTTGCTGATTGGGCTATTCAAGTTATAAAGTTAATAGTCTAGAGGGGGGTTTATATGTTTCTGCAGGTATTTAAAAAAAATGGGAACATGGGACAAATTAGCCAAAGAGTACTTGTATTTTGAGGGGTATGATCATTTAGCATTATTTCAGAGTGTTTGGCACTCATTGTTTGGCACTCATCTGTGCCATTTTTCAGGTTTGTCATCTCTGTTCTTCATTGAGTGAATAGGCTCCTCTGAGAAGTGACTAGAGGGAGTGTATTTGGAGTAGTGTCACTAAACGATTTTATATTACCCTCAGTGTGGCATTTCAGTATTTGATACAAGCCTTGTGAATACAACTACCAGCATAACCACTACCTCACAGGCAAGATCAGAAATAGTGGCAGAAGTTATAGCCTTTTTCATTATTGGGAAGTTTGGGTCCTGGTTCTCACCTAACTTACACTGGTTTCACATCACTTTAACCAGCAAGTTCAGCCAGATCCTCCACTAGTGTAAATTAGCACAGTTCCACTGGCTTCAAGGGAGTTATGCCATTTTTACAGCAGATGAGGAGCTGCTCCATTGACTTTGGAGTTACACTTGACTGACAGAGGAGAATCAGTCCCTTAAACTGAATCTCACTCTGTATGGATTTTGTCTGGTCCTGAAATGGAGTCATCTGGATTTCTAGTACAGGCTGCTGTGAAGGTGTACTTGACATGTGCTCTACACCTTTAGCAGTTGTCACAAAGGCACAGCGAGGGAGTCATCGAGCAGGAAGCAACATAACAAGGTTGCCAGCTCCCTTTGGTGTGGCCTACTATTTACCACTAATGATGGTACGTAGCAGGTGCTCCAGGATCACGCAATACATTCCCTGGAGTAGTTGGGTGACTCTGTAAGGATGGAATCTATATTTAGGAAGATGGAGTGATTAATAGAGACCATAATCACGAGGAATAACCTGTCAAGAACACAGACAAGGATGTCATTGGTTAAAGCTGTTGGTATGATCACAGCGCCGCGCTTCATTCTGTAGAAGCGAGTTGTTGATGGAAACCTCTTGTGGGGAAAATTCAGCCAACACCAGGCTTACGGGTTGGTGTTTAACAGTAGGCTAACAAGAGATTTTAAGGAATACCCTCCCCCACTTTAGTTTGTTTTAAGGACACTTAACTAGTCAGCATTAGCACTATCCTAGAAGTTTTAGGGGAAAAAAACAATACATCCCTTCACCAATGCCTTGTATACATGTACTGTATATTGAAACCATATTAGGACCCATAGGCTGTATCTCCACTAGGGAAAGAGCTGTATTTTTAACTCATTTAATGCTAACTCATGTTACGTATCCCCTGTTAAAATCCTAATGACATAAATTCACACCCCTGCCCAGGATTTACCTTGATCATCTATCAAGGTTTAAAACTTTCATTGCCTTGTCTTCACTAAGGTTTTAACACAATTTGGCTAACAGATTAAAAACACATCTTTTTCCCCCACCCCACTGAAGACAAGGCCCCATGTGCTTTCCCTGGCCAGTATGAACAGGGGTTAATTGTGTTAATAGTTTACTAGCTATCCTATAGGCCCAAAGCTCAGTCTACAGTACACCTGCATAAAACTATTTATAGTGGTGCCTTCTCTTGTTGTGCTGGCCAAGGGATATTAAATACATTGTTTGTGGCAATGTTAGAAGTTATTATGCATATTACTGTGGCATCAGAGCACACAGAAATTTTGAGCCACTGCCTGATGATAGAGTGTCAACCTAAACAATTATCTGTATCTCTGTTAATGTTGTTTTAGATAAGATTTCTCCATTGCAGGCACTAAATGAAGGGCTGTGGCAAGTTAAAAATCTAAGAAATAGAAGTTGAAAAGACCCTTTAGTTTATACAGTCCAGCCTTCTGACAGGACATTTTCAAGGGCTCGATCCATTCCAGCTGTAAATGGATCCAGTCCCCTTGAAACACGATTCGCCATCTAAAGCTGTGATTTCCAGACTGGCTGCAGGTCCCGTGATGCTGCTTCCTCCTCTCCAGCTACTTCTGCAGAAACTCAGGTTCCTTTCTGCAACAAAAATAGATCTTGAATACCTGTAAAGGGAGTTGGAAACAAAAAGGAGCCTGCCAGCACGGGAGACCCCTTCTCAGGCCACTGCTACTTCAAAGGAGACTGGAAGCAGGAGCTGCTCTGCGACTGGGCGCACTGAGATGGGCACCACGTAGAATGTGCCAAGAGCACAGGGAGAAGGCAACATATGCAGAGGAAAGAACCACCAGGCAAAAGGGCAGTGTTAAAGGGATCCTTCATCTCTGTGTGGGGGGTAAATAGTTAGATGAGATGCAAGTAGACGGCTCTTGAGAACATGTAGCATATACCTTGGATTTTGTAGGACCGGTAAAACATATCATTGTGTATTGCACATGGCTTCCTCTAGCAGCTCTTTAAGGGAAGCATGTGCTTAGGAGTGGGGGAAAAAAAGGGGCCAGATGGCAGAAAAACTTAGATAAAAGTAGGGGGAGAAAACAGAACAGATGTGGGAGGGAAATCAAATGAAGAGCAACAGCAGACTGATTAAATTTTCTAGTAAGAACAAAAGAGCTTATATTAAAGACACCTTAATGTTTCTTCTAATTAATTTCCACTTTAGCAATTACTATAGTGCTACAGGGATGGCTCCACAAGCCTCTTACTTCTCTATGTGGGTGCACAATAAGGGTCACAATGTAGCCTGTAGTAGTAAGTATGCTACCTGGTAGTGTGTTTGCAGAAGCAGGTTTTAAGCCAAGATTTTCAACACTGGTCGCTCCCACTTCAAAAATCTTAGCCTTAGATTTGAAGCTCCTTCTGGCAGGGACCTTGTCTACTCCTTGTCCCGGAGAGAAAAGTATATTACAACATTCAGCATTAAACTTCCACACACCCATTCGATGAAGATGCAAAGGATTACACTGCACTTACTTACCCACACAACAGTGGATCAGGCCTGGATATTGACAAAGCTGGGCAATAGGAAATATTTAATTGGACACCTGGTCAGTTTTGGGGACTATAGCAAATTATTTTAAGATGAAAGGAAAAATAAAGGACTGCCATGATTCACTTCCTTGAGACAGATGGACAAAACCAAACTATTGTCCTCATAAAACTATAGAAGAAAAAAGTTGTTTTTGTCAGATGCTTATTACTGTATTGTATCAAAGTACGTTTTTCTTAAAATTGTGCTGAGCCAGAATGGGAAGTCCGTGTGGGGCAAGGAGTGCTGAAATCATCACAGCAGTGACTTAAAACGCTAGCGTGTTAAGCTAAAAACAAAACATTTTCAGTAAAAATTCAATATACATCGCTAAGAAGTTTTGGATTTTTTATTAGTTTGTTAGTTAAAATTCCCTAGTAAAATTAATTTTCTTCCTTTTGCTCTAAAGCTGTAGCTTTCAGCAAAAGTAATAGCTAAAAAAGAAGAGCTGAAAACCCACACGGAAAACAGTGATTAAAACAAATTAAAATGAAAATATTATAGCTAGTGGTGCCATCTAGCTGCCGCACTGGCTGTAGGTCATATTAATTTCTATGATGATGGACGTCTGAAGAGGCAATATTTGTTCCTGCCACTGCATTAATGTTGTATGACCCTTTCTATTAAAGTAGCTTCCATAAATAATTCCTTAGGCTGAAAAAATATTTGTTTCTGACTTAACTAATGAGAAAAGAAAAAAAAGCTTCCCTGCTGATCGTATGTTGTTATATTTTTGAATCCATTCAAATAACATTTTCCTCCTCCTTTCACTGCTCTGCTTTAAAAATCAGACGCTATCAGGATCATTCTTGTTCTGCTTTTTCTACTGATGAAAAGCACTATGTAAGAGCCAAGTATTATTTTTAATTAATTATTAATTATTGTTATTATTGAGACTGCTTCCTAAACTTTCACTTGTTACATGCCCATGCTTCTTCAGTTAGCTTTTCCCAATGCTGTCCTGCTAAGAAGCTTAATTCATTTCACAAGATAGCCATGATGTTTCCTTAAGGCAGCTTCTAGTGTCACTTGGAGAACAAATGACCAATTCTGCTCCCACTGGAGCCTATGGGAGTTTTGTTATTGACTTTACTGGGAGCATGATAAGGATCCCATTTCCTTTTAAATGTCCTCTCCCTGTGGTTCCAAGGACCAGGAAATACCTGATTATTAATAATAACCTTGAATACTGCTATACCACCTTTCAAAAAGGAAAATCTCAAAGGGTTTTACAAACAGTGAAACAAGCCTTATTACAAGAACTAGGTGAATAAGGAACTTTCTTCACTAACATTTCAGCAACTTCTGAACAGAATTTCACTTTGACAGTGTTCACCTCCCAACAGGCTCTATAAGCCACATCAGACCTCTTGGAAGCTCAGGTCATCCAGAGATACAGGTTCACTTCTAAAGCCAACCAGCACCTCTACAGACACAGCTAGGTCCTGTATTACGCAGGCATTGTTGGCATCGTGGAAAACACACACATCTTCCTGTGGGACCCGGAGTAGGTAATGTTGAATTCAGGAACAGAACACATACCTCCTCACTGAATACCTTGGTACAATGTGAGCCCAAATAAGTCTCATGGCTGTGACGGAGAGGTATCCTGGGCCCAACAATGACTTATGTGACCTGAAGTATTATGGGCTGCTAGCATTTGGAGGAGGAGGGATTACTGTTCAGATTCACACACAGCAGGTGTGAAATATCTTACACACACCTGTAACTCATCTTGAGGTGCATTTCCCGTTTGCCTTTTCCAGGAGACTGACAGCACACCGCCGTTGCATGGCCAATGACCCCCCAACTGTCCACCAGCATCCCACTACAGCTATAACAGACTCGAGCAGGAAATGCCTCAAAATGGCGAGCGAAAACATTTCAGTGCCTTCAGACACTATCATAGCTCTCTAAAAAGGTTAACAGGATATCTCTGGAATGTTGCATGCTACATATCACTGTTGGATTTGTGCGATCTTTGCCAGATGGAGCCAATATCAGTGACGTCATCTCTCCAGAACACAAGGAGGGAATGATGGGTGGCATTGCTATAGGAACATGAAGCAAATGCATAGGTCAGAGGGCAGTGACAGACCCCAGGGTTCTTAACGCCAGGAGAGTATAGGACAAGCTATTGCTATCATCACGGTCAGTAAGCTATAAACCCAGATCATCTGTAAAGGACGAATGCAGACAAATGGTTATAGTGCACAGAGGCGAAATTCATGAAGGAGGGCAGTGAGTTATGCTTCAAGTGATTCAGTAAAGGAAGTCAGCTACATTCATATTCATAGTTTATAAGGCCAGAGGGGACCATTAGATCATCTAGCCTGACGTCCCACCTATCACAGGCCATTAAGTTTCACCCACTTACCCCTATGCTGAGCCTAATAACTTGCGTTCGACTAAAGCATACCTCTCAGAAAGGCATCCGGTCTTGACTTGAAGAAATGTTATTCCTTTACATCTACAGTGCTCATTGTGGGTGATGGGACAGACTGTTGTACTTGCTGTGGCCACCTTAGGATTGGCTGCCTATGACAGCCACTGCCTCTGTGGACTGGGCACTTTGAGATGCAGAGAAGCAGCTGCAATGCACCAAGACTGGAACAGAAGTTGGGACTTTGTCTGTTGTGGAGGCTGATTGTCACTAAGTGAATGCTGTGGAACAATGATGTCCAGTAGAGAAAGCAAGTCTGGGTTGTATCCTTCAGAAGATCCATCAAGCCTGAAGAACATGGCCCATTTAGTGTAGGAGGGCAACGATTGCCCGAATGAGACAACCACCATCCTTACAGTGTTTTTATCCCACACAGAGTCCTTGGCTCCACCTATGTTAAAGGATGCCTGAATGACCAACTCATCTGGGTAGAGGAGCTGCTGCCCCACTGGTGTGGGTGCTGACACAAGGAAGAATTAAAGCCACAGACATGCATTCACCTAAATGTCTTTCCACTGTATTTGCTGAACAGTACATTGGCTTTGCTAAAGGACACCCACACTGATTCTATGAGGTTTGGACTGGAAATGCTGAAGTGGGAGCATCTGTGTAAGAGAGCTTACTCCTCACCCCTGGAGAGGCCAGAGTAGGTGGTGAGATAAGGCCTTTGTTACCATGGAAATTGTGATAGGGCAGTGGCTCTTGCATACTAAAAAAAGCATCATGTATAATGAGTGTGTGGCCTGAGGTTTACTCATGAAAATTAACGATAATTTCATTGATGCTTCTCTGCTCCTTGACTCCCCATCTGAAGGATCTTAAGTACATTATGCCAGTGATGGCGGACATTGGGGTGGCAGCCAGGACAACGTCATCCTGGGGAGTTAGCTCAAGGGCACTCTCAGGCTGCTCTGCAGCCCCTCACATAGCAAGAAGACTTTCAGCCATCTTCTATCTCGAGCAGAGGCACTTCCACTTTTTCTCCAAGGCTCTTGCCAATGCCACCCAGACCATTAACTTGATTTACAGCTTGGGTTCACAACCAGTCAATCACAAATAAGCTCCGTTGCCTGGGCTTGTGGCCACAGAGTTTTTTTGTTTTTTTTCCTATAGTCAGTCATCATTTGAGAAATTGGGTTTGAGTGGAGTGTCTGCCTCTGGCCATACACTAATGCAGAAGCTGCTGCTGCAGCCATTCTGTAGATTCTGGTCTCAAGACTCCTTTGAAAATCTCCACCATTTGCAGGGCATCTGAGCATGCAGCTATCAATAGCACACGCAAATGACTGCCTAACATATGCTAATAGCCCCAGAAGGGCAAAGCTGGTCAGCCTGGAGTGGGTGGAATCAGCTTAGAAGATTTTGAACTTGGCTGAGTATTTGTGACCCTGTGCAAGAGCAATACTCAGATCCCTTACCATCCCTGACACCAGAAAGTAGACTGGCAAAGGCAAAGCCTATTGACATCAGCAAACTGGGTGAGTTAGAGGGAGAAATGACGAGAATGTTACTGACATACAAGAATACACAGTGCTGCTTTGGACCTTCTGTACTGACATGTGGCCAAGCTAGGCTCAGACACTGCATTCCACACTGACCACTTAGTGAACACCTTTTCCTGAAACCATTACTTCTGTTTTTAAATGCTTAGGAACAGCTCAGATACTACTGTGATAGGAACTATGCAAGCACCTAACTTGAGGAAGGAGTGCAGGATAGCCCTCAATCAGCAAAGCATCCCTTGTAAATTATTGTTTCCCCAACAAGTCTGGGCATTGTAGGGCTGTCATGTTTCCTGATTTGCATGCAACTGGTGCATGAACACTATCCAGACTGAATTCATCCTATTCAGCATCCCTTGGACAAGCATCTGTGCTTCTCTTTGCCTACTAGGAACAACGACAGACATGCAGTAGTTTTCCCCCCACTTTCCTCATTATACCAGAGTCAGGAAAGCATTTCAAAGCACCAAAACCTCCAGAGTGCAGGAAGCTACATACACCACAGTCTGGAGTGTGGGTTCAGCTTGAGTGAGCATTCAGATGCTTCTCCAAAGCTTATCTGAACTAGCCAAACCTCCTAAATTTATTAAGCTGGGTTGGTGTTTTATGAGAGCAGAACCTCTCACAAAATTTTCAGCATTTCCTCACCTAACCAGAAACACTTGAGAGCAACTGTTCTCATTTGCAGCCCCAGCTGGAACCCTGAAATTTAAAAAAAATGGATCACAATGTTTCAGAACCTTATAAGAATTCAGTGAGAGTCAGTTCCTAGAAATAATTGACAGTTGAGATGATTTGTAGGGGGATTATTATTTTTCCCCCCCCAATCCAGTTCACCCTTCCTTAAATTGCAACAAAGAAAACTTCCCCATGATAGCCTATTCTCTCATTTCAAATAGAAGTCTCCCACAGCTCCGGCTCTGCCTTGCTGCTAGGGCACCTTCTATTACAATCAATTATTAACAGCTCATAAATTCTAAGCCAGCAATTATTCTCCAAAAAGGTTAGCCTGATCAGATGACTTCCACATTAGCTCAAAGCTCCTTGATCAAAAGTGAGACCAAAACATTGCTATGGCTGGGGTTTCATTCCAACCCTGTGTCCCCTGGTTTCAAAGGCCACTCTTTGTTTTTGAAGTTGAGCATTTGCAAGTCAACTATCTTGTGGAGTTTCATATGAAGTGTTTTCCTACAAGGCTGATCGTCTGCCCTTTGAAATGTTCCCATCAACCTAATGTCTGTTTCATTTGCTTGTATTACAGAGCTGTTCACATCACTACGGGTAAAGTTGTGTTGGCATTTTCATTGCATCCCCTTCAGATCATTGTGGCAGACACTAAAATTCTACCACAATAAAGCATGTCTTCAGCTTTGTTAAGAGAGTTGAGTAGTGTTGTTTTCCTGAAGAATCGGTGCAGCAGGTAAACTGCATTGCTTGTTTACTTTGCATATGCTACAGTCTGCACGGGAACATTTCCACACGGGTTATTTACAGTTCCCGGAAGCACACGCCAAAATAGATTGTTTTTCTTATGTTGGATATAAAAAGGAAGTTGGACATTTTAAGTGATGACTGCAAAAGACAAATTGAAGTGAGGATCCCAGTCTCTGTGCAGATCTACCTTGCTGTGACCCAGGGGTTGGTGCCAGGAAGTCTGCAGAGGCCACTCAGACCTGGCCTGTCTTCCAGTTCTCAGCTCACCTATCTTATCTTTCTCCACTAGTGGAAGGCTGACCTTGGTGACCAGTTGGCCAGCAATGGTCAGTACCCAGTGGTCAGCAGCCTGGTATACAGACTCCCATGGCTCTTCTCATGTTAAGAGGGGTTAACAGGGACCATCAGTGAGAGAGAGGAAGGGTGTTCTTGCTCCCTTACTGGCAGTCTGAAGTGCTGCAAGACCCACTTACCAGGACCTGGAGAAGAGAAAGAAAGGAACTGGCTGCAGCAGTGTCTCAACTTTCTTTAGAGTCCAAGGGCAACCGCATTCAGCCAGAGCAAACGAAAATGTGCGGCAGTGGCTGATGCAGGAGGGGAGCAAGATCTGGTCGGTCTGGGGGTGCATCCACCAAATCCACAGGCCCAACCTGGGAGTCTAAGTCCGTTTGGTAGTGTCTTTGTCATGAGAAGGAGTGGCCTGTGCCCACCAGGGTGGATTAGCTTGTGGAAGCTCTGAAACGCCTTGTCAACCCTGTGGATTTTTCCTCAAAATTCAATCCAGTCCAAAATCCTGCTGAAGGGATATTGCCCCACTGCTTCAGGCTGCTGGTCTACACTAGGGCTCCAACTGGTTTTAAAACTGTTCAGGATTTGGGAGGGAAGTCTCCCAAGCACAGACCAGTCCAGAGAGCTGATTTATGCCAGTTTTAATGAATGCATAGGAGGATTATGCAGCAGCGCAGTGTAAGTGCCCTGCAATTACAAGCCAACTTCTTCATCCATAGTGCCTGCGGTGATGCTTCCTCTGGCCAGAGGAGAAGGTATATTGTAGGCAACTTAGCTCCAAGTATGCTTTAGACTCAAGTAGCACATGGAGGCAAACTGAGACCTCACATTGCAGACAAGTTGAAGCCCTTAAGGTTATAGACTACTGGCAGAGAACAGAGAGAGGCCACCCAACATCTCCCAGTTACAGGGAGTTTATGCATCACTTTCTCCTGGATCTGGAGCCCTTGAACTTTGCCATGAGCCTTCTTTTATTTACAGGGGATATCTCCTGCCTTACTAAACAAGTCAGGAACAGCTGTCATTGTTGCAAGGAACAAAGAATGCAGGCTATATTTACAGGATGGAGGACGCTATCCTAGGACCAGTGTACACTTACCTTTTGGATTCAGCGGCAGTCGACGGGAGATACTCAAGTGACGTAAATCACTTGCGTATCTCCCGTCGACTTCGCTGCATTTGCTCTGCGTGCCATCCACACTGCGCTGCACCACTTACTGGGGTGGTTTTCCTGCATCGATTGCTGGATCAACTGAGCGGGTCTACACAGACCGCTCAGTCGATCCAGAATAATCAATCTGATGGTGGCGAATTTGCTGCCGTCAGTGTAGACCCAGCCCTAGAAAGCAGTGACTCTGAACAGGATTTGGGGGTGATGGTGGATAATCAGTTGCACGTGAGCACGCAGTGTGATGCTGTGGCCAAAAGAGCTCACACAACCCTGGGATGCATAAACGGGGATACCAAGTAGGAGCTGAGCAGTTATTTATTTTGGCCATCATCTCTGTTTATATTTTTATACGTTTGGTTACTGCATATCAACCTTATATTTAATGCAAGGAGATCAGGACCGGTACAGAAATTTCATTTAGAATTTGTTCCTGCAAATTAAGAGACATGGACTAACTCTCTTCCAAGGGTGAAGTATTCTCATTTACAAAGCTATACATATAGGTTTAACATTCAGTTGTCATTTTCTGGGGGGGTAGAGGGAATTTGGGAAAAGATGCTCAGCCTTTAGGTGACTGGGGGTGGAGGAAGGACAGACGCATGGGGTGCAGTTTATTTTCCCCAGATCACTGTTCCAGTTGTAGGGAAGTAGGGAGGTTGGTGGAGCCACTACTCCCCATGTGCATGAAAGTGTGCAGAGTCGGGGGGAGGGTGGGAAAAGGGGTGCAGCCAAAACCATAGAGCAGGGCAAGAGAGTAAAATGCCTCAGGAGAAAGAGGTCATACCTTCATTGAAGATACTAGGGAGACTTACTCTTCTTCAAAGGCATTATGCAATTCAAACCTTGATGTAATCATTAGGATTTTGTTTTCTTAAAAAGCTTGATCCATTTGTTCTACCAGTATGGTTTGTAATGGTAGCAAATATAATATAAAATCAAGTCTCTCACACACACACACACACACTAAATACACCCCCATTAGAATTGAAGCCTTCATGAGTTTACGTACCTGAAGAACAAATCCATGTTTCAAGAGTGTGTGTGCTTTTAAAAAAGCAGTATGTGTCTGAAGTAATCCTATCTGAGAAAGCAAGCAGCAATCCTGAAGTGAACTCTGAGGGACAAAATAGTTGAGAAAACTTGTTTCCCATAATTAGGGAGCTCTGAGGTCGATAAAGTTCTGGCAAAGGCTGCCATTTTAACCACCATATCAAATTAATCTCTCTCAGGTAGTGTCTTGAGTGTCCTGCTCAGACAGCAAAGGTTTCTCCTCCGGTGCTTGGGGTCTGGCTGTGATCAGCGCAATAAATGAGGAACCACAGAGGAAAACAAAGTTTTAGAGGTCTTGAACAACAGTACAGTTACCTTACAGCATCTAATTTCCCCAAATTAATCACCCCCAGTGCAGAGACCTAAAAGAGAACATTCTAAAGTATTCACAAGGTATATCTGAGAGGTACAAGTAGAGGGGCAGTAATCAACATTAGATTTGTTTAAGACATTACTATTCTCAAACTGAGTTTCTATTCCTAGCTGCCTGCTCACCAGAAAACAAAC
The DNA here is from genome assembly GCA_007922155.1 of Mesoclemmys tuberculata. Taxonomy (NCBI): domain Eukaryota; kingdom Metazoa; phylum Chordata; order Testudines; family Chelidae; genus Mesoclemmys; species Mesoclemmys tuberculata. Next base: position 19,523,873 of record ML675629.1, on the reverse strand, counting down.
AAAACAAACAACTTGTTTTGAAAAGAAATCCTCTTCATAGTTTGCTTAAATCTATATTCCCCAAAACTTGCTTTCAGCATGTCTTTATTCTGCCCACTGCTTGGTATAACTTACATTGATAATGTCTTGTTATGTGACTTAGATGGTTTTAACATCTTTGTAACAAGCTTATTTCAAGGATCTAGTGAAGTTGGGGAAACGGATTTTTTTTCTGCTCTAGTACAGTACACAAACTATTCTGTCAACCTTTGTGCTAATATTTAAGTGGGACCTTTTCACTGGGAGCTTATTGTTAACATGGATTTCACACCATTGAGAGATTGTGTAAAGCCAAAAAAAGACTGTCCACTTTATTTAACCTGTGACATTTCCCTTCTGCCTAGCAACCCATAACAGTGCCAGAGGACTTGTAATTAGGTCTTCCAGTGAGCTATCAGGGTAGACCATTTCAAACTAGCAAACAGATGTCATGCTTTTACTGCACTTTACAGTTTATATGAGAACTTGTAAAAGAGCACAAGAAGAAATATTTGCTTAATCCAATATCTGTAAGACAAGTCCATAAACTCAGATGCTTGACATTCCTTTAGAACTGTAAGGAACAATATTTTTAATAGCATTTCAAAACACCTTATTACGCTGGAAAGACTGCTGGCTGCATATACTCCTCTTGTATGGAAAATGTCATCCTATTCCATCCTGCATTTCTGTAGTAAAAACTTGTTAATGTTTAACAGATCTATGAATCCGGAGCTATTTTCTTGCACATAGTTATGCCTCAAATATGTTGTAATTGAAAGAATAATAACGCTTTTCACTTACATAGTAGCCTCTTTCATCTGAAGAATTCGAGGCCCTTTTTAAGGTAGGTAAGCTTTATTATCCCTATTCTGTGGTTGTGCGGCTGAGAACCAGAGGGATAAAGAGATTATCTGACTTGTCCAAGGTGTCACAGCAAATCAGGAACAGTCAGACTCAGGCCTGATGCATAAATGAAACAACATCCAAGATGGGTCATCTGTAAGGGCTGAAACTGGGACCTGATCTAAAACCACGAGCCTCTATTGTTTGAGGTAAAGCACTAGGTCCATCAGTATGGGGGGCTCCCTCAGTCTCTCCTGTTGAAGCTCTTCCACTTTTGATAAAGGAGTCATTGAGCTAGAGAGAAATATTGACTCTCTAGGTTAGGGCACTCACCTAGAAAGTGGGAGCAGAGCTGTCCAGGGAAAGGGAAGGGGAAGTTTGCCCTAAGCCCCCTGTTTAAGAGGAGCCCCCAAATTGAGTAGTACACTCACATATGAGGATTTGAAAAGAGATCTGCTACCTTTCAACTTCAGGCAGAAGGGGGAATTGAACCAGGGGTCACCCACATCCCAGGCAAATATGCTAAGGGTTATGAGGAAGGACCCTCCCCACAACTGTTTTTGGTGGAGTTAGGTGACATCTGAGTACACCTTCATATTAGATCGGGCAGGCAAGTTAGGTGGAGGAGCGTCTATCTTCCCCTGCTTCATGGATTGCACTGGGACTTAGCATCCTAATGCCTAGAGTGAGGCATACAGAGCTAACATGTCACAAGAGACCTTTCAAGGTGAAGTGAGCAGTTATGACTCCTGTAATTATGGAATGAAGGAAGGTTAGTGAGTTAGAGATTGTTGTAATGAGCCATAAATCCAGTGTCTTTATTAAGTCCTTAGTTTTTTATGTATAACATAGTTATGAATTTAAGCTTCCAAGCTCATCTTTTAAAGGTGGTGTGCCCAATTCACCTAGGAATTTATAGATATTATCAAATCTTTCCCCAAACTCCAAGAGAAACTCTAGAACCTCATCCCTCAGAAACCCACCCCAGAGACCTTCTACATGCTTCCCAAGATACACAAGAACCCAGGCAGACTCCTGTAGCTGGCCATGATACTATTACTGAAGAATTATAGAAACCATCTTCAAACCATTCACCACACAAAGGGCCAGTTTCCTCTAGGACACAACCAACTTCCTCCAGAAACTCTGCAATATTAACTGCCTCCTTCAGAACACCATTCTTGCCACCATGGATGTCAACGATGGGATCGCTACCTGTCTCAAATATCTACAAGTACAATGGACAAACACACACATATTCACCCCAAACACAACATCAAACACATCCATTTCACCCTCACCCATAACAAATTTACATTCAACAACAAACACTTTGTCCAAACCAGGGAAACAACCATGTATACTAGGATGGCTCCCCAGAATGCCAGCCTATTCATGGGCCACCTCAAAGAAGAATTTCTGGACAAATGCATTATGAAACTAGTGATATACCAGAAATACA
>ML675629.1:19496024-19521537 GCA_007922155.1 Mesoclemmys tuberculata | reverse complement strand
CCAGAAATACAACAATGATATTTTCCATCCTCTGGACAGACAACATAAACTCCCTCATAGATTTCCACCACAACTTCACTCACCACCACCACACATCCATCAAATTCTCTCTTGGACATTCCCGCAACAGCATCAATTTCCTAGATACTAAGATCAGCTTCAGCAGGCAGAGATGGAAACCTACAGACAACTATATACAAGAAATCCCCCAATCACCACATTTACCTTTACAGATCCAGTAACCAACCCAAACACACCAAGGAATCTATCTACAGCCAGGTGCTCAGATACCACAGAATATACTCCAAGGAGGAAGTCTGGAATACATACCTTAACACATTTAAAACCACCTTCAAGGACACTCCACCACCAAAGTAGATTGCATCATAGAAAGGGCCACCCAAATACCCCAAGAGAACCTTCTTCAATACAGAAAAAAAAAAAAAGAACCCCAGCCATCTGACCACACATCCCAAGTTGTCACCAAATGGGGTATTCTTAAATAATTACAAGCCATACTTAATGGGGACCACATCCTGAAAGCAAGCTTTACACAGACCAGGACACATCAACTCAAAGAAGCACAAGACCCTGCCATGACAACAGATGCAAAACCTGCAGACATATCTTCACCATTATGATGATCAGTGCACCCCACAACATACATTTCAAGGTCCATGGGTCCTTGTAGGAAGGTGCAGGGACTTTCCACAGCAGCTGGACCCCAGGAAGGGCTACTGCCCCAAACACAGGCCAGCAGGGAGTTAAAACCCCAGCCTGCCCGTCAACCCAGGAGACAGACTGGGATAGGCCCACCCAGCTGGCCAATCCCCTCCACGGAAGGCGGGACTTCCCCCGGGGAGAAGGGGATAAAAGGCAGGGCCCGCCACTCAGTCAGGAGCAGGCTGCCAGTGGGCACAGACATGCCTTCCCGGTGGCTGCAGCACCAGCCTGAGCCCAGCTGGGCCGAAACCCTGCATAGGGCCTTCTCTGAACCTAAGAGCTGGGAGCGACGCTACCACCCCGGGCCCGACGACTGGGTAGGGCCTCTAGACACCAGGGAGTGGGCCGAGCCCCTTGACTCTCTGGGGTGGGAAGCCTGTCCCGAAGCAGGTCTTGACCTGGACGAGCTCCCAGCCACAGAACCCTCAGAGGTGGGGCTCAACCTGGAGGAGCTGCCCAAAGCTGAAGCACCCCCGGAACCCTGCGACCTGGAGGAGCTGCCCCTTGCCAAGGAGCTCCCCGATCTGCCGCCCGTCGACGAGGAGGGCCTGCTAAGCCTGCCCCGAGTGGTCTACCCAGCCGACCCAGAGAAAGGAGGTACCTGGGACTGGACTGGAGGGGAGGAAGTGGCCCAGGGGCAGCCCGGGTTGGGGCTGCAGCTAAAGGCTCACCACTGTCGGTGTGTTGCGGTAGGACCCCGCCGGCACAGTGGCAACGCCTCTGCCACTATTAGGGCCCTGGGCTGGGACGCAGTGGAGTCGGGTGGGCCTGTGTCCCCCTCCCCTTCCCCCATTTCCCTGGAGAACCTGGAAAATCCTCCTACACTCCCCACTCTGCAAGAGACTGCTTGCTGGCCCACCCTGCCACGGGCCGGGGCTCAGAGACTGCTTGCTGGCCCGCCCTGCCACGGGCCGGGGCTCAGAGACTGTACTGGTGACTAATTCCCCGTTTGTTTCCGGAAGGTGCAGGGACCTTCCACAGTGGCTAGGCCCCAGGAAGGGCCGCAGCGGCCGGCGCGGCACGCCCACCGGCTTACAGTCCTACACATATCTATCACAACACATGGTGTACCTCATCTAGCACACTAAATGCCCAACAACAACTATGAGGGTGAAACCAAACAAAAACTATGCTCCTGAATGAACTCATGAAAAATGATACAAAACACAAATACTGTATCATCTGTGTATGAACATTTTTCACAAAATGATCACTCCATAGCTGACCTCTCAGTCCTCATCCTCAAAGGAAATCTGCACAATGAGCCTGGGAACTTAAATCCATAACTTTGTTGGATACTAAAAATCATGGACTTAATAAAGACACTGGATGTATGGCTCATTACAACAATCTCTAACTCACTAACCCTTTTTACTGCTATGACCATAGAGGTTGTAATTGCTCACTTCACCTTGACTAGTCCTTGCAACATACTAACTACTTATGCTAAATAATCTGTTCCACCTTGTATTTAGCTGTGGCATTGAGTACCTTTCCCAGACTGAAGAAGAGCTCTATGGAACCTCGAAAGCTTGTCTCTTTCACCAACTGAAGTTGGTCCAATGAAAGCTATTACTTCACCCACCCAGTCTCTCTAATATCCTGGGAACAACATGGCTACAACATTGCAAACAAAGTGGTTCATGCAAGTTATTCCCAACAAGTGGCAACAAAACATATCATCTTATCATATATTGTATATGCCACAGAAGAACTATTTTTTAAATATTTTAGAGAATTTTACAAGATTTTATTGGGAATGACTTCTCTATCCCTCTGACTGTAAAGCCTGGTGCCTCAGTTATCCTGAGCCCAACTGAGTAACCCTCTTTAAAAAAAGAAAAAAAAACTAATCAATTTAAAATACCTTTAAATGTCCTTAGGCCGGGTGATTTCAGAGGAAGGAAATACTTCCTTTTGTTACTACCTGTTTTTGGTATTTCTTCACACAATGCATGGTCAACCTGTGGAACTCCTTGTTGTTAACCAGGATAGGCAGGGATTGTTGCTTGCTACAGGCTGGGAATGGCTAACAGGATGGATCACTTGATGATGATCTGTTCTGTTCATTCCCTCTGACGCACCTGGCATTGGCCACTGTCAGAAGACAGGATACTGGGCTAGATGGATCATTGGTCTGACCCAGGATGGCCGTTCTTATGTTCAAAAACAACTCTGGCAGGGTAATTATTTTAAAAAGTTAAAATAAAAGCCTAAAACAAAATACTGACAGCTGTTTGAAGCTGCATGGTGATTTGGAAGTTTAGAATAAGTAGTGGCAGGTGATCCATTCCTCGGTACTTTAAATTTGCAGAGTTTAAATAATTGAGTTAATCACATGGCCATCACCTCTATATAGGTGCAGGTGTGTCTTTTTATACATTGTCATGAACTTCATTTCACTCTCTCATTGACTGAATCCCATGATTATTCTGATTTGTGCCCTTTATTTCTCCATATTTCTGTTGTTTAACTGAAACTAAAGATCTGCAGCTTTGTCCACAAAATCATAAATCACCCGTACTCTGTACCCTGTTCAGGGTGAATTGTGTTAAACTCCTGGGCAGTATGAGAACTCGAGTAGACCAGGAAATGTTTATTCAGATAAGAGATTTTCAGAGGAAAACAAAAACCTCATGATTCATTGATTCACGTGGGATTTCAGTTATTCTTATGCTGAGGGGGATAAGAAGTGCATACTCTTCATGAAGAGTGCATATAACATAGTACTATTTGAGGATCTGGGCCTAAGTCTCTAGAAAAGTCCAGAGTCAAAGATATTTAGGTGCCTAACTCCCATAAATATCTTTGAGGATCTGCGCCTTACTCCTACTTTGGATACAAGACACACATTCCAAGCAAGGACCCAGGTATCCATGTGGGCAGAGCTTAATGATCATATAGTCAAAAGAGCTGAAAGGGCTGTGAAAAAGTCATGAAGCCACCCTGCAGATTTAAAATGGCTTGAGATAAGCAGCAAACAAGGAGTAACTGAAGAACAAGTCATGACAGCTGAATGCAGTTATTGTTATCCAGAAATCCTATGATGTGGGGGGAGAGGTAAAGTATTGTGTAGATTCTGAACAAAAGCTAAAGTAAACAAAAAAATAATTTATCCTTCAGAAGTCACTGATTTCCCTAATTCTCACACCACGTGCAGTAGCGTCAGGAATCTGCTTTTGCAGCCAGCATCAGGAAATCCTGACTTCCATGGACTAGTGCTCAACAGAATAATTAGCATCAATCAGAATACTAAATGACAGCAGCTCAGCAGGGAATAAAAGATACACAGGAATAGAAAAGATCCTGTAAAGGATAATCAGAAAGGAGTCAGACAAGACAGTAAGCACCAAATTATTACTTCGGAGCTTTCCTTAAAGAGAAAGGAAAGTGAGAATTCATGAGCTCAGAAGAAGATGGGGCAGACAAATCAGCAAAGGCTTGTGAAATAATGTTTTTAGGGCTGGCAAGGGCATTGTATTCTGTGGAGTTGCATTAGGTACACCAGGTCTAATATGATCCAGGGCTTTTTTTAAAGCACACCATGCATGGAAGGGAAACTTCAGGAAACACAGATTTGCTAAATGAAGCAGCAGCACATCTGGTGGTGATAGCACCGTATTAAGAGTTAGGCAACCTAGGTTCCCTTCCCCATTGTGCACCTAGACCAAGTCATTTAATGAAAGGGGAATAATATACCACAGCAGGCCTGCTTCATTAATTCAGTTGTGAAGCACTTTGTGGTCCTGGAATGGAAGGTGCTGTAAGAGTACAAAATATTATTACAGATTTGAAGTGCGTCATAGAGATTCTTGAGGGCTAGCTAAGCAAACTTATTTTAAAGGGGATATGAAAAATACTAGGAAGTCAAAGGTTTGGTTTGATTTAAATGGGGGAACGCTTAAAAAGTCTGTTAAGGAATTAGGTAATGTGGGTAGGGATATCTTAAAAACAGTTTGATTCAGTGTAGCCAGCATGGTTTTAAGAACTAACTTGTTGAAAGTTTTTAAAGATATTATTATCATGCCTGATAATTTGGCTGAAACATTACATTTATATACTTTGGATACAATAATTTGGGAAATTTGCCTTGGACATTACAGTTGTCTACTTAGAATACAAGAGAATGTCAGACAGAATTCAGTATTAAAGGTTAAATTTCATGTAGGTTGGAAAATATAGGTTAAAAGAAAGGAAACTTCAAGCTGGACTGAGATTGTTATGTTATTTATAGGCAATCACTGTTAATAGCCCAGCCTTTGATCTGTGTAATGAAATGGCAGACTTACAAAAAAAAAGTTTCCAATTTTGCAATTTAGACTAAGCAAGATTTCAGCAAATCTGTAGTCTGATAGAAAAGGATTTAGAGCTTATACACATCTAGACTAAATAGCTAAAAAGTATAGTCCAGAACAGATAACTATAGGACAAAAAGCCTGGAAGCAAAAAGCCACAAGAGGAAACATATTTAATGTGCAGGTGCTGTATCTCACTGGCCAGGGACATAGACACCTTGCAGTTCTTCCCACGTAAGAGGTAACATGGCAGCCACCATATTGAGGGGCCCACGCACAGATGGCTGAGCCAGGTCTCTACACCTTGAATTAAAGAGCCAAACTTATGTAACAGACACCCACCTTCTGTGGATTGATCACAGAGGGGGAAGCATAACCATCCAATTACCAGTGAGTGGCTGTGTCAAAAAGGTGCTTGCCCCAGGAGCAAGACTTGGATTGTTACACTGAGTCATAATTCTTGACTGGCTTACCCATTGGTACATGGGAGAGAAAAGGTGTACAAGGAAAAGGATTAACATGGTTTACCTCCCCCTTTATGCTAGGTCAAATGAGCTGATCATTCTCCCATTCTCCACTCTTCCTCATGTTGGCTGTTCTTCCCTGACCCATGCAGGGTCTTGCAACATAAATAACCCTCAGATGAGTAAATGGGATCTTTACACCGCAGGCAGGTGTGCAGATGGTTTAACAATAAGACCTTGGGCAAATTGCTTAGGACTATGTTTTCTTGGCTGCTCACTGTTTGGGGAGCCCAGAAGCTGAGATACCCAAAGTTACTGGACATGTTCACAAAGGTAGGGTTACAAAACTTGCCCAAAGACATAGACATTTTAAAAGGAGAACAAAGATTACAGACCACTCTACGTGACTTTGATACATGGAAAGATACTGGAACAATTTATTCAACAATCAACTCATAAGTGCTTAGAATAATAGGGTTATAAGGAATAGCCAATGTGGATTTGTCAAAAACAAATTATGCCAAACCAATGTAATTTCCTTCTTTTACAGGGTTATCGGCCTAGTGGATGGGAGAAGCAGTAGACATGATCTATCTTGATATTAGTGAGGCTTTTGACACAATCCCACATGACATTCCCCCAAGTAAACTAGGAAAATGTAGTCTAGATGAAAGGAGGGTACGCAACTGGTTGAAAGACCATATGCTAAGAGTAGTTATCAGTGGTTTGCTGTCAAACTGACAGGGCGTATCTGGCAACTTCCCACATGGGTCAGTCCTGGGTCCCGTACTAGTCAATATTTTTATTAATGAATTGGATGATGGAATGGAAAGTATGCTTATAAAATTTGCAGATGACACCTAGTTGGGAGTGGGGTTGCTAGGCCTTTGAAAGCCAGAATTAGAATTCAAAATGACCTTGACAAATCAGAGAATTGGTCTGATTTCAACAAGATGAAATTCATAAAGACAAGTGCAAAGTACAACACTTAGAAAGGAAAAATCAAATGCACAACTACAAAAATGGAGAATAACTGGCTAGAAGGTAGTACTGCTGAAGATCTGAGGGTTAAGTGAATCTCACTTTGAACATGAGTCAACAATGTGATGCAGCTGAAAAAAATGCTAATAGTATTCTGGGGTGTATTAACAGAAGTGTCATATCTACGACATGGAAGGTAATTGTCCTGCTCTGCTCGTCACTGCCGAGGCCTCAGCTAGAGAACTATGTCCCATTCTGGGCACCATCACTTCAGAAAAGATGAGGACAAATTGGAGAAAGTCGGGAAGAGAGTGACAAAAATGATAAAAGGTTTAGTAAACATGATCTATGAGGAAAGGTTTAAAAAACTGGGCATGCTTAGCCCTGAGAAAAGAAAACTGAAGGGGGGATCTGATAACAGTCTTCAAATATATTAAGCACTATTATAAAAAGGACAATGATCAATGTTCTCCATGTCCACTGAGGGTAGGATGAGAAGTAATGGGCTTAATTTGCATTGAGGGAGATTTAGTTTAGACATTAGGGAAACTGAATTATAAGGACAGTTAAGTTCTGGAATAGGCTTTCGAGGGAGGCCGTGGAATCCATCCTTGGAGGCTTTTAAGAACAGGTTGGATAAACACCTGTCAGAAATAGTCTAGGTCAGTTTTTCTCAATTGCAGCCACATGTGCCCACCAGGTGCTTTTCTTGTGGTCACAGCCTCCTGGGCAGTGATAGGGGTGGGGAGAAGCAGCAGCCCCTCCCCCAGGGCCATCAGCAGGGGTTTGGCCCTGTCCCTCTCTGAAGCCAGAAACACTGGAGGAACAGGCAGGTGATGTGAGTTCCCCACCTTCCGATTGGCCACAGGGCTTGAGCTTCCAGATTCAGCCCTGGGGTGGCAGGCTCTGGCCATGGGGCTTCAGGATCTATCCCCGGGCTCCCTACTCCCCCAATCGCACCTGATCCCTACTGCCTCCTCCAGCCCTACGCTTCAGCCATGTGGCAGAGGGCTCCATCCCCCGGGATCCAGCCATGGGGCTCTGGCCCCAGCCATGTAGCAGCTGCTACTGGTCCTAGGTATGCTGGCCCTGGGGTTTATGACCTCCCACCCATCACCCCTGGCTCCTGCTACCTCCTTCATCCCCAGGCTCTGGCCACAGGGTGGTGGGTACCATCCCTGGGCTCCAACCGCAGGACCCGAGGATCTAGCTGTGGGGCTTCTGGCTCTGATCCCTGGCTCACTTCCCATCACCCCAGCCCCCGCTACGTCCTCTGAACCCAGGCTTTGGCCACAGACACTCGTCCCCGGCCACAGGCTCACCCCCACATACTCCATCGTCACTGGCCCCATATGCCTTCCCCAGCCCCTCACCCACTCCCCCTGGCCTCTGCTGCCTCCTCCAGACCCCCCATCCATCGCCCCAGGGCTTTGCTGCCTCCATATCCACCTTCCCACCCAGGGCTTAATTTGTCCCCCAGCTTGCCAGGGCTGAGTAAATCTGCTATGAAAAGTGATATTTGTATGTTTATTAATATCACTTTTCACTGCCTCCCAGCTAGCTAGCAAGTCTGCTTCCATGAAAAATTATACTAACAAACATACAAATATCACTTTTCATAGCAGCAGACTTACTAGCTAGCAAGTCTAAAAAAAAAGCAATCAAAAAAGCAAAAGAAACAACAGCAAAAGACAAGAACATGCAAAACACCTTCTTTTTGTTACCATTCTGTTTAGATCCAGTAAAGAATAGAGACAACTGTGCATTCTTTTTATTATTGAGTTTGGAAAAGAAAACCAAACACCCTGCATAAATAAATTACAATGGTTCAGGCAAGTTATATATGTATATTTATTTGTTTTTCCTGAAGTTCATTAAGTATTTTAGGAAAATTTGTCACAGAGGCCACCTGCAAGACTTTGCGGCCGCACTCTGAGGCCACCAAAAATTTGTTGTGAGAACCCCTGGGCTAGGTTTACTTGGTCCTGCCTCAGTGTAGGGGAATGCACTTGATGACTTTAAGGTCCCTTCCAGCCCTATATTTCTATGATTCTATAGTGAGTCATGTTGTCATTTGTTGGCTGCATGTGTGATCTCCCAGACAGCGACCCCACATTGGGGGGGGGAGGGTAAATTTTACCAGGGCTCAGAGGCCCAGGCTGCAACCCTTATTATCATGAGCAAAAAAATTTTCATGACTCATGAAATTGTATGTATGGGATGAAAGATTGCGGTATGTGTGTGGGAGGGGGGCCGTGTTACAAGTTTGTACTGGGCCCAAAAAAATTATGCTTGGACCCTGCTCCCAGTGTGTATACTATCCTAGCTCTACGCAGATATCCAAGACACCAATCCATGACTGGATTATTTAATAAGACCAGATATCCATTTCAGTAACAAAGGCGCCAGGCCAGGCTTATTGTAGACAAAGCACAGTCCTAGTATCCCACAGCTTCTACAGGACCACTAACACATGTATGCTTGTTACAATGGACCAGCTCAATAAACAGTGGGACTTTCCATTTCCCCCTGGGCTGGACCAAGACACCCCCTTTGAGACTCTCCTTTATACACTGATACAAACAAGTTGCGTATTGCCCCTTTGAGTGTGTAGTTGCCACCCTCTGACATAGTAAGATACCACCCTTTGATGTGGTAAAATACCACCTTTTACCTTGTATCAGCTGGCTCGGCCAAAACCTCTCTATCCATTAGATTGTCTATCTGAGGGGTCAGTATGCCCTCGTTATCTTTGGGGAACTGGAATGGTTTAATACCTTTCTGGAACGTGCTTGCGTGAGAGTTCTGTACCTAGCGCTTTTTTAGGAATGGAGTCTGCCAGCATCCAGAGCATGACTTCTGCTAACTTTGCTTTCTTATAGCAGTGCTTGACCATTACTTTAGCTTAGGCCTCAGGCCTGGCCTGTTATACTAGGCCTTATGTCTCAGGCTCTCACTTTCTACTACAAGTCATAGAGTCTGAAATAAAACTCAGGAATCCGGACTCCCAGTACCCCACTCTAGACATTTCACTGCCCTTCTTTCTAACAGCGTGCTTTACCACAGCAACTACATCAGGTCCTTGAAAATAAAAGAGTCCGTTTAACTGCTTCATTCCTCTGTTTACCTACCTACCTCTTTCACAGGGGTGAGGAGACCTAGTCAAGTTTGTCAAGTGCTTTGAGATGTTTAGATAAAAGGTGCTAGATAAATGTAAGCTATTACTTAGTGTTATTATGGGCAAAATAGGACTCTGGTGGCTAAACCTACCAGAGCTGTTCCTTTAATTTGCATGTCAAAAAGCATTCAGTCTGAGAATCCAGAGAACAGAGCCCTACTTCTACCACTAACATCGGCCTGTAAATGAATATGTTCATTGGCATGCATGTTTGTTTATTTAGGTGTGTGACGGGCTTCCGTTGTTATTTGGACCAAAACTGACTCATATCCATTCCAAGGACTGTTTGCGTGCTGTTTTGTAGATATCTCCTAGACATGCAGGGCACCGAAGGGAATAACATTCATCTAAATGTTTTCCCCCAGAGGGAGGTGTGAGAAAAAGAAATATTCATATTATGTGACCTCACAGACTTGGGATAAAGACAAAGTGCATTCAGAATGTGAGGGGAGTTAGGGTTCACTGCAAGTAAGAGGGGTTACGGCATTCCAGAGTTTCTAATTGGTTTCCTTTTTTGGAGGCTGAAGGTTATTCCTTTTCCTGTGTGACATACTGCACAAGAGAGAGCTCTTCCATGGCAGTTTGCAGTGTATTCTGTACAGCAAGTGGGAGACTGAATGCCAGAAGAAAAGAAATAGATCTCCATATAAAAATGAGGAGCAACAGAAAGGGTGCGAGACGGTGCAGTTTGTAGACCAGAACCTTCTTACCCACCCTCTATGTACTACAAATTCCCTCAAAGCACTCCTCCAGCGACCACCATGCAGCCACCACATACGATCTACAGAACATTAACCAGTGATCACCATTCATTGTTAGTTAGTGTCCGCATCATCAAGGATTATGCTCTCCATACAAAACCAGTGATTTGACTCTTTGCATTTCAGTGGCACCCAAGGTCAAGAAATCACAATCTACTGTAATAAGAAGGGCCAAGCAGAGACTGACCTTTATTTCTTGGCTCCAATAGCACATGAGTCACTGTTACAAAAGGCTAGTATCTCTGTCACATCACAGAGATCAGTAGCCACGCTACATTTTTTTTTAAAAAGCACCAAATGCAAATTAAAAGAAAAACAAAACCAAAAAAACCCAAGTAACAACAGCCATGAGCAATGCAACCAGTCAATAAGAAGCACATGTGGAAAGGGAGTGGGTTTTTGTTTTTAAAGACTTCCAACTCATCCACAGGTGTGCCAGTTTTCTTCAAACTTTGCAGAAAGATTCTTAGCCTGGAGAATGAACCTGGGATTTTCAAGACTGAGGACACCCTAGATTCTCCTGACACTGTTCCCCCATACAAGAGGCTCCACTCCCACCCAGTCAGTGACTCGGCTACATCCCAACACCCTTCTGCTGGCCAACTTCCCCTCTTCTCGAAATTCTCCTCCTGCTAGCTTGGCCTGCTTGCTCTAGGAGAGGTGGAAGGAGAGTTGGGTGGGTTTAGTGCCCCTCTTCATATATTCATACCTCACAGCACAATTCATGTTCACATTCAGCACTTGCTGAAAGGCCAATTATTTCATATTCAGATAAATACCAGAAGTGTGGATTGATTGCATCCCTTGCCCACTGAATTTTGTCTACCCAAGAGCCTGGGAGCAGGAGATAACTGTGGGGACAGAACTCACCTTCAGTTCTCACAGAGCTGGGAATTGTATTTAGGAGTGTAGTTTCTTGCTGAGTGTTTGGGGAAGTCATCTGAGCCACTGGCACTCGGACGGGAAGGACACAGGACAAAGAAAAAAAGCAACCGACTGTCTGTAGCAAGCACTCATGAAACCTGCAGGATATGGGGTTTAATTTTAAAACCAGTATTGAAAAATAACTACATTTCTCACTAATCTTTTCACTCCCCTCACAGTCCTACGGCACCACATAGTGTTGCCCTGGTTTTTCTTTCATAAAAGAGATTCCCCATCACAACAGGAAAATAGTGAGTAACTGTCAGATTAAGAGAAGGTACATCATAATTGCTGCATTCAGAACCAGTCCTGATTGTGAAACAGGTTTTGAGAGAGTTTAAACAGTCAGATTTGCTTTCTACTTCAACTGGCCCAGATTAAGGCGATTATTTAGTTTTCTTGTTGACTGCCCCCAATCCTAGATTTACCACTATCCACTCAAGTGTAAAAGTTACTTGCATCATGAGGTCAGGTAAGGTTCATGCTATTTTTGGACAAAGGCAGGAATCAGCGTGCAGAACCAATGAGCAATTTCATTAGGAAAATAAAGATTTACAGAGAATTTACCAACATATGGCAAGGATTGAGAAAGTACAGTTGCACTCCTAGTGCCAAATGGGCATGGGACTTGAGAAGTTTTAGTACAAGAAGTAATTCCACAAGCAAAAACCATGTTTATGACCCTACTCATAAGCCTTTAAAGCCACTTATTAGTGTTGGACACTCTGCAGGATTTTGGCGGAAGACTGACGGTAGAATAACTTTAACAGTTAATAAAAATATAGCAAGAACAAGCTATAATTTATATATATCTTGTGACAATTATTCTTCAGAAATAGGTTACTTCAAACAACCATCTCACACAGCATCCATGTGTACTGACAGCTACAAATAATTCATCAACAGTTAAAAGCTGGAGGCTGAGGTACGTAGCCTTAATTTCCGTTCAGATTACTTTCCAAAACTAACAGAACTCACCAAACTCCTGCTGAAATGAATGGACATCAACTAAAAACCAAGCCATGTATTTTAGGATTCCATCCTAAATTCATAGGGCACAATTCAGCTCCCATTGGAACTAAAGAAAAGTCTGCTACTAGCTTGAGTCAGAGTTCACTGATACTCATAGCTAGTATCTGATGAAATTTAGGAGTGGTGTTCGGTATCAGTTGACTCTAAGGGCATGTCGACTCTAAGAGTAAGTTGTCATCCAGCCACCACAGTAATTAAGTTGATTGGGTGTCTCCACACCATGGTCACGGTGTCAGTGACGTGTGTCCACACCAGCAGCTTTTGCATCAATGCAGAGAGCAGTGCACCATGGGTAGCTATCCTACAGTGCAACTAGCCGCAGGAGGTTTTGAGAAGGACTTGCAATACCTCATGGGACCAAAACATTGTTGCAGGGGTAATGGGAACATGGCTTCAGCCGCTTATGATGCAGTTTTCTCCCTCCCTTCCTCCCCTGATATCAATGGCAAACAACCCATACTATTTCATGCTTTATTTTAAAAGCCTGGCTCAGCCACACATATGCCATAGCCCAAGAAGAATGGAGCCTGCTCAGCTGTGCACTCTTGTTGTGAGCATTACAAACACCTCATGCCTTATTCTGCAGTATTTCCAGAGCCAAGACAGGAGCTGCTGCACAGAACATTGCTACGTCAGTCAAGCACTCCAGCTGCAAGCCATAGAATGAAACAATTCCTGGTTGCTGCTGGCAGTCGTGCAGCAGCTGAATATGGTGGAACACCATTTTTGGTTCTGGGAACCAAACACTGACTGGTGGGATTGCCTTGTTATGCAGCTGTGGGATGACAAGCGGTGGCTGCAGAACTTTCAAATGCAGAAGGGCATTTTCCTGGAAATTTGTGCAGAGCTTTCCCCAGCCCTGAAGTGGAGCAACACTAAAATGAGAGCTGCTCTGATGGTGGAGAAGCAAGTGGCGATCACTCTTTGGAAGCTTGCAATGCCAGACTGCTACTGATCACTGGGGAATTAATTTGGAGTTGGTAAATCCACCATGGGCGCTGTTATGATCCAAGCATGCAGGGCAATTAATCAACTTCTGCTAAGAAGCGTAGCTATTCTGGGGAACATGCATGACATAGTGGATGGTTTTGCTATAATGGGATTCCCTAACTGCAGTGGGGTGATAGATGGCACGCATATCCTTATCTTGGCACCAGACCATCTTACCAAAGAGTATATAAACTGAAAGGGATACTTCTTAACGGTGTTGCAAATGCTGGTGGATCACAGACGGCATTTCACTGACACCGTGGAATGGTCAGGAAAGGTGCATGATGTGCACACCTGCAGGAACGATTGTTCAGAAAGCTAAAAATTGGAGTTTTTTCCACAAAATAACCACTGATGATGTTGAAATGCCAATAGTGATCCTGAGAGACCCAGCCTACCCCTTGCTCCCATGGCTCATGAAGTCGTATACCAGCTACCTAGACAGCAGTAAGGAGTGGTTCAACAATAGGCTGAGCAAGTGCAGAATGGTGGTGGAATGTGCCTTTGGACATTTAAGGTGTTGCTGGAGCAGTTTAGACCTCAGTGAAAGCAATAGTCCTATTGTTATCACTGCATGCTGTGTACTCCATTATGTCTGAGGTGTACGCAAGGTCTGAATGGACTCGCCCCTGCCGAGCTGGCTGCGGGAAGCGGGAACAGGCATCAGGTCCAGACTGTAGCTGCATGAGCATACACACCCTGCTTAGGTGCTCAACATCATGGGACTGCTTTGCCCAAATGATCATTTTGGCTGGTGTTGGGTCACAAATCACTTTAGTGTTAAATGAGGGGGATAAGGAAATGTCCCCTTATTGTATGAGCAAAGGGCAGCAGAACGGTGCTTCGCCAACAGTGCTTCTGATGAAAGACTCACTCCCATCTGAACAGAACTGGCTAAGCAAGGGGCTTGGATGCCACAGCCCTGTGAAGGTGGTGGGAACAAGTATTTCCTGCCTGGAAGTGTGGGCTCTGCCTAAGAGCCTCAGGCATGGTTGACCATCCTCTGTCCCTATCCCCATCCCCGTCCCTCCTCCCCCAGCTGTTCAAAGATAGCTCTACTTAAGATTCCATTAGGAGTCTTTTGTTTTGTTAAGTACTCACTGAAGCTGAAAACATCTACTGTGGGGCAGTGCTCCTGCCTATCTTCAGCATGGAGGTTCACTTACTAAGAGCTGACAATCACAGAGATTTGGGTGGAACCTCAAGAGACCAACCTGCAGAGGTCATAATGAAGAAGCAGATGGTAGCAGAAGGTGATGGTGTGCAGCAGGGAAGCTAGTAGAGTGGCTGGCAAGGTGGCAAGCAGGCAACTGGTGGAGCGGCCTGTGATCAATGAACAGCCAGTAGGGTGGTTGTGATGGCCAGTAGGACGGATGTGATGGCCAGTAGGGCAAGCATGGGGCCTTCTTCCCCTCACACCTCCCAGCCTCAGTGGGAGGGGAATTCACTCACTCAGATGCACCCCTGAACTCTGGGTCATCAGTAACCAATGACAAACTACTGTGAGTGGGATCTGGGGGAGAAAGAAAGGAGAGGCAAAGGATACTGCCCAACATATTCTGGAGCAGGGGTTATGCTCACGGTTTTGTGTTTATGAATCCTGCTTGCGCTGTTTTCCCAAGTTAATGCTGAGTTACTTCCCGCCCTTTAGTAAACTATCTTCTTTCTACACTCAGACTCTGCTTGCAAGAGGGGAAGTATCACCTTTTGGAGACACGCCGGGGAGTGGCATATAATTTCCCTGGTGACTGGGTTGGGACTTGAGCTGGTTTTGTGTTGTATCGTTGAAAGGAACCCCTAGACGTTGAACCTGGCCCTTGTTGCTGCTGCCTCCAACTGGCAAAAGGGGTTACAGAGGCAAAGGGAGAGGAGTTTCTGCAGGAGTGGGGCGTGGAGGCAGATTGGCTGCTGGAAATTAGCTGCCAGCCTGATATGAGGGCAATAAGAAGAGACCGGTGAGGAGCCCTGCATCTCCAGGTGGCTTTGAAAACCCATTTTAGTAATGAGTCACTGTACCATGTGCCACTTATCTGTGCTGTGCCTTCCCATACCATCCCCTCCACTGCATCAGTTTCACTACAACTCCCCTCCTCCTCTCAATCTTCCAAGCCTGGAATAAATAAAGAGTACCTTCATTTTCAAAACATTGACTCCAGGCTCTTAGCTCCATCTCAGCTGTTCAAGAGACGTTCATTATCTTGTTGAACATGTCATCATGCTCTTTTCTGCCCCCTAATCTGCGAAAGCTTCTCCTCTGATGTGGAGGATGTGCTGAAGGCCAAGCCTTCCACTTTAAGGCACGAAAAGCACAAGGCAACTGTAGCAAGTCGCTCTGGCCTGCTGCCGAGCCTGGGGTTGAGGAGGGCTCCCTGGGCCCCGGTGCACAGAACCCGGCCCTGCGAGCCGAGCCACCCAGAAGCAGAGGGGCGGGGCCAGGACCGAGGGAAGAAGTATAAGAGGCAAGCCAGGCAGCTCAGTGAAGGGAAAGCTGCCAATCGAGACAGACGTGCCTGCCCGGAGGCAGCGGCCCGGGCCTGACCCAGACACCGAGGGCGGGCCAGACAAACCCACGACCAACGGACGCTGGTGGGACAGACCAGATCTGCCCGACCTCGACAACTGGGGGGAGCGGTCCAAACCCAGAGACCAGCTAGGGCCACCAGGCCCAGGCGGGTGGAGGGGGCCACCCAGCCCCCAGCAGGGGGGCGGCCCACCAGACCCCCGCAGCTGGAGACAGGACTCTTACCCCGGAGAGAGAGAGAGACCTCCAGAGGCTGTCCCCGACCTGGAGGAGTTACCGGCGGCTGACGACCCCTCCCCAGCATGGAGAGACCTCGACCACCCAGGGGAGATCCCGGGGCCCTGTGACCTGGAGGAGCTACCCTGGGCTGATGACCTCCAGGAATTGCCAGACCTACCGCCCACCGACGGCGAAGGCCTGGCTGGGCTGCCGCTCACCACCTCCCCCCGTACCCCAGAGGGCCAGACGTGGATGCAGGTACTCCGGGGCTGGGTGGGAGGAAGTGGCCTAGGGAGGCCACAGCTTGTGGCTGAGATAGGGGCCAACCCCATGTCAGCGTGTTGCAGCCGGAGCCCCGCTGACCCAGTGGCAGTTGTCTTGTGCCACTGGTAGGGCCCTGGGCTGGGACGCAGTGGAGTCGGGTGGGCCTGTGTCCCCCTCCCCCTTCCCTTTCTGTCCCTAGACCAGAAGAAGTACCCCTAGTCCCGACCTAGACTCCTGACTCGCCCGCCCTGCCACAGGCCGGGGCGATAAACTGCTTGCATGCCCGCCCTGCTAGGGGCCGGGGCAATAGCCTCCTGACTCGCCCGCCCTGCCACGGGCCGGGGCGATAGGCTGAACTGCACGCCTGCCTTCCCCAGGGTCGGGGCGATAGACTCCGTGGCAGCCCACGGAGGAGCTAATTTTTCCCAACTACAGAACTCTGCTGACCCAGATGGGTCGGAATCGTTTACACAACCATTGTCAGTGCATACAGTGGATCTAGTGCAAGGGTGCTATTTAAAAATCACTCCCCTTATTACACTCAAGTGCATAAGCAGAATCCCTAGCTATTCAATGAACCAGTTTTCTGTTTCAGCCATGGTGAGTATGGCCCAGCGGCATGGGCAATGGGCCTTGTGCTGCAACTTGTGGGCATCCCATCTCAGGAGCAAAGATGGGCATCATGCAGGCCTTGATCAGCCATAATGGCAAGTTCACCAGCAAAGTGCATGATGCCAGGGTGCTGAGGAGATCTGGTGTTTATGTGTTCGGAGGAAATAACATGTCCAGATAAGATATTTGTTAACAGGATGTCTATACCCTATTTTAGAGGATGCAGCCTAACCTAGTGAATCCATATGCTTATGCCAGAGCATCTACCAGAAGCTTTAATTACACACTGAGAAACTGCAGAATAGTAAATGCATTTGATCAACTGAAGGCAAGATGGAGCAGAGCATAGAAACTCTTCTTAATCTGTATAGAAAATCCCTTGTTATTCCCCTTTACTCACAAGGATCTATCAATCCTTGGACAACGTGTTCCTCAGGGCAGAGTCTATTCCCTTTTCTGTGTCTGGAAAATGCCCAGCATGTTATGGACACAACTGCAAGCTAACATCGTTCTGCTTTGGATGGCAGAGACTGGAGATTTCAGTTTGGAGTATCTGTCATTTTCACAAGTAAAAACAACTCTCTGGTTCTGAGTGCCTGCCAAAGAGAGAATCACTTCTGAATAACAGGAATGATTTCGTGCAGTATGCCTCGGCAATACTTTGGAAGTCTGGACTGGGCAAGCTTTAAAACGGAGCTTGTGCTTCCAAACTGAATACAAGTAGAAAACACTGAATGATACCTTCTCTCTCATGTCCAGCCACTAAGCTTTTTTATTACAATGGCACTTCCTTCCATCAATAGATGGTTCAACTACCATCAAACTGGTCAATTCTACTTTTTTCAGTATGGGAATGATTCTCACTGCAGCAGTTTTGCCACTGGATTCGTTGAGACCAGTATCAGGATCAAAATCTGAGAAGAGCAGAGGGCTTAATCTTTTTCTCTAGTTTAGTTTACAGTAGGGCACATACATTGCAAATGTCTCCTTGCTTATACCACTTCCAAACTGTTATCTGCTGAACTGATTCACAACGTAACAATCAAGCCACTACGTAAATATCTCCCTCCATCCAGAAAGTATCTTCATTGCAAGTTATCAAACCAGGCCATCCATGAAGGGTTTGTGACCAAAGCAATGTCTCCCTGCTTCCTCACTGTTGAATTTAGTTTATTATTTTGAACAACTGTTTATCCTTAATTGCTCAGGGAAGCAACTGCGCAAAGTTTCTGGAATCAAACAGCAACGGGTAGCCTCTGAAGCAGACCTCCCACTTCATCATTAACGGGCTCAAACCAGATTCCACAGAAGACATACAAAAACCTACTTAGGCACAAACTGTCTAGTAAAGGTTACCCTACTGTTAAAAAGCAGAATAATTGGAATCATGCACTCTTCCTCTGTTGATAGTTAACTCATTGCATTTTAAATCAGTCTGAGCACAGCATATTTCAGAAGGGCATCATTAAATAGTACAAGATAAAAAGTCACCCTCTTGCCCTCCAGCTGAGGGATACGGAATCAGTGCTGGAATTGCTACTGCACACCCCATGGAGCATATTTAACTGTTTCAAAACAAGTCAGCGACACAGTTGTACAGTTTTAATATTTAGGGGTTGTAAGGGATTTTTTACTCTTAGAAGACTAATTATACTGTGGACTCATAAGAAAGGCCATACTGGGTCAGACCAATGGTCCATCTAGCCCAGTATCCTGTCTTTCGACAGTGGCCAATGCCAGGTGCTTCAGAAGGAATGACTAGAACAGGTGATCATCAAGGGATCCATCCCCTTGGCCATTCCCAGCCTCTGGCAAACAGCAATTCCTGCTTCTCCTGGCTGTAGAAGATCCCCTGTAGGGGGCAGCACTAGTGGCTCTCCTTCTCAATCTTAGAGGGAGGCCATACCTCCCGACGCCTACACCCTTCCGGGAGTCCAAATTAAGAGGCTGCCTCCGGCCCTCAGTAGGGCGAGCCTTGGTTCTGGCCGCTCCTTTGGGGGAATAGTCTCTTGCCCCCACAGGGCGTGCCAGCAGTCTATGGTCCAGCCCTCATCCAGGGACGGGCCGGCAGTGGGAAACAGCCCTTAGCCCTCAGCAGGGCGAGGAAGCAATCTATAGCCTAGCCTCCCTGGAAGGCAGGCCAGCAAACAGTCTCGAGCCCTGGACAAGGTGAGTCAGCAGTCTATCACCTAGCGCCTATGAAGGGCAGGCAAGCAAACACAGGCTCAAGCCCTTAGCAGGGTGAGCACCAGTGTATGGCCCAGCCCTTAGGCAGGGCAGGGCAGAGGGACAGCAGTCTCTAGCCCTTTTCAGGGTGAGTCAGTAGTCTATGGCTGGCCGTGGCTGGCAGTAAAGGACAGGCTCTGGCGCTCAGCAGGCATTCACCCCAGGTCGGGCTAGGGAAGGGGGATGCAGGCCCACCAAGTCCAGGGCCCAGTCAGTGACAGGGTGACCCGTCACTGGGTCAGCGGGGCTCTGGCCAAAACGCACTGACACACAGCAAGTGTCAGCTCAGTCGCACCACAGTTTGCTTCCCTAGGCTTCTTCCTCCCACCCTCTCCTAGAGTGCCTGGGGCTAGTCGTCTCCCTCTAGGTCGCTGGGGTAGAAGGTGTGCGGGAGTCCCACAAGTCCCTCAATGTCAATCGGCAGCAGGTCCGGAAACTGTGCAGGGTCCTCTGCAGAGGGCAGCTCCTCTAAGTCCTCAGGGTCCCCAGCAGTAGGCAGCTCCGGCAGGGCTTCCTCCGGGTCGTAGGATCCAGGGGTCTCCCTCCACTTGTACGGTTCAGGCAGCTACTCCAGATCCGCAGGGCCCCACGCCGTGAGTAGATCCAGCAGCTTCTCCTCTGGGTTGACGTTGGGTGCGGCCCTAGGCTCAAGCACCAAGGGAGAGGTGTCCTTCTCTCTCAGCCACTGGCCCCTGACTGAGCGAGCAGGCCTGGGTTTTAAAGGTTTAGCCCCACCTACCTGCTTCTGGTCAGGTGTTGTCTTCCTAGGTTCCAACCCCCGGGGGGGGAGGGGATTGGCTCTCCTTCTCTGTCAATCTCAGAGGGAGGCCACACCTCCCAGCTACACTGGCTAATAGCCATTGATGGGCCTATCCTCCATGAACTTATCTAGTCTTTTTTTTTCACCCCATTATAGCCTTGGCCTTCACAACATCCACATTCACAGCTTTATACATGTGTCCAGTGTCTTACAAGCATATTTATAACTGATTTAATGCATTCTTAACTTCTCTGAATCAGGTGTGGTCATGCCTCAGTTTCTACTCCACAGGTGATCTACAGTCTCCCTCTTGTGGTAGGCAATTTAATTGTGGTAATTTAGTTCTTCAGTTTCCCTTCTGGTCCTCCAACCAAACCAGAAAGTCATTTCTTCCTAGGACAAATAAAAAGGTCCAACACACAAAACGATCAGCCAGTCTTCCCCAGGCTAAATTGTCCCTCACCCCCAATTGATTCAAGATTGCCCAAAAGTCCTTCAACCATTCACAGGCCACAACTTTCACCTCTTGGTATAGCCAACCTGTTATGTTGTCCTCCTCCAGGGTCATAGGGTTCCATCTCCCCTTATTAATATATCAAGCCATCCTTCACTTCCTCAAGTCACCACTTGTCTCCAAATTTTTCTAGTTGCATGCTAGGGTTTTGCACAGCAACCAGGTCATCACAAGGGAGCCCAACACTCCCTCTACTCTGAGCTCCAGCTGTGGGACCCTAATTTATTGGCACTGAACTGCCCTTCTTCACATTTCCAAGAGCCATTTCTTCCCATGCTATCCGCAGGCTTCTTCAGATTAGTAACTCATAGGCTCCATTTTTAGCTCCCTCTAAGGAGCTACCAGCAGTCCTTCTTTATAGCCATCCCTGACATGCCTTCCACGAAAATGCAGCTCCTGAAACCCAGGATCTGCCTTTTATCCTGCTTCCTTCTTCCCACCATGCCTTGCTCTCAGCCTGGTTACACTATCAGTCACATGATCCGCTCTGGAAATCACAGCTCCTAGATCTTTGTCCATAAAGGGGCTGAAGGAAATGAAGCCCCTTAACAGACATGCTGGATCACATCTGCCTTTAAAGGACCAGCACATAATATTGCAAAAATCACGAGTGAGACCCTCACAATAATGATATTTTTAAAATAAGATTTAATGTTGTTTTTCTGTTTGGTCTTCTGATTTTTTAAACACCACCCCTCACCTCACACGCGCGCGTGCACACACACACACACGCTCCCGTGTGTGTGAAAATTTCTGACTCTCACAGATTTATACTGAATAATGTGATTTTGGCCCCTGCTGTCACCGGAAGATCCAAATGATATTGGGGCCCTGTATAAACTAGGCACTGTATAAACACATAGGTCCAGATCCTCAAAAGGTAGTTAGGCTCCTAACTTCCACTGACGTCATTAAATACTATTTACATTGAAATCACTGGAAGTTAGGAGCCATTGAAGATCAGGGCCATAGCCTCTGCTCTGAAGAGCATACAATCTAATACAAAACATGGTAGTGAGTTCGTGATGTGGGACTCGCCCAACTGATCTGAGATACCCATAATATGGTAACAATTTTTACTACTTGCTCAGCTGGGCAGGTTTGCATATTAGTGACCATCAGGTAAAAGCTCTGTAGCACACTAACAATACCCTATAGTGTCCATTCCCCCACAAGCTAATGTTCCATCTTTGAGAATGAAACTTGCTAAGTTTATTAAATCAAATTCAAACCTTGCTGGAGCTCACACAGGGAGGGTCTTACACTCCTTGCATACGCACACAGACAAACTCTCCCACACTTTGCTCTCTGTCAAACACACTCTAAATCTGCTATTAACCAGCTTCCATTAACCAAATACAAATAGTAAAAATACAATAGTACAACAATATTAGCATAACATCTAAATTCACGTCTTAATATTATGTTCTGCAATATAAAATCATTCTAAATATTACTCCGATCCTTACACTAATTTTATACACTTATATTTTTGATCCCTACACCTATTAGCAAGGTCTGAACCTATAACAGCAGTCTCTTCTACCACAGAAGCAATGGTTTTCCTCTGTGTAGACCAACCCATGCAAGGAGACACAACACATGCACCATCAGTGGATTACGTATGTGTGAGAGAGTAGTGCAATACCATACATTGGGATTCTTGATTTCTATTTGTGGCTTTGGGAGTGAATTGTGGTTTAAGAGTTCCAGGCAGCATAACCAAATGTAACACCACCTCAGTTTGGCTTATTTTAGAAGACTGAACCCATGGATGTAAAAAGCATGCACCTCCTCCACTTGAGCTAAAGAACCAGCTTTGTAAGCATATACCTAGTGGCAAACTCAAACGTCTACAGATGATCTAGCTACTAGAGAGTGACACAAAGCCATACTACATTAGTGTGGGTTATAAAAGCATCTTTTTTGGCATATCTTTTCTGCAAGATTTTGTGGCAAAGTGGATGTGACTTGCTTTGTTATATTAGAGAGCTGAGTTCTATTTTCCGCTTTGCCAGTGTGCCCTTCTATAAGCTTTCAGTTAACTTATCTGTGAAACTGGTGAATAGCAGCTAATTATAAAACCTTGGTTCATGAAATGGTTGTCAAGGCCACAGAAATATTACCAGCAGTCAATGGAAAAACTAGGACCAGAATCTGTGTGCCTGCAGTTTAGCACACCTTCCATTAGGCTATAGCACACTGCAAAAAGCAAAATTCCAAAATGAGGTGATTGCTGCAGCTTTCCACAAACTGACCACAACCAGGGCTAGAAGTCACATTATTTACAAGAACTAGCAACAACGTCTATCACTCTAAGAGTCTGCTTAATCAAATATTCTGTATCACTTTCTTATGACAAACTAGTAAGGTAAAAGTGCTTTGTAGGTCTCCTTTTAAAATATTCCTCGCAGTGTATATTGTGAGCTGAAAGTAAAAGAATAAATAGAGCTAAAAAGTCATGTTCTCGCTTTGTTTTTTATTTTCATACAAAAGCCAGGCATGACAGTGAAAGATTCCCTTAGGGCTCCAACAACAGTGACACCACAGTTTTGTAGAGGCAGTGTGGTCCGGTGCATAGGGCAGGAGAATTGGGTTCTATGCCCTGATATGCTGGGTGACATTGAGCAAGTTACTTCATGTCAGTTTCCCCTACCTTGCCTAGCAAGATTGTAAATTCTTTCAGCAGAGTAAAAACTTACTCATATTATGTGTAAGTCCCTAGCACAACTGGGCAAAATCCTGGTAACCTTTAGGCACAATAGTGACACAAATAAATAATAATAAAGAATTTATCCTTAAAAAGAAAGTGATTCAATATGTACCAGAGAACAGTTTATTTTTCATCAGTCTCCTCCCCTATATACATGATGTGGGTATAGGAAAGAAGTGCTGGATTCCAAATAACCCAGTGGAGAAGGGCTGCCTATTCTAACAGTGTTCTGGGAACTATGTACATTTCTTATCTTCGAAATACAGGATATGGCAATAAATGCTATTAATCAGATATATCTTTCTCGCTTCATCTTTGTTAAATATAAAAACATTTTTCCACTATGACAATGCTAGCTACAAAACTGAACAATAAATACAATGGTTTTGTTAAAAAATACAAGCTGTAATAATGTTTTATAAAATTACACAATACAATGCAACTTTTCTTTTTTGTTAAAAAATAAATACTATTTTATATGTATGTGTGCTTTCAGTACCATGGACCACTAATCAAACAATAGATAGCAAGGCTATATCTCTGACTTGCTTTTATAGATATTTTACTTACAAAAAAATAGATTGCATATTCATTCAGGCAAGCCACATGCTGATGCCTCTGTATTTGTCAAAGTAATCACAATCAACTACCATGATAACTAGAGTGAAGTGTCCTACAAAGATTAGAATGCAACATTCTCTTCAGAAAAATAAGGAATTGTAAAAACAATGGGGCTGTTTTTTAAATGAAAAGCTTCATGTTTTCAAATATTTAACACATGTAGAAAGCACATTTTCAGGATGCCTCTTGTGTTTTTCTGGTTTCCTTATTGTACTGCTAACAACCCCATGTTGTTATTTCCCTTTTTTTTTTAATCTTAACTGTAGTTTCTCTGTTCTAGACACTTTCCAGCACAATGGGAACAAAATTATTTTGTTGTGTTCTATACATAGTAATTTCCTCTGAAATATCCTCTATTACTGGTAAAAGAAAGGAAATAAACCAACCTTTTTCCTACTAGCAATTTGCTGCTAACAAAAACCTATGCTCCAAAAACCAGGCATAGTTGGCAGAGATTATTTTGGTACAGAAGACAGACAATTTATTAAAGCAAACAAACAAAACAAAAAAACCCATCTGAATTATCAGTCTGAACTATGTGCTCAGATTCCAAGATCAAATTAACAAACATATACGGGGACCACCACCACCCCTTGTCCCCAGTGAAGGATAATTAGGGTAAATTTGAGGAATTTAGAGCTTTATACCTGATGGAAATTCTCACAATATGACACCACCACTTTTTCCTATTTAAATATTATATTTATTAAGCACTAGTTTATAATCATTACTAATAAAAGGACACACCATCAAGCTGATTTAAGCCCAAAGTATAGATTGTGAAACAAGTTTTAAGGAACTGAAAATGTCATACCAAATCAAACTAGCAGCCCATCTAGTCCAGTATCCTGTCTCTGGCCCTGATTCAGGAACGCATCCGTAGGCATGACAACACTAAAGTACACACTTAAGTCCTATTTAAGTCACTGGGACTTCAGCACATACTTAAAAACAGGCATGTGCTTAAGTGCTTTCCTGAGTTAGTGCTTTTGACAATGACCAGATGTTTCAGAGGAAGATAAAGGAGACCCCATGGTGGACAATTAGGGAATAACCAGCCAATAGAGGAAGTTCCTTCCTCTAACCCCCATCACTCAGGCCTGATCTCCTCTAGAATAAAAAGTGCATTAAAATAGCTCAGCTAAATATCCTAACTAACACATTTGAAAAGTCTAATATAGACAAGGCATGCTGTCTTTAACGTGTTAAACTGGTTGTGTTAAAGCCTAGTTTAACATTTGTTAAAGTCAGACCTGCCTTGTCTACCTTACACTCTTCAAATGTTAGATGGAATGTGTTCATTAACACATTCTAACAACACATATTTAAACCACAGCCAAGAAAGTGCCTTAGAGGTTGGTTTATGTCCTTCAGCATGAGGGATGATCTCTCTTATAGTTTTCCCTTTCTAACTCTGGAGGCTCTCATTATCCAGCTAATCCTAAAATTAAAAAATTCCATTTTTAAAAACTTCCAAAAATGAAAATATTGATTGGTTGGGATATAAACGTTCCTCTGCAGTGTTTTGAAACCTACAACTGAAGTATTTTGCCCATGTCACACATCTCAAAAATAAAGATAACTACAAACAAACATGTAACTGACTGGTCAACTTCACTGCATGAATAGAGAGAAATGATGAGTAAACAAATGGGGAAAAGTACATTTAGGTTTCTCATAGACTCATAGACTCATAGGTCAGAAGGGACCAATAT
>ML675629.1:19373926-19495624 GCA_007922155.1 Mesoclemmys tuberculata | reverse complement strand
ACTGCACACAATATTCCAGGTGGGGTCTCACCAGCGCCGTATATACAATAGTCATTGTAAGTTGTTGCCACATGAGAGGGATGTTTTATTAAAATATGGAGACCATTGCTGTGCTGTGACTGGTTAGGAGGTTTAAAAGTGGCTTTATGTTACCCTCACGCCGCCTGGATTCTAGGCTACTGGGAGAGCTAAAATGCTCCCACTCCAGCTTGAGCTGAAGCAACTCTGATTTATGGCAGCTGGTCAGGGTTGCTTATGGGCTGCATCACAACTCAGAATTCCCATAGTGCACAGTGTCATGGGCGCTCCCTCTTCCATCCCAAGTCCTGACCCCAACTAACAATCAATGCCAGGGCAGCATAGGGCTGTTTATATTCATTCTACACTGCCCCTGCCCTGGAGGAATTCTTATACAGCATTTCCAGCTCCTGTAAGCTACACTGTCTAAGTGGCATGTAACGGCCAACGAGGGGGGCTAGAATTGGGCCCATGATTTTTAATATGACAGTGTCCTTTTTTTTAGTTGGAAACAAATGGGACGGGATGGGTGGAGGTGCAGGGTGTAAGTGTAGTATGTCACATGTTTCCTGTGTACTGGTACGAAAATGTGGAAAAGGTGAATAGAATATGCCAGCCAGCCTGAGGAATTTAACAACAAAGTCTGCTGTTACTGGAACTTCCCAACCCCATAGCTACACTGCGAAGACTGCCTACATACAGCAGGCCAAACAGCATACAGACAAATTCATGAACAGTTGTAAAGAATTCCTCCTTTGTCTGCATCTATATTACCTCTCCAAGGGACTGGACAACAACTATGGCAAATCCAGAACATACATCTTACCAGAGAGAACTTTTCCAATACAATTATATTGAAGTAACACCTAGGAGCTCTTTGCTAGGACACTTTGGGCCTGACTTCCAGAAATACTAGGTACCAACACCAGCTGAAATCAAAGGAAGCTGCAGGGTGCTCGGCCCCTGTGAAAAATAAGTCTATTGCTCAGCTCCTCAAGGGAGTTTAGGCAGTTGGGAGTGGACACCTTACTACCTCTGAAGATACAGACCTATTTGCTTGATCCTGTGAGATGTTGAGTGCTTTCTGCAAGCTGCTAAATACTCTCAACTCCCACCGACAGCTCCTACAAAGTTATTTTATTAGGTCACTTCCTCTCCCAAACAGCAAGCAGAGGGGTGACACACAACCATTCTCCCATTTTACACCCGTCATACTCACTTTGCAGAGCTCAATGACTATATAAAGCAGGGGAGAATCAGCCCTAAATCTCTATGTGTTTCTATGTTAGCTATTTGGGCTTGCAGATATATAAGCAAAGAAGAGTTGTTATACTGAGAAGGGGTTCATTTTCCACATTGTATTTCTATTTTATTAAGTTAGTAAAGTCTTAGCATTTAATTAAACACCATGGAGTTCCAGTATTCACTCCTTTTGTATGTTCTTTGTTGCATATAGGCAAGTGATTTAGTAGTTTGTTTAACATGATTACCTTCTGCATGTGGGGTTTTCTTGGACAGCATGTAAGGAGGGAAAGGAGCAGGGAAAGCAAAAAAATAAAATAAAATGGGGTGGGGGGAGATTTACAAAGCAAAAGAAACTATAACTTTCAGTTGCAATGTTGATCTGAGATGTGTAAATCAGGAGGTGAGCTCAGCTGAGTGGTAAACCAGTGAGAGAGGAGAATCAAGCTTGCAATGTTTATGGAACTGGCCTCAAAAAATTATGGGTGAAGCTCTCTCTCTAAAATGATATCTAGGCAAATTAGGGAGTGTTCTGCTGCTGAGTGAACAGGAGAAGTCTGTGTAGAGTCCCTTGTTTTCACTTCTTAGGCTCTATCTATACTAGAAAGTTATACTGCTTTAGCCATGTTAGCATAATTAATGATACAACCCCTAGAATGTGGATGCAATTATATTGATATAAAGGTACTTTATTGAAGCTTGGCTGATTACTACATAACTACTTCCACGCAAGGGGTGTACCGGAATAACTATTTCAGTGGGGAAAAATAAATACATAAAATAAAAATCTTACCCCTAACTAATCTACCTGTACAAAAAGTGTATACTAACAAAGTATTAGTAGGGAGACCACAGGGAAGAGTATTGGGGTAAACAGCACATAAATGAAATCTGTAGATGCTACTAAACGGAGAAGTGTTATGATGACAGAGGAATAAAAGATATGGAATCAGAGAAATCAATGGGAAGTACTGGGTGCTCACCAATTCTGAAAATTCTGCCCTTAAATTAGGTGTGAAAATTATAGATTTAAGAGATTAACATCAGGCTCCTGTTCTGTTTGGAAACGTTGATTTATAATTTTGTGCTACACAAGGCAAGAGGAGTGGATCTATTGAAAAGTGAGTAACAATGTTCTCAAATGCTGGGGAAGAGGGAAACCTCAACTATTTAAAGTTTAGCATCAGTGAGAGCTTTTTTTTAATGAGGTTCAATCAAAGAAAGCACACGGTGATTAGGAGGCACAATCAGTTTAATACACTAGCCTTTCACCCACACTAACTGCACTTGTATTCAATAGTCATCATCACAACATTGCCGTGTACTCTAGCACATCCACTGGGCTCTGATGGAAAGGCTAGGAGGACTGGCACAGTAAGAAGTACTGCAGACATGGGTTGAGAAAAGGTGCATTGAAGTAGCTGTGGTAAGAGGCAGCACAATTCTGTCCTCAAATAAACCTACTGCTTAAGTGAGAGTTGAATGTGCAAATCTGAGAACAAAATTTTACCCAATGCAATGATCCAACCATTCGTGTTAGTTCACCTCTTTTATAAATCCCCTAAATTAAAAAAAAAAAAAAAAAAAAAAGGAAGTAAGGTCCAAAGGCCACCCGGAGCTGAAACAGCTTGGAGTTCTGTTGAGGGAAAGGGGGACTTTCTACAAAACAGTACGGTGGAATACAGTTATCATGCAGTGGTGATAATCAGGGACTTGATCCACTGCTGCTGATGCCAAGAGATGCAGACTGTACTGCCTAGAGCCAAAAAGGGACATTTCTCCCAGGGCTTTTCACCAACAGGGTAAGGGCAGACCGTGTTCTAACAACGCCCTCCTCAAAAGGTCTGCCAAAGGAAGGCAGCTTTCATTTCCATGGTGGGATTCAGCCAGAGGAGTTTGCCTAGACTAGAGGAAGCACTGAATCAACCCATTCCCCTCAGCTGCCCTGGCCATGTCTTCTCCCTTGTCAGCATCACCCATTTTGCAAGATCTCTGGTGAAAGAGAAATTAGAAGCACCCACCCACAATGGTATTTCACCTCCACATGGGATGCTGGATTGACTTTCCACCTCCAGGGCTGCACCATCAGAATAAATATGGCCAAATATCTTTTATACGTCCTCAGTTTTGTACATCAGCATAGGGAGTTTCTGTAGCTTTGCTCAACATGCAGATAAAGAGGCCACGACACATGAAAGTTGGAAGCATTCACAAAAGCTCCCAGCTCGAGTTGTATCTCAGAGATCCTCTCCCCATCCACAACCTCCAGCAGTAGCCAGAGTTCAAGATTCAGCTCTACATCTGTTTGGCACTGTTCAGATTCTAGTAATAAACACATTGCATATGCTTTCTACTTGGCCATTTTAGCCTTTTGGAAGAGGTCCCTGTCAAGACTGAAATAAACAGTGTACAGTATATAGTAATAGAATTTTTGGCAAGCCCTCCTTTATCAGCCACATCCTTCTTGGCCAGTAGACATTTTCTGAGCCTGTGGGTGCACCTGCAGAATCCCCAACTGTGCATCACATTAGGTGACAGATGGACTCACTCTGCACTTGGAAACAACAACAGAGAAAGGACTAGAGACACAGATGCAGAGTGGAAGATGACAGGCACTTCCATTACAGCCATAACAAGAACAGGCTATCACAGGAAAAGTAAATTCCTTCCCCCATTCTCACTTTTCCCTCATGTGTCTCAAACTAGGATGCCTCTTCCTATTATGTCAAATGTTAAAAGAACTTTTGATGTTTCTACAGATGAGAAACAAAGTAGATTCAAGTTGGGGCACTCAAACACAAGGTAAAGAAGAGAAAAATAGACTCCCAAAAGGTCCTTCCTTTTAAATTCAGCTCTCGCTTTCTTCCTCAAACCCCAATTCCATCCCCTCCTCTGGTTCTTCAGAGTTCTTGCTTTCCTCTCCCCCCCTACCGCCTACCAGAGAGGGGATCTGAAGTGGGAGCAGCAGGAGCAGTTGGTGCCCAGATAAGGAATTGCTGGAACTCTCCGCCTTTCATACCAGAAGACAGTAAGAGCAGCAGCAACTTATAGGGGAAGAGTTATCCCATTTGGGAGTCTCCTACTCACCTCCTCCAAAGGAAGATCTGCCCAACCCCACAGTCTTCCCCTTTCTTCCTGAGGAAGATAGAAAGCAGAACTACCACTGTCTCAAGCTGCTTCCCCTTCCTTCCAGGAAGAGAACAGCAGGAGCACCTAAGAAATATATATATTTAAAGGAATATGCATAAAAATCACTTCTGAAAAATCCTTAAGTCTTCTAAAATGCCAGAAATCGTATTGGGGATTCCAAAGCTTTCCGGGGAAGAAACACCCGCTGGGCTCCCCATTTTCAATTGCTTTTTCATTGATACACATTCTGCATCCTGGGCAAATTCTCAATCCTGATAGAAATAGTGTTAAAAGTGCTAAGGATGTGCCCCTGTCCAGCACAACACACTGCATACACATGTACATTGTCCATCTGACTATAAACCTATCTGGAGACCTGAATGCTTTTTAGCTACGTTTTTTACTCTAACCTCTATTCTGCTCCTCTAGGTGGATACCTATATTACCAGATAATGCAACAGTACATCACCACCTGATGTCAAAACTATGACAACAACCAATCAAGCTCCTCATACCCATCAAGATCTACTTTAACCACTTGTTTTAGATACCAAGAGAAGACAATATTAGCCATAGCACGCACATCATAGAAAACCTACAGAGGGGCATATAGAAGGAAAAGATACCACAGTCTCATAAGAAATTCCAGAGTTCCGTGGATGCTCTAATAAGCTGAAACAGTACAATAATCTTTCATTGCCAACCAGCATCTGTAAATTAGGGAACATTCAGCACCAACATTATAGGATATTATTAATGTTGTGGCTACCATCAGAAATAAATAATTTAGGACATGTGGCAAAGAGCTTTCCAAACAACTATACCCATTCTATTTATGTGACATGCAGAGATAAAGACAATTTGGTTCTCAGCAACTGCCACCCATCTGTTTCTGAAAGTCTGGCAAGTCTCAGTGCGTTGTGTGTGCGCACTTGTAAAGGTGTCTGCAAATTTCTGGTACTGATTTACAGTACACTAACTAATTAGCATGCCAACAGCTACATGATTTGCTGTGCAAACATTTAGAATGTTACATGAAGTAAGCATGGCTGACTAATCGACGGTATCTTCTTGTCATTGATCTTCTTTGGATCGTTAACATTGTTTTTTTAGGCCAGTTCAGCAGCCTATAGAGTCCAGCCTCTTGGTGCAGGAGACTTGGGCAAGATTCCTGGCATCAGATTCTGATGCTTTTTATTCGATTGTTGCATGTATGTTTTTGTACCTCGTGGAGAGGTATTTTGCCTCTACAGCTCTTCGAGCTTCTGTTGAACCCAAGTGTGAAAGGACTAAGTCTGGGTATGAAAGCTGGACGGGTCTCTTGAATGGCAGAGCAATGCAGAGGCGCCACGGTAGTTCTATTGTAACCTAAAAAGACAATGTGATAAACAACTAGTTGAAGACCACACAACTGTTCTCAGTTACACTCGTATAAATCTGGAGTAGCTCTAGTTACTATGTTGTTCTGCCAAGTCAGTGGAATTGCTTTGTATTTACACAAGTATAACTGAGACCAGAATCTGATTCAGGTTTCTTACTAGAGCTAGGCATCTAAATCAGAACAATTGTCCATGCATTTCATTGCAGATACAAAATTGTAGTTCAGCTTGAGCCTATAAATCAAGTCCATTGCAATAGATACGTCAGTGATATTGAGTAGGTCGATGAAGGTGTGTCTACCTTGGGAGTCTGTGTAAAGAACAGTAAGAATCAGAGAAAAGTTTAGGGCAGTTGCTCTAGCCCCTACCAGTGAAGAATTTTTCCCTACTAGTAAATATATTTACTAGTGCTAGCACTCTGAACGGTGATGCAATGAATCAGATGGTGTGTGTACAGATCCAGACAGAAAGCTGTAACCAGGGGATCTTTAGGACACAGATAGTGTAAGGATACCATTGTCATTACAAAAAAATATGAAAAAAAATCAGCAAAAGCAGGAATAGTGCAATTGTTAACACAAAGTTTTAGATTAAATTTAACCACTGATCGAGTCAGAGTCCATAATAAAACATATCTATAATTGGGAATCAGACTAATATAAACCTGGCACAATTCAAGCTCAATATGACCTTGGGAAAAGTAAGTATAAAGTTACTGGCACAGAGTGTCAGACAACCCAGCACAATTGTTGAGACATTTCAGAAGGGCTTGAAATACTGTGCCCAAGTAGCACTTAAATTCAGAGGAATTAATATTAACAACCCAAGTGAGACATCATTAGTCAATGATTGAAAGCCGTCACTAATGTTGTCTCAGCCCTCAGAAGACTCATAAAGCCCTCAGAAATTCCTCACAGAGATTAGATGTAATTAAATGCTATGCAACTGAGAAAACAAGTTCTTGTCCAAGAATGTTTGACAAAAATGGCTAGTCAGACTTAGACCTATGCTTCTGGAACCAGTGCAAATTTCATTCTATTTATTTATTTTAAGTAAAGGCCTGTAATTGTAGCCATTTTCAAAGCAAGTAACATAATACCCGTTGCCAGAAGATGAACAAAACAATGTTGGTCACCAGAGAAATGGTCTCAGGAATACATTCTTTGAGTAATTTAGTTGGAAAAGAATCAAGTGTGTGAGTAGCGAGATTTAATTTTGAAATCATCAGAGCAATCTTGAATGCTGAGATCATTAGGGGAGGGGGAGATTGGGGTTTGGGTTTTTTTTTAAAAAGGAATAATAGCAATAGCAGGAAATCAGGCAGTTGGAGACTCATCCTGGGTGATGGGAAAAGCAGTTCTGACACCATCAAGCTTTACTCTACGAAAAACTTAAGAAAATCATTATATTTCTCACAGAGCAGTCAGTGAAGGGGTAAGCACTTTCATTAAGATACCAGAGCTATTCTCTACCAAACAGCTGTCTAGAATTAGTCCTGCCATTTGCACTGAAACCAGACTTAAAATATTAAAGCTTAGCATGCTTGAAACCCAGATTGTACTTGAGTCAATTAGTTTTCCAAACACTGCAGCAGATATGTAGGTTGGGATTTCCAAAGCCCAAGGGAACTAGGCACCCACCTCATTGAATTTCATTGGGATTTGGGCACCTAAATGTTGAGGCCCATTTGAAAATCCCAGCTGTAAATTACAGCTCCTGAACAGACGTATCAGCATTTTGCCAATCATTTTCAATTACTTAAGTCCATCGCTAAAAACAAATAGATGATGAAGTATAGCAAGTATTATGCTGTACTACAGTTTACAGTTAGAAGAACTAAGTTTTCTTTTTCCATCTCTGACCGAGACCACCAGGGGTAAGTAGGACATCTACAGTGAGTTTCCATAATTCTGAGGCAGCTGTTTTCGGTGTGCAAGCAAGCAGAGAAATTTACTCTGTGGAAGAGGGGATAAAATTCCTTCACCACTCAAGGGTATTGTGAGCATAAATATATTAAAGACTACGAGGCACTCAGATACTGTAGTAATGAAAGGGTAAAAGTATCTTGGGTAGGTAGCACTCTCCTGTTACATTGGATTCTTTACTCTGCACCATCAAAATGTGCATCGGGTGATGAGCAGGCATAGCCAGAGGCACAATTTAGCCCTTAGGTTTGTCCAGAGAAGTGAAGATATCATTTATCTTAGATTACTATCTGCTAAAGCTTATGGTCTGATTTCAAGAGGACAGGATTTGGTCAGCAGGAGTTTGCTCTTTACATACAGTGGTCCAGGATTTGACATTCTGCTTTTAAAGAAGATTGGTTATTGCTGTATTAATTAAAGAATGACAACAATGATGTGAAAGGTACTGTTGCCTTCAGATTATCTGATCTTAAAGAAAAAACATGCAAGCTGTCAGGGGCAGGTAGAATATTATTGTTTAAACCCAATAATTACTCTTCCCCTCACTCACTTGAGCACTAGCATTCAGGCAAAGCACCAAAGTATTAACTCCATTACTAGAAAAAGCAATTCTTTCCCCAGTAAAAATGTGAGTGAAACATGCTGGCAAAATGAACCTCCTCTGGGAAGCAGAGGCAGCAGAATGGCTGTTAGAAGGGATCAAAAGATCAAGAAGAGATCCTGAATGTGACTTGGAAGAAAAGCTTATAAAGTAATCTAGTTCCTGTGTGGCCTGTGCAGCCATGTCTGGACTCTCTCAGGCATGTTCAGTTTTCTAGTGTTATGTGATAAAAAGCCATATACTACCTGCTTCATATATACACAGGAGACAGCAGAGTTAAATGTGCCATAGTGGTATTACTGCTACATTCCCCAGAAGACAATAATCATTATTTTTCAAAGATACTGTCAGGTTCTATTTTTTAAATTCTCCCTACCTCTTTTATTTATAAAACTTTTTCCTTAAAAATGAAATAATACTAAATATCTAACTTTCTCCTGACTTTTTGAGCCACTTATTTACTCTTTGCATTTCATTCAATTTAGACAATAAAAACAGATGGGTCCATTTCTTGTTATGTTTACAGTCAATGTCAATTTCAGGTTCTAGGAACACAGGAATTGCCAGACTGCATCAGTTTAGTGACCCCTGTAATTCAGCAACATACCGAAAACACTGGCCAGTACCAGACGCTTAAGAGAAAGGTGCAAGAAGCCTGGCAGCTGGCTGTTGTGGGATACTCTGCACACAGACAGAGTCTTCTTAATCCCCCTTCGTCAGAGATTGCTTATGCCCTGAATCATGATGGTCTTGCTATTGTTACAGAACCAGTGTGCTTGGATTCCAAACACAGTAATGAAATGTTTTCATCTGAAAAAATATCATTACAATTTTTTAATTTACTGAAACTTTTGTGGTCAAATTTGATTACACTATGAAAAAAAATTTTTTTAAACAAAATTTTTAGCCTAAACTAAATTGACTGCATGCTTTTAAAATAGATTTCACACACACACACACACAAAATTTCCTTCTTTTTTCCTCTCAAAAGCTCTGCTTTTCTTTCTTTTCTGCTGTTAGTAATTCTTCAGTTTCATATCTGAGTTCCTTCAGAACTCTTACATGAATATCAGCTGGTCCTGGTGACTATTTCTGTTTAATTTATCAATTTGTTCCAAAACCTCCTCTATGGACACCTCAATCTGGGACAGCTCCTCATGTTTGTCACCAAAAAAGGAATGACTCAGGTGTGAGAATCTCAGTCAATCTTCTGCAGTGAAGACCCATGCAAAGAATTTCTTTAGCTTCTTCTTTAGCCTTTTCTTCCTTGAGTGCTCCTTTAGCACTTTGATCATCCAGTGGCCATACTGATTGTTTGGCTGGCTTACTACTTCTGATGTACTCAACAAAAATTTTAGTTAGTTTTTGTGTCTTTTGTGAGTTGCTTCTCAAATTATACTTTTACATGTGACTTGCCAGAAGTTATGTTCTTTTCTACTTTTCTCAGTAGGATTTTTAAAAGAAGTATTTCGGTCTCTAGCTACCTCTTTTACTCTGTTTAATCATGGTGGCTTTTTTTGGGGGGGGTCAGGGAGGGTCCTCTTAATCTTGTTGGGTTTTTTGTATGATTTTTTAAAAATTATTTGTGGTATACATATAGGTTAAGCCTCTATTATGGTGTTTTTTAAAAAGTTTCCATGTAGCTTGCATTCATTCTTAAGACTGTTCCTTTTAATTTTTCCCTTACTAGCATCTTCATTTTTGTATAGTTCCCCTTTTTGAAGTTAAAAGCTGCTGTGGTGGGTTTCTTTGTTGTCTCCCCCTCTTCCCCACACACACAAGGATGTTCGACTTAATTACTTTGTGGTTGCTCTTACTGAATGGTTCAGCTATTTTCATCTCTTGAATTAGATCCTGTGTGCTTCTTAGGACTAAATCAAGAATCGCCTCTCCCCTTGGTTTCAGGACTAGCTGTTCCTAGAAGCAGCCAAATAGCTAATGTAACACTTTTAAAACAAAGGCTCAAAAGGCAAACCTGGCAATTACAGGCTTGTAAGACAAACTTCAGTACCAGACAAATTAGTTGAAATTATTGTAAAGAAAAGAATTATCAGACACATAGAGGAACACAATTTGTTGGAGAAAAGAGTCAACACGGCTTTTGTAAAGGGAAATCATGCCTCACCAATCTATTAGAATTCTCTGAGGGGGATCAAACAAACATGTGGACAAGGGTGATCAAGTGAATATAGTGTACTAGGATTTTCAGAAA
Organism: Mesoclemmys tuberculata; assembly: GCA_007922155.1. Taxonomy (NCBI): domain Eukaryota; kingdom Metazoa; phylum Chordata; order Testudines; family Chelidae; genus Mesoclemmys; species Mesoclemmys tuberculata. Next base: position 19,485,118 of record ML675629.1, on the reverse strand, counting down.
GCCTTTGACAAGGTCCCTCATCAAAGGCTCTTAAGCAAAGCAGGCAGTCATAAGATAGGAAGTCTCTCTCATTGATCAATAACTAGTTAAAAGACAGGAAACAAAGGGTAGGAATAAAATGGTCAATTTCAAAATAGAGAGATGTATATAGCAGGGCCCCCCAAAGATCTGTACTGAAACCAGTGCTGTTCAACATATTCATAAATGATCTTGAAAAAGGGGTAAGCAAGAAAGTGAAAAGTTTGCAGACAATACAAAATTACTCAAGGTAGCCAAATCAAAATCTGATTGTGAAGAGTTAAAAAAGGCTCTCATAAAACTGAGTGACTGAGCAGCAAAATGGCAGATGAAATTCAGTGTTGACAAGTGCAAAGCATTGAACATTGGAAAACAATCCCACCTATACATATAAAATGATGGGTCTAAATTAGCTGTTACCACTCAAGATCTTGGAATCATTGTGGATAGTTCTCTGAAAATGTCCTCTCAGTGTGCAGCACAAGTCAAAAAAAAAAAACTAACAAAGTTAGAAGGGATAGATAATAAGACAAAAAATATAATAGCTACTGCATGCAGTTCTGATCACCCCATCTCAATGAAGATATAGTAGAATTGGAAAAAAAAACCTACAGAAAATGGCAACAGTAATGATTAGGGTTATAAAACAGATTCCATAGGAGAAGAAATTAAAAAGACTGGTATTGTTCATCTCAGGAAAGAGACGATATAGGGGGATATGACAGAAGTCTATAAAATCATTAATGGTGTGGTGAAAGTGAATAAGAAAGTATTTACCCTTACATAGAACACAAAAATCAGGGATCATCCAATGAAGTTAACAGACAGCACATTTTAAAAAAACATAGGGAAGCACTTCTTCACACAACACATAGTTAGGCTGTGGAACTCATTGCCATGGGATGCTGTGAAGGCCAAAAGTATAACTGGGCTCAAAAAAGAATTAGCTAGTTTCATGGAGGACAGGTCCATCAATGCCTATTAGCTAGTCAGGGACACAAATCCATAGTCAGGGTGACCTTAAACCTCAGACTGCCAGAAGCTGGGAGTGGACAACAGAGGATGGATCACTCAATAATTGCCCTGTTCTGTTCATTCCCTTCAAAGCATCTGGCATTGGCTACTGCCAGAAGACAGGATACTGGGCTAGATGGACAATTGGTCTGAGCCAATATGGCTGTTCTTATCATGTTTCGAATGCCACTATAATTATTATGGCAATGCCGAGATTCTATCACACTACACAGATACCAAGTTACAGACAGTCCTTTTCTTGGAGAGTTACAACCTAAATAACTAAGACAGACAATGTATGGCAGAAAGGAAGTAACATAACCCCCATTTTACAGATAGCAAATGGAAGCATGAAGAGATTAAGACTTGCCCAAAGTCACACAGGAATTGTATGGCAGGACTAGTGTCTTAAATTTGGCACCAGAATCTCATCATCATGCAGGCACCCATACTCAGTGTTGCTTTAGAATCCTTCACATGCAGGCTCTCATTAATACCTATCACTTCTTCCCCTGTAATTAAAAAAAAAAAATCCATCATTTCCTCTGTCTGTTCTCCTAAAATTGTGCCTTGCTCATCACTTGTCCATGCTCACCTCCTCGACTGTGGCCTGCCTGCTTTTTTGTTATTTATTTGTACTGCAGTAGCACTTAGGAACCTCAGCCATGGGCCAGGAGCCCACTGTATTAGGCACTGTACAAACACAGAACAAAAAAAGATGGTCTTTGCCCCCAAAGAGTTTATGCCTCACCCCATCCAGTAGAACCAAATGTTAAGATCACCTTCCCCTCCCTTTGCTTCAACTATGACAAATCTCTTTGGTTCTCTTCACTGGCTTCCTGTATTTTTCCACAGGAAATTGTATGCCTTTTCTACACATCTCCTTTCTCATTTCCTCCTTACTCTCTGTGGCCCTCCTCTTTCCCCAACTTCACCAGTTTCTTCCAATCATGGCTTTGTACTCTTATGTGACTTCTTATATTTGGAACAGCTTCCACTGCAATGAGAGCACTCTTACTCGTCTTCCAAATCCCTCCTTGTAACTCAACTCTACACAAAGCTTTCCAATCACATCTTAAAATCAGTACTGTCTCAACATCTTCTTGCAGCCAATCTGTTTTATGCTGTCGCGAATTGGTCTGAATTGGAAGATAAGTTCCTCAGGACACCTTGTCAAATATGAGTTTGTAAAAAGCATTTTTTCAAAAGCCAACATTCATGATGCTCTGTAAATAATTACAAACAAACAAAGAACTACATTAAAAATATGTTAACAGTGTCAAATGCACAAAAGTTATGAAATGCCAAAATTAAAGATACTTATACAGTAAAGTTATTTTGACTGTATGTCAAGCTTGCAATCAGCTGGTAAGCTTTATTGTAAGCTGTGCGCTGTCATAGCAAGGCAGTGGCTTTAGATACCAACACCAATGAAAAACATGAACTTCTGGGAATATTTTGCTATCACAAGTCACCTGCTGTTCTTTGTACCGAACGCAGTATAAAGGGTAACAAAAGCTGCGCTGCCCTCTGAGCTCCAGAGTAAAATGCTGCTAAAAACAACTTTTACTATTATGCAACAATGTTCTTGTTACCTTTGATTACGGCAGCAGCTACCATGTTAGGCACTTTCCTGTCATTTCAAAAGGAAGAAATATTTTAAATAAACCGAATTGTGTACTGCTGGTGCTGAAACGCTAGCCACCAGCAACTCTTTGTAATCAAAACAGTTATTTGTTTTACCATTTAATTTTATGAACAGTTGTAATTATCTTCATGACTTGGTAGCTTCTATAGCCATATATATTCCAGTAAGTTTGATAAATGGCTTTCTAGAACAGACTTCAGTCAAAATTAATAGCTGCTTTCAAGGCAACACTGAACCTGAGACTGTTCAATTTGATTAAGATAAGAATGGAGGTTTACATCGTGCCGCTCAAACAGGAACGTTTTTACTCCATACCTTCCGGTAAAGTAGAACAGTTGCATGTTGCTAGAATGCATTCCATATGTTGAACTTGTGATCCCATGAGTGCAACTTGGCAAGAAAGAAAATATTTAAAATAAGGATTCACAATTTAAAAACTTTCCATACTTCTTTCATAGTTATGCCACAGGAACATTGAGGAAAACACAATTCTCCATCCTGGAGGAAGAGGCAGATCACGAGAGAGGAGGGAATCTGGTTCTTCATAACTTGCTTCTATTTAAAACAAGATATGACCATGGCAAAGTTAAGCAGCGATTTTTTTCCTGAATGGAGAGAATCAGGCTCATCTCAGCATTTTCCATTCCCTTCATTTGTAAATTCTAAATATACAGTTGAAAATAATGGGGCCACTGATTAACCTAGGGACTTAGTAAAGGATTGTGAAGCCTTTCACATCCTAATTGCTGGCCTGAATCCAACCCAGCTCAGTTAATAGATTTTTCTCACACAAGGTTCCATGTGGTTCTATGATGTACAAGAGCATAAGGAGAGTTAGGGAGGGTTGTGACGTCTTCAGTGTGTGGTTGACACTCTATATTTCCATCTCAGCTATCATAGTCCATACAGGCAAGTGACTTAACCACTGCTTGGGACAGACTCGGAACTAGATGAGGTTTGTGGCGGTGAGGCTCAGTTCAATATGACTGAAGTAAACACGTAGGTTGAGAGAAGCAACTAGAAGAATTAGGGGAGGACTACTACTGCAGTGATCCTGGCCTTTGTGATCTCAAGACTAGATAACTACAGTGTACCCTACATGGGGCTGTACCTTAAGTCTATTCAGATACTTTAGCTCATGCAGAATAAGTAAAAGTCCCTTGCTTAAAAGTGCTTTCTACACTCCTATCTGTGCTTCATGACATGCACTGGCTTCCAGTTTGTTTCCAGATTTTAATCTATAAAATCCTTCCTGGGTGATAGACCACCTGTCTCTTTGTGTGATACCATGGTGGCTAAGATAAACTGAGGCACTCATACACTAGGTTAACAATGGGGGGTTGTGGACAAGGCATTCTCAGTGAGGGGCTATCAATTCTGGATCTTACTTTCCCCAATTTGGTTTGACATGCCAAATTTGTGGTGCTCTTTTCAGCAATTGAGTTAAAACAATTCAGATTAACCAAGCTGTCCACCATCTGAAAAAAATCTGCTGATTAGGACTCTGTGGGATTCTATCATGGAGATAAATCTTGCTTGTGCTCCGGCACAGCCATGACACAAGATTTTGAAAGCTCTTCATGTCATAATCTATCACCCTCGGTTGAGACTTTCAACAATGGTGCTGCAGCTGCTTTCCCTCCTACTTAAGTGGTCATAGACCATCAGGCTCTATGAGGCTGAAGCCAAGGAAAAGGCCTCAGGGTCACTTGATCAATGGTTGCGGACAGAAGGGTATTATACCGTTCCAGAACATGAATGGAGTAAGCTATCAGAGCAACAAGAGTCTCCTCCAGAGTCTCCTGGGCATGGAGAGTCCATTTGTTTCTGAAGATGCTTCATCAAAATAGGTCCCACACCCTAACAGAGCTGGTGAGTTCCCATCTGAAAAGGAGGCAATGATCAATCTCATTCAGATATCACTTTGCATGGTTTTCTCTTGATAATTAGAAAAGTACAAAAAGCCAATTATCCCCATCTGTCCTTCCATCAAACCATCATTAATTGACGGAGGTCATACCAGTGTTGCGACAGACATCAGTCTTGCTCTTAGAACTGGCATCTGGTCCTCTTCTTCTGAAATGTTTGTGAATTTAGCGGTTGTGTTAGAGGTCAGAGTGAGAGAGCCTGAATTCTGAAGGTCTTTATCCCAAGTAAAAGTATGACACAATCAACAGCACTGTAAGCTTCCCTATATTGCCCTGTCAATGTGCCAATGTCCTGAATTGAAGATAGTTCAATTGCCATCACAATTCAATCATTTGGCTTCAGCATGGATACCAATTAGTGCCAGTAAGTTGGTCGTTTCATGCAGTTTACTAGGAACTCTGGCTGGGATTTTCAAAAAGCAGCCCAAGGCAGTTAGATGCCATATCATGTTGAAATTAAATATGAACCAGGTGCCTAACAATTTTAGGCTCTTTTCAAAAATCTCATTTTAGATTGAGATTGTCAACTCATTTCACACAGGCCTACAAACAGCCATCAGATTGTGGTATCAATGGATATGAACCAAGGACCTAAAGAAGAGGCTTTGTATTCCATTACTCAACCCCGGAATTTATCCTGTCTTTTCCAAAAGAAACTGTCTTTAGTTTTTCAGTGTTGAAGAATTCAGTTTCAACACCACTGAGCTTGATTCTCATTTACCCTAAGCCACTTTACACAGTGCTAGCAGTATAAAGGGGTCTTAAAGTGGGTGAAAATCATTCACAAAGTGGCCTTAGGGTAAAATAAGAATCAGGTCCTATGCCCCCAGGTATCTACAGCATACCCTTTTTCCTGTAGTATCTCAGCACCACAATAGTTGAGTCTATATATCCAGAACATCACTTTGCAATATCCTTTTGAGAATAGGATCAATGACCACAGAACATCTTTTCTCTTAATCATGGGTCTGTGTGAATTTACTGATTTTGGAAAGAGACATAGTTGTCTTTTATGTGTGTAGGTTGGCTAGATGTCTGTAGTTAAGACAGCAAATGTGAGGGTCTTCCACTGAAACAACATTAACTCTAAAAAGGCTGTTGTAATCCAAAAACTGTCGGTGGGAATCCTTGATCTGCTACATGTCTTTCCTTGAGCTAAGATTGCCCCCCAGAAGCAGGCCAATATCATCTCCATGGAGACCTGTGAGATAGCACAATATGTTATCGTTCCTTCAGTTATATTGATTCTCCAAGAAATACTCTTATTTACAGCAAAAATCAATAAGAAATCTTGAGATTTGATCTCATTTCATTGTGGAGGAACCTAAACAGGTCAGAATGCACAGACTCCCGCAAGCAATCCAAACACAAGAGAAGACCACGCAGAAAGATTCTTGTGATGGGTACCCCTCATCTCTTGTGAAAGCCCCTGGTTGAGCGTGCACGTGCTTGAACTTTTCTCAGTTGGCAGTAGGTTTTCAGACTCTGGCCAAGTCACATCAGTTCGTATATGCAACAACAGACCCCTTCTGGAGTACAAGTGCAACAGGACCAATCACAGTGCCTTCAACGTTTCAATCTGCTGCCTGTCCCTGGGCTCAGTCCATCTAGCAGGGCCTATCTGAGTGCCCTTCTTAGAATCCTGTTCTGTAACCCTCCCTGGGTTCAATTCTCAGTCCTCTTCTCTGCTATTGTCCCTACTCTGGAATGAAGTCATGCCCCCAGGGCTTCCTCCCTGGAGACTCTGTGACTACTACCCCAGCTCTCCAGCTGAATCGGTCCTTTAGCTCAGTTCATCCCCTTCTGGAGTATCAAAGTGCCATGAATGTGGCCCCTTCCCTGGGCATATTTAAACTTCCTTTCTCAGGGCTTTAGCCACTTTGCCTTCGGTAGTAGGAGAGAGGGAGTACCGGGCCCTCCAACTACTCCAGGTCCCAATTCAGGGACCCACAAATAGCAGCCTCCTGCTGTGTCCCTGAGTTTTCCTGGGTCACTTGCCACACAGCCTCTTCACCCTTTCCTAAAGGCCAAAGAGCTTGTACTGAGCCTCAGCAGACAGCCAGGAGCTCCTTTCTCACTCCCCTGCTCCCTGCCAGCAACTGCTCTAGCTAGTGCCTCAGTTCCACATCTGTAAAATGCGGATAATAGTTTGGCCCTACCCCACATGGTGTACTCAGGAGAAATACACTGAAAACTGTAACGATATATACGATGTTAACAGGGGCCATATCTGCAATTATGATACATAGAAGTATGTTCTCCTTGGCTGGCTAGAACTGGGATGTGAGAACCAAGCAGAGTCTGGGGTTTTTATAAACCTCTTGAACTTTTTTGAAAAGTTCTAACAATTTATTTTTCTTGCAAGCTCCTTGAGGTAGAGACAGCACATACCTTTTCCTGTGTCACATGCTGTGTCAAACACACTGCCAGCACCTAATAAATAGTAAATGAACCAAATGTTTTATCCCCACAGATTCAGATCTATTTCTCATTCTCTTTCTCTCTGCCTGATAACATTGAATATGGGAACCCAAATAAAGTTTTAAAGGATTCTGACTAACATGTTCTTGAGTTTCCCATCACTAATTAAAAGTAGCTACAAAGTTGCCATTTTTCAGTGTTCAGTATCTTCAGTTTTATACTTCCCCCACTCTCCAAATGACCACATGATTTTTATATAAAATCTGTATTTGTTTTTCTTAATTGCTCCTGAGCTGAGACCAAGTTTCCAACTTGCAAGTAAATTTTTACAGCCAAGTTGCAAATGCCTGAAAAACAGAGTTTATAATGAGAATGCTGACCCAACCTTATCTATAGCGACGTGAAAGGCGCCACTATAATGTAGTCAAAACATGTGGGAAATAAAGAATTTTGTTCCAGTAATGGACAGGAGAATATGAAATTCCCAACTCAAAATAAAGTATATTTGCTGGTATTTACTGGATTCTACCAAACATAACAATTTTGCAAAATATGAAAGGGGCCTTGAGGGAATATAGAAAAAAACACCACACTCTTCATCTCTTAAATAAATTTGAGACACAATGATGGCCAACTTCTTTTCCTTCCTCCCTAAAGCCAAAAAGGAATAATCCTGAAATGAAAAACAACATTTATAGGTAAAATCTGAGTTCAACAAAAGTATTGATAAGTGTAGACAAATGGTACAAAGCCCAGATAAAATAAAGTGATAAACCCATTTTAATTGACAGTCAGTTAAAATGGTTATGCAGCATGGGAATAACAGTATAGCAGGAAGAGAGTATGGAAGACTATAGAACCCTGAGATGTTAACAGAGAGTGTTTCATACACTCAATATGGACATCAAGGAACACCTCACATCAGCTATTATCACTTCATTCTTTATTAGTTTTTAAGCACTGATTGTGGTCAGCCCTGTATGAGACACAAAATAAAAATGGTCCCCACCCCAGAAAATTTACAATCGCAGGTCCTAATTATGTAATCAGATTTGCACAGGCCAACCCTTATGCCCACTCAAAATCCTTTTGCTCTCAGTGGACCTCCCGATGAAGCAAAACTCCGCTTACATGTATCTGATTGCAAGATCTAGAAGTTCTAACAGAGAAAGTATGATGCAATGGGGAGCCCAGAGAAAGGATTTATTTTGAACATTTGTTTACAATCATTTCTTGTGGGCACTGTAGAAAAAGTGAGCCTCTAGGAGGGACTTGAATGTGGAGAGGTGGGTTAGTGAATCTGGATAGGGAAGGGATTCCATGCCTAATGACAGCAGAAAAATGGCACAGAGGAGAAGATATAAATAGAGCAGTGTGGTTGGCATTACTACTGAGGCAAAAGTGAGGATGCGAAAAACAACAAGATCAGAGAGGTAGATTGGAGAAGAAATCTCAATAGGCTTCAAAGTCAACAAGAAGAAATTTGTGACATTTCACTGTGGGGAGTTATTTACAAATGAATACAAATACTACATAAAGCAAAACTTGTCAAAAGTCACATTAGTAAAGACTGCTTTGTTTCTGGCCATTTTAACAGGTAACTGCTTAACTCTCATGGGGACTGAGATTTTACTGGTCATTAGCAGAAATTCACCATGGTTAGCTGGTAACAGTACCGGCTTCATTGCATATTTCATTAATGCAAAAATCCTAAATATGGATAATTTATTATAGTCAAGTATAATTTCAGTACAGAAGTGGGTCTCTGAAGAATTGTGTCTGGTATTCTAACATGAGGATTACCCATAAATCAGTTATATTTTACTAAGGTACTTTTCACTTAGAAATGCAGTGACTCTCCCAATACCTCTATAGGCAAAATGTCAATTTCACATCAGACTATTCTTTCCAAGAACTGTTATACAAGCGCTCTTTGAGTTGAGAATATTTAAAATAATGCTGACATCTAGTGGCTGAACTATTACTTACAGCTTTGTAGTCCTTAACACTATAACAATGGATATTTATTATCATTTACTATTCTTAATTTGTACTGAAATAATGCCAAAGGCCCCAACGAAGACTGAGAACCCATGGTGCTAGATACTGTACAAACTCTAAGAGAGGGTTCCTCTCCAGTAGAGTTTACAATCAAATAAACAAGATAGATAAAGGAGCTTTTACAAATGGGGAACTGAAGCATGGAGAGATCAAGACTTGCCCAAAGTCACACAGGCATTCTGTGGCAGAGCTGGCAATTAAACATAGTTCTCCTTTCTCCCAAGGTAGTGCCTTAATCACAATATATCCTTCCTCTTCAAATGCAAAGCAGGCAAATATAATCATTTCCATTAGAAAAATACCAGGCAAAAATTAAATCAACAGACCTGGAACTGAAGACACAAGAAAACCTGTGATTAGGAATAAAGACTGACTTTTGTTAATCAGTTTATTTATTGTGTCCATGGTACCTTCAACTTTTAGAAACTAAAATTGTACATTCCAGGTGTTTTTCCTAAATATCAAGATGCATGTTTGTTTGCTAGCTATGTTCTTTAATTGCCTACTACTGTCGAGATTAGTTCACAGACAGCAGTTTTCATGCTTTAATTGTGAGCAATGGACATTCTGCTCAGAAACTGACAAAATTATACTCTAGTCCAGGGTTTTCAAAAAATTCGGCACCAGTAATCCCCTTCCATAGTAAGAAATGTTTTATTCCCTCCTTCAAGCCCTCTAAGTCTTATTTTGAGCAGGCAAAATTTTGTAACTGTAGTAACAGCTAATCATGAAGCTTCAAAAACTTGAACATCATTAAAAGGTGCCAAAAAATATTTTTAAATCACAATCCAGTCTGATGGAAAAGATTGAACAATCCTAAACCACTTGTGAGCAACAGGTGATTGCCATTCTTGATTTCTACCTGCCAAATTGTTGAGAAATCTGACTCAGAGATACGAGGTTGAAAATGGGCATAGAACTTTCAAGGTTTCTGCTAATCACGCTGAGTGGAGCTCCTTTAGAATCTGCCAAAATCTGCTGAGTTCCATAGTAAAGGAAGACAGTTGCACAGTCTGGTCACATAAGAGGTCTGTCAGTTTTGCTTGCAACAGTGACTATCAGTGCTGCCAAGTCAACAGTATTCTGAATGACAGGGTTGGTAGTCCAACTCTTTCCCCTCTGTGCAGGAAAACATCCCTGCAGGCATATGTGAACATCCCTTACATGGTGCTTTTGAATTCCTGTTGGCTTCTTACCACCTCCTCAGTTCCCTCCAGATATCTGAAACAAGTGAATGACTAAGTTTCCTTTGCACTTCAGGAAGACCAATTCCAAGTATTCTAAGGAATGCTTCTACCCTGCTGTGCATGAACAGAAATAAATTCCCTGCTGCAGAGAAGTGCTCTGCTTGACCAGGTATCCAAAGGTGTCATAAAGGTAGGCTTCATGTGACAGGCAAGATTAATTATGGAAGGCATCATCAAAGGGAGACTGCTGGTCATTCAGAAAAACCTCTACTGCTTTTGGTTCAAAGAGCTGAGAGAGCACTTTACACCACAGAGCCATCTCATTTCAGTGAAGAAATTGGTGACTGGTGACGAGAACTCATGTCATCAGAGTAACACAAGAAGTCATCTGACCCAGCTCCCTACTTTAACAGCTTCAGGAAGGACCTATTTTAGGTTTTCACATGTGTTATTAGCAGTAAGTGCTTAGTGGTTTATGAAACACTGAAGCCATGAGGCATTATATGCAATATTTTGGATGTGTGACCAAGCCATGATACTGACCTATCATTGCCTTGGCATCTCCATGCAGAATGCAGCACACATTGTTTTTAATGACTTTGCAAATCATGGCCTGCTTGCTGAAATTTCTTGAATAATAAGCATTCTTCTGTTGTGCATTCTGGTGCAGTTTTACAAAAGAACATGTCTTCAACAAAGCCATAAAAGATATTTCACAAAATGTATATATGCAGCACCAGAGACATCAGGCTCATTAAAATGGATTTGCTACATTATCACTTTTCCTGAGATTTGAAAGCAACTGCTCTATGTGATCCCCAGTCATGTCACTATCCAGCATTCCAATTCAGTGATGCAATGTTGTCATGGCCTGTACGCATGGGTACTTTCATTTTATGTCATCTAATAAATTTTTGTAATGGAGTTTTTACTCTTTAGTACCAAGTAAATCCAAGTGCACACAGAGATTCCGGTTTAATACTGCAGCACTCAGGTTATACCATTACAGGGCTTATATTTGTGTATCCATTTTTAATCTCATATTTATACTAAATTTATACTATATTTTTTGTAAGACCTCCCCACAAAATGCTGTCCAATTCTCCTGGTAGTCATCACCCATAGAGTGGGAAACTCTGATGTAGTCTAATTCACAGAGAAATCATTTTAAATAGTTATCTGGGAAAATTCCAACCACGTGCCAAGAATAACTCAAAAATAATTAACTGATGTGTATCCAGAAAAACTTTTAATCTTTCAGAAGTAACCAGAGATTTCTTACTGAAGATTTACCAACTTTGACAAGCAGTCAAAATATTTGATCCAAAATTAGCTTTTTCTGCCTTTCAGTTTAGAAAAGGGAAACATTTTTCAAGTGTGAGAATACGATTTGAAACCTTGCTTTATTCAGTCTCAGACTATCCTAAAGCCAGTGAACTTCACAGGGCCCTTGCATATGAAAGTTTTCTGATGTGAATTAAGATTTGTTTTGCTAAGTAATATCACCTTACATTACATGGTCACTTCCAGCCCCAGATGCTGTACAAACTATAAATGTGTGTGCACACTACAGGAATCACTGCCAATCACTGAAATACAACCAGTTCTGAGGTAGATCTCGGAAGTTAAGTAGCTCATCTAGCAGGAAGTTGTACAACTATAAAATTGTTAATTGTATATAATAGTCTTTACTTTCTTTAGAACAGGAAAAAAAGAATATACACAATTAAAAATTATGGATGTAATCTAATACTCTTCGGATTCGAGTCCAGCGGACACAGTAGCACCCCTACCTTGTGAAAAATGCCATGGAATCTTTAACGATTACAAATGGTCAGAACCTTGATTGTCTCTCTCACCTGGACAACAGCACCCTTCGTAACAGTGCCTTCATGCCAATGTTGGGGCATTGGTGCAACACTGAGTCAGACAGAAGACCAACATCATGCACGCAGCACAAGCTTTTTTTTAATGCAGCACTGCAATCTTTCATTCAAGTTGTTATCAAGTCTGACCCTGGTTCGTCAATCAAGATGCTCTGGCTGTGGTAGACACAAAACTTCACCACATACAATCATGTATTCTTACCTGCTCAGCCAAGATCAGACAGCTTCAGAAAATACCTCATGTAATACCCTTTTAAGAAGACGACATTTTCAGTGTCCCAAACAGTACACATGTAAATATACCACATCAGTAGAAACTCTTTAAATGAATATTTGTAAAAATCAACTAGCATAAACACTTTCAGTGCATCTAAAGATAAAATAACAATTTTCACCTATTCAAAGAAAAAACTCAGATGTTCTAATACAATGCAAATTAAATGTGTAACATGAACAGATTTTTTTTCTCTTGTAGATGTTTAACTATTATTTGAATATGCTATTTATTGAATAAAAATGGTTTCCAAATTAGAACTTTGTATAAACTTTATCAGAGTTTGGGTTCAAAATGTAAGGGAAGCACTATTTTGAGAGACACACACACAAAATCATCTTATTTCATTTGCAGCTGCATAATCTGTTTTTAACAGAAAGGTTTACCAAATGTTCAGTTTGATGGGCTTGATGCAGGAATTACAAGGTAAGGTTCAATAACGGTGTCGTCTTGACTTAAAATCTAGGAATCTGACATTTCTTACAAAATAGTGTATGAATCCAGGCTGCATATATTTCTGACAAGTGGCTACTGCAGCTTTCTATCATTGTACATTTAAGTACACTAGATAAGTTTGGAATATATTTGCAAATAACGCCATCTAGTGATCCCAGAAAATTTTTTTTTTCCAGTTTTCAGCAGTTTTCTCACTGAAACAGTAGCACATTACAAATGTCAATGCACCAAGGTAGGATAAGAAGGTAAAAAAAATTACTCTTTCAAAAACCCAAGCAATTTCCACTATCTTAGTGGCTAATTAGACAACAAACATTGTCTGGAGTTCTGTGTTTCCTCGTTCTAAAGGGAAAACTAAAATTATTTGTTATGTATATGGCACAATAGATGATACACTGAATGCAGAAAAATAAGAGGTGAGATACTCTCCCTCCTTGGCAGTTTACAATCTAAGGTCAGATTCTGTCAGATATCTTATTGAAGGTAGTACCCGACTTCACAATTAGTCCCACTGATTTGAATGGGAACATCGACTGTGAGTAAAGGTGGCAGAATCTCTACTTAAATAATCAACATAAATCAGAAAAAATACATTGGGGAGGGGAGAAGACGAGACATTTAAACAGTGATATAGCCATTTGTTTTTTCAAAAAAGTATGGCAACCTTTCAAAGTGTAATGAATAAAACTTAATCTTTCGTATTAAATTTCATAAGAGAGGTACTGTAATATTCCAGTGTCCTAGGAACTTTTTCAGGACACCTGAAAAGTCCTGGGTTTTCACTTCATCAAAGCATTTGGTTTTGGTTGTGTTTTTAATAGTTACAAAATACTTGTTCAAAGCACATTGCTGCACAGAGTGGAATTTGGTCTGTTTACCAGGAATTGTCTAGTAGAATGAATGGTTAGTGTGATGAACAGTGTTTGGAGTGAAAAGACAAATGATTGTAGACACCATCAAAGCTGTTTTTGCTCAAAGTGAATGTTAGTGACACTTGTTCAATGTTTCATTAATAAAATTTCACTCTGAGAAATATGCACATTGCTGATGAGTCAGAAGCTGGCAGGAGTGACAAGCACAATTTAAGTGCTCTTTTGCATTACTATTTTACAACCCTAAAAAATGTTACAATAAAAGCATCCTTTATTATTTTGAAAATATGCCCTTTAGCAGTAGCAGCCAGATGCTCCAAGGAGGATTAGGGCCCCATTGTGCTAAATGCTATACACACACTCCAAAGGACATAGCTCTCTGGGTCAGCGCTAACATAAAAGAGGATGCTTAGTAAACCAAAGGATGAGAGGACAGATTTCACACAAGAACTCACACAGATAAGCCAGGAGGGATGCAAAGAAAGCTGGCAGGTGAGAGGCATGGGCTGATTGAGGGGAACAAGAAGGATGTAAGAGTGCAGAATTGTGCCGAGTATCAGTGGGGAAGCTGAGGCATTTCAATTTAATGTGGAAGGCTAAAGTTAGCTAGCGAAGGAACTAAAGGAGAATATTAGTATGATCAGAGTGACAGGCAAAGAAAATTATCTTGAAATCAGCCTTTTGCATGAAATGGCAAAATAAGGCTGGAGGGCTGCATAACTGGGGAAGCGTCCATATCAAGAACAAAGTTGCTAGTGGCCATTGATTGCCCAATTTAAGCCTACGTCCCTGTGGTACAATTACTTTGGTGTTTCCCAAAGCATGTATGGTAGCATGGTATTTTAGTGAACAATGCAGTTTAGCTTCCTCCCTTCCACGAAGTGAAAATACCCGTATTTTCACATCTGAAAAGTAAATTAACAATACGGTAACAACCTAAAATAAATACTAGCTGAAAAATTTTGCAAAAATTTGTGGAAATTGTTTTCCCATCAAATTTTTCAACCAGTTCTATTTAAAATGATACAATAGGTATCTAACATGTTTAAGCCTTAGTACAAATTTATACTACTAAGGAATTGTGCCAAAAAATTAAAAATTCTGTGCATGGTATTTTAAAATTCAGCAAAATTGTCAATAAATATGGAGATCCAGCATGGCAGTAGGGAACACAGGCCATTGACTGCATGGAAGTGGACGATCTCCCTGCAGTCTCCCTCCAAAGACACAGATTTAGCAGTGAAGCTGCACCAGAGCCTGACATAGCAGAAGGGCCAGACCTGCCTCAGAAACACCCCAGGGCTCTGCTCCTCTACAGCACCTGCACCCAGTGTGGGGCAGGCAGGTTCAGCCCAGCAGGACCCAAGTGTGGAGGGATCCAGGTGTCGAGGGAGAGGGTTCTGTGTGGGGCAATGAGTGTGTGGGGCTCAGTGAAGGGATCCAGATGCAGGGCGGATATGGATGTACAGGGACTATGAGACGCTGTAGGAGGGGAGGGATCCACATGAAGGTGATTGGGGCTTAACAGAGGCAGAGTGTGGGTGCTGGGAGAAAGGGGTTGTATGGAGTGGGGGTCTGGTTGCAGCTGGTTGGGGCTCAGAGGGGGGTGGGGCTTGTCAGGGAGTTCCAGGCATTAGGGGGTGAAGCTCAGGGGTGCTCAATGGGGGGGGTCGAGATGCACAGGAGTTGGGCAGACAGAAGCATATCCTCATACAGTGAACCCTCCCCACACAGCTGAGGAGCAATGGGGCAGGAAGTGGTGGGGAGGAGGCAGAGCTTCTTGCAACAAGGGGAGGTTTCTGGAAGTCCTGACCCAGCCCCAGCTGCTCCTTGCAGAGGAAGAGGAAGTCCTATCCTCCTGTCCCCAGCCCAGCCAGGACTAGCAGCTGAGTCAGGTACAGGGTAGGAGCCACTGGCCAGGGCATCCACAGCCTCCTGTGGTGACTTACCTCTACAACCTGGTCCAGGCACCTGAAACAACACATCCATGCTGGTGGAGGGGCATGTGACCGCTTTTGCGACTTCCCTTTGCTTCCCCATCAGAAAGTAATTTTTCTGCAGGGAAGCAAACAAATCTGCAGAGGACATGAATTCTGCACACGTACCAAATTCCCCCAGGAGTAAAATTAAGTAGAATCTTACCACTTCTTCACTCTGGCACATACCAGGACAATGAAATAGCCTGGGAAACCAAAGATATTGGGTCTACCTTGAGATCTGTGAGAACAGCATTGACAATTCTCTTTACTACCCTGCATCCTTCTCCAGCAATAATGAGCCGTCTGCCTAGTTTTAGCATTCAGAGCAGGTAAGCTAGTTGTGGAATAAAAATACAGGCAGCAGGCCTTAGACGGGAACCACAACAGAAATGCAAACTGGTTGAGTTATAAGACATTAACTCCTTTTGCAGCCACTCCCATTCCTGTCAGGAATTCCTGCAGGCTACCAAAGATTGTAGGTGCCTCAGGACTTACTGGCACCAGGAGAATCCCAGCAGGAGGTATAAGTGCCCAGTATGTAGTAAATGACTCGTTAAGTACTGGAAAATCCACTATACGGTCCTGTATGTAATATGAAACTTTGATAAACCCATATAAACCCTCTGTAACTTGAAACCAGGTGGAGTGCCAGAGCTCAGCACAGAGACGTGCTGCCTGGTTCCACTATAGCTATAGCTTTCTGTGTGTTTGTTAAAATTAAAGTTCTGCTTGATCTTGACCTAAATTAAGTGGCTGCGTGATTCTTTCCACGACATACTTAATCAAGAGCTATGGGTTCCCTTTTAAAGTTTTGTAACGTCTTTCCTCAGGGCTACCAATTTCTCTCTCACGATCCGAACTGACAAGGACCACGTGAGAATGCTAATTTATAATACACTAAAAGATGTTAAAAACCATGAGACAAAAGGCTGCACTACGCATCAGCACTAATCCAAGCTGGAGAATCTATGGCTTGTCAACATTTCTGTTCAGTGAACTATCCACAGGCAAAAGAGCCACCTAATCATCTAAATCTACAAATGTCACCCAAGCAGTGCTACAAACCTTATGCCCACAACAGATATAGCATTACCAAGGCTATTGTAAGATTGGGCCTTCACTCAAAGAATGCCAGCAGGGGTGGCTCTTTCTTTTTCGAAGAACAGACTCCTTCCACAAGGGACAATTGATGGCAAGAAGTATTCTCCATTGATTGGCTTCATACCAGGAGTCCAGGAGCATAAGTGTATCTCTGCCCTTTCAGTCCTGCTTCTATTTAAACAGAAGACAACTTTCTTGAAGAGCAATCCTTGCTATTCAAGAAAGGACACAATGCAACCAGAAGACCCATTCTCTACAGACCACTCCAGCCAGCATGAGAAAAATGGAGTCTTCTTTCTAAAGAAGCTAATCCTGATTATAAAAGGCTTGGGTTTTTTCTCCTGAGGAGGGGAAGCATATGGAGAAAGAACAAGGTAATTAGAAGGTAACCACCACCACCACCACCACCACCACAAGCAGACACTTTAAAAAAAATAACTTTAGATTCTGCAGAAGTAAAAATACTCCATAGAAAAGTTTTCTACTCATCAAGCATGAGTGGATTTTTCAAATCTGGAATCAACACTGATCAAAATACTTAAAGGCAGGGACCTGAATATCTTGGGATTCTGCATCCACACCTTTCTGCAGAATTGTACTTTATATTATAGTCTTACATGGTATTGTTTCTAAGGAAAACCTTCTAATTATGAACCAAGGGTAAAAGGATGCAGCATTATTTGATTGAGACTGCAGACTAAACCAATAATTGCAAGAGGTATGAACTGTTCCATTCATAATGGTGCAAGTTAAAACCTAAAGATGATGATTTTTTTAATCACAATATGCTGTAGATGTCTTCATTCATTTTCAGATCTTGAAACTGGTATCATGCGTGTCATTTTTAATTTTTATTTGAACATCTAAAATAATTACAATTGGACGGTTCATATTTCCAGCAGCATCTCCATGGTAGATACCACCATAACAAAACATACAAACATTCCACGACTCACAAAATGACATTTTAGTTACTAGAATTACAACTACTGTTTTGTACAAATCTTTTCTTACAGATGACACAGCAAGTACTGTTACTGCGGTATTTCTGCAAACAGCCAATATCAGATTAGTACATCATCTGTTAAATTTTAATAGGAATGAAATAGATTCCTGTACGTAAGGAGAATAATGTACATTATGAGGTATTTATTTAGCACACAGATTATACTTTGGCAAAACTTTCTATGCACTTTGAGATCTTATGGATCTAACAAGTTTAATATGTAGCAGTTATGCACTATATAAATACAAATGATCAAACTTGTACAAACTTCTCTTGTACATAATATCTATTCTTACTGGTTCATGTTCTAACTGGAATATATGAAGAGGTCAATACTAAGTAACAATTTTTTTCTTGTGCACTTTAATGCTTATAACCACCCATTTTTATTTCATTTGCAAGTCAATTATCCAAATTATTTTAGATGTGAAATCTGATCCTTGCAAACAATTTTTTTTTAAATTAGAATGATATAGCAGTGGGTAATAGTCACAGAATGTAAATTCATACCAATTAAATATTTCTTGTAATATCTTATGCAGAATTTTTATTAATTTGTAAACTTATTCGCCGTTGTTAAATAGATACCTCCACATCAGCCATTCAGCACTCCAGCTTTCATTATGTTCCGAAACATTCTATTTTGCAGAGTATGTTGAGTTAAATCATGAAACTGACTGGCTGATGAATTACTTTTTATTTTTGGAGAAGCATTTTATTGCTGCAGATGTATTGGGGAACAAGACTCTGAAGTAAAATATACAAAGATTTACAAAAATATTTCAGAAGAAAATATGGCTGACAGGTTAAAAAAATTGTTTTTGTAATGTAATAAGTAAAATGAACCTGTATGAAGCTATTAGTGTAAAAGTAAAAAATACCAAAGGATTAAATAAAGTTAGACAAATAACTTCAGTAAACTCAGATAATCCCTGCTAAAACTCAATGATGTCTGTTAAAAAAAAAAATAGCCGATATTCCTTGGTTCAAAAAAGTTGCTTCCATGAATCTCTGCCACCGTTTCCACAACAGAACTAACACTATATTAAAGCCTCTCATTCATTTTCATGACCACAGAATTCAACTTCCCATCCCTCCTAAACCCACATTTGTTATCCACAGTTACCATGCCAAGAATCTCAAGGCCCACTGCTGTGACAATCACTAATCTGGCTGAGATGACATTGCTCCTCTATTGTAACAATTATGTTCTTCAAAACAACCAAATTAAACACCTGAGGTAAGGCAGGTGAAATCTGAAGTTACAAAGTTTCTGATTTATAAAGGTGAGATTTCTAGTTATATTTTGCATACTATAAAAATCCACTACAATATAAATATTGCAACAGTAGGCAAAAAAGTTCTTCCAAAGATAGAATAAATTATATTAACAAAGCCAACAAAGATCAGTAGCAATTCTTTTCCTTCAATCCTCTGTGGAATTTTGGCAGGTACTTAATTTACTATTGTTTCTGGTCCAGATACCATTTCAAGCAACAGGTAGAGTTACTCAAAAAAGATACTGGAGCTAAAGAGGAAATAGCTGCCCTAAAATGTCTCATCCTTCCATCCACCCCACAAATAGCATTTTAAGAACTCTATGCCACTCGCTGAAGTGACAAAGGACTAAGATCACCTCCTTGATTAGTTGCACTTGAGCTCAGTCATAACTGCATGATTTAAGGGAGAGATGGGGAAAATATGACATTGCATATGTAAATTAAACTGTGTGTAATTATATCCCTTTTTCCTTAACCTACATAGATCATATGTCCTAGATTATTAATTCTTCAGAGCAGGGACAGTCTGTGTATATGGCACTTAACAAAACAGGGTCTCTGCGCATCTGCAATATCAAATTCATCATGACTCAGATTGCCATGAACTATATTAAGATATTCTGAAATTAAATGATTAGCAAAAAACTATTAATCTAAACAAGTTGGAAAATACACTAATAGTTTAACATTAAATGAGAAAAATACAGCAGATTCAGTAGCTGTACATTCAGTGACATACAGTCCCAAAATTGCAATTTTCATGAAGTTGCTATCTTCTTCCTTGAATTAAAGCAATTTGAAATCAGATAAACACAGATACCGCCACCCCAACATAAATTTCTTTAGAGTAGTGTTAATTGACCCACTAACTGATTTCACACTTAATTTTTATGATCTCTAACCTTTATATGAGTATGCTTTATACTCTCATCTGGAATAAGATTATTCTCTTCCTTTTCCTTTCAATGTTCTTAAACCATCTATCAAAATTCCCTTCAGTTTTGTTGCATCTACTCTACTTACTTCCTACTCTCCAACTCTACTTCAGATCAGCATGCTGGTAGTCAAGTGAAGTTCACTAAAATCATGATCTGCTGTATGCCGGTACTTCATTGTAAGCAGGACACATGCCCAACCCAAAAGACTAAAACAACTGTGCATGTGTAAGCCACACGAACATGTGGCCTGATCAGGCAATATGGACAGGGCAGAACTGTTTTAGCCCAGATTGAGACCTTGGCTAGAGCCGTTTTAACCCTACTTTTTCAATCTACACCAAACTGTATTAGAACCTCGTTTTAGCCCTGCATAAGCAGGACTGTTGAACATGACTGAAAGCACTATTGAGGCAGGGTAAGGCTTCTTACCAATTAGAATAACTAATCCCTGAATATCAGATGGTATGTTCAAAAATTATTTTAATCTACTGCGAAGCTTGAAAAGGATAGGTAAGTAAGGTTCATCTGTTTAAGATGGGACCTTTGAAATATAATTTTATTAAATCCTATTCTGAGGTAAAATCTTACTATAATATACATTTATGTATGGCATACTAAAAATCTAGTTTCTAAGAATAAAGGCTAATTATCTTTTAAGTCAAATGATCTGCAGAAGAAGGAAAGGAAGAATGTGGCTTGTGTTCAAATGTTGTGGCATAATCGTATATGCTTCTTTAGTGTAATACTTCATGCAAGCAATGCCAAACACCTATGTACTTATTTACATAATAAATAATGTGGTGAATTTTCAGAGACAGTATTTAAGATTATCTACAAAAAGTATTTATTCATTGTTTGGATTGAGTTGAAATCTTCAATATAACAGGGAAAGGGAAAGTTTTGAATATTTGCAATAAGGGCAAATTATTTTTTAATGTCTCCTGATTAGTTAATATGAATATGTTTTAACTGAACTGAAACCAAAGTAAAAAAAGAGACTAAACTGTTAGCTGGCCTTACCAGCAACCAGCATTTTCAGTCAAAAAGGCCCAAAACAGCTAAACTTTACATCGTATCACTGGATTGCTTTTTATTTTATATTGTGTTGGAAGCAAAACATTCCTTTTTAATAAAGTATACACAAATAGCCTCACTTAGAATACACTTTTAATGCACATAAAAAAAAGTATTCCTCTTACAAATTGTTTTGCAATCCAAATATACAATAGCTTGGAAAACAAGTATTTTAGAAAACAAAAGCCAATGTGTAAAAAGACTGCTTAAAACAACTAAAACAGTAAAGGTTTCTGTATGGCTCTGTCTTTACAGTTTTCTTACTGCATCATCAATATCAGAAATCTGTTCCTTCAGGAGGTTCCACTGTTCTGGATTTAAAGAAATACCTGAAATGCATTAAAAACAAATCCTTAGTACAATATGAAAACTAGGTCAAGATTTTGTACAGCTTTAACAATCTTTGAACCCAAAACAATCTTACTATGTCATCAATATTTTCCTAACTAACAATGTTAGCTGTAGTGAATGTTAATAGATATTTTAGTTATTGTAATTATTCATTTATGATTATTCACTTGAATATTTACATTTAACTTCAGGCTAAACAAGAGATCAGTCTGTTTCTGAATGCTATATGGATGTAGGAAGAAGATATAAACTGGAGTGCAGCCCATTTACAGAAACCCATCTACACAGGTCTTATGTAAATCACAAGAAGCTACAAATGTAGCTGTGGCCCTGATGGCAGGCCTCACTAATACCCTGGATGAGCTGGAAAGGCTCAGGCTTCTTTCTTTACTGTGATAAAAGCCATGTCTTTATGGATTGAGTTTGCACATACACGCTCTGAGTGTCATCGATTCCACAGCTAGACAGGATCATAGTTATCATCTAGCCTAGAGGTTGGCAACCTTTTGGAAGGGGAGAGCCAACTCTTTGCCCTGCCCTTGTTCCACGCGCCATGGGTCCAGCGCCCTGACAAGGGTGTTAGGCAGGGGGGAGAGAGAGGTGTGTGCGCTTGTGGGCCAGTTTCCTGCTCTCCCCTTTCCTGCTTGCCCCTTCCCAGTGGCATATATAGAGAGGACACTAGCTGGGTCCTCCTGAGGTGCCAGTCCCTGCTGACCTCCCCAGCAGCTGCCCCACTTCCACGTGGGCCCAGTGATGCCCCAGCTGGGGACAGGGGGAATGGCCGCTGCGCAGCTCCTGGCCAGGGCCAGTGGCGTGCCGACCCAGTCGCTCAACCTCCTGACCCCCGCCTGCCACGTACCATAGGTTGTCAACCCGATCTAGCTTGACCTCCTATACAAAGTGTCCCAGTGAACTTCCTCAAAATTCCTAAAGCATGAATGTTCTTCTAAAAGCTAATCTTAGTTTCAGAATTGTCAGTGATGGAGAATCCACTCTGACCAATGGAAACTGTTCCAATGGTTAGTAACTTTCACTTAAAAATTTAACCTTGATCATTAGTCTGAATTTGGCTAGCTTCAACTTCTAGCCATTGGATTGTATTACACCTTTCTCTGCTAGACTGAAGAGTCCATTGCTAAATACTTGTTCCCCATATACATTTAGACTAACCAAGTCTCCCCTTAATCTTCTTTGTTAAACTAAATTCTGTATATTAATCATGTAAACATTTATTTTTAAAGCACTATCATGTGCTGTACCCAAACTGGTTACAGAACTGTTTTTCGTACTTCTCTTCCACGACACAAAAAAGCATGACATTTATCTGCCTCATGCACCAATCTGACTCACGCCTCTGTTCATGCTTCTTACCCTTTTATCCCATTGTTTATTTAAGGATTTATTTAATTTTGTCTCTATTCATTCAAGGAGCAATGGCACACACTGGGAAACCTGTGACAGGACAGGACTTTTTTGGACCCAATATTTTTATTATTTGAGAATATCAGCATAAGAACTGCTATTGTGTCAGCCACCTATGAACTTTCATCTAGAGGGAAAAAACCTTTTCCTATATTCTTTCATGTTCTTGACACCAGCATTTCATATTCTGAGAATGCTGTCAGATAGTTTCATAAAGTTTTCAAAGATAGAAGGGTTTTTTCTTAAGAAATCTTGAGCATTTTACTGAAACTGAATATTTAATTTTGCACTGGAAAATACCATCCATTACAAACAGCATCAAGCCCTTTCAGTCAGAAAACATACTAATTGGTTTATGAAGCTGTCTTAATATTCTCCCCATAATCAGCAACTTCATTTCTAGATGAACAGAACAAAGTATCAAGTATTCTAATTTAGCATAGGTTTTTAAAGTGTGCTGATTTAAGTAAAAACAATTCAAATCAATAGCAAAAAGACAATATTCATTTTAAGATTAGATTTTAGTTTAGTTTCTAAAAGAAAAGCTCATTCTTTTTTATAAGAGAAAACAGTCATCTATTTGATGTATTAGTGTTGGCTACTTACCTAAAAATTAAGTAATATTTAGTAACATACATGGCTTGTTCCAGCAGCAACTTACTTTACCAAAGAAACTTCTTGAGAGTGTGCAGTAGTCAAATTTGGTGTCTTACATTTCTGATTCAGTAAACATTTGTTTAGTCAAGCTGGATTTTCAAAGGGCCTTATGGAATTAGACACTTAGCTCCCATGGAATTTCAGTGGAATGTGGGTTTTTAACTCATTAGGCTCCACTGAAAATCCTAGCCTGAAACTATACTACAAGTAAATTTTGTTGGAATTACACCAAAACCAATGTTAGAACGTTACTGCTTGGGCTCTGCTTTCCCAATTGCTAAAGTAACAAAATCACAACTGAAACCAAGCTCTAATGTGATTTATACTAAGTCAACAGTAGGTAATGGCAAAACAAGTTTCTTTTTTCAGTTTCAGTAAACTGAAATTAAATAAATGAGAGGAACTGCACTGAGAAATTTTTTAGAATACCATGTCTCATCTGCCACCTGCATTTCTGTTAAATGATTGTTAGAAACAGATTTCCCACTTCCTTTACACTTTACCATTTTCTGAAATTAGAACAAACTAGTCTAGATTTAGATAAATGTCGTTTGTACACCTGCAGTAGCTTCTACTCCAGGAAAAAAGTTATTTTCTCAGTTCTATATCTGTGACTGGCCAGACATTTCTACCAGTCCATGGGCTTAGCTTGAGTTCAGCAGCAAACATACATTTCTGGGTGGTTATTTCAGCTCTGATGTATTATAATGTACATGTCTAAGTTGTTATAACCATGTGATAGCAGCATCCATCACATTGTACTTTAACAGCTACCTTGGTACTTTAGATTAAGAATGCAGGAAAGAAAACAAGGTCAAGGAAGTGCTTTACACATCTACAATTTCACTTTGTTTTTGGGTACCACTGAAATGTTTCCTGATCCTTGTCAAAGCTTGAATCACCTCAAACTCTTTTGAAAAGTTTCTAAAATAAATTAGCTGCCTATATGAATCAAGCAATCTTCAACTACGAACTCTTTACCGAGTATACTAGTATTGACTACAACACTGTCCATGGTTGTTTTGGATTATGAAATGGATATTTCTTGGAGTTTGTGCCAAAACAAATGATCTAACAAGTTTAGTTTTACTTCTGCTGCCAGATGCATCAGCTGGTGGTAATGATGAAGCTAACAACAATGCAGAAAGTGGTCATTCATCTCACCTGTATAATTCTAAAATTAACTGCCTGAAAACTTCGTTGACCCATAGATAATGCTGCCCACTGCTGCCTCGCGCCCTTCCAGAATGTGGAGAGTGGCTAAACTTAAACCTCTGAAAACCAGGAAATACAAAGTTAAGGTTGTGTTGCAGGGATGTGTGTACCTTAACTCTGCCCCCCCTCCAGCTGGCAGCAGACACCAGGAATAGCTCAGTAAAAATGGTGTCATAAAACGACATGAGGAAGGACTATGAGAAATGTCATTGTTTGCGTTGTATTCCAGATCTAAACTGCACCACCACTACAAAAAAATAAATAAATTGGAATAGCCATTGAATTCCAAACACCTATTTTCACCTCAACTAAAATTTTGGAATTAAATTTCTCATACGTAGTCCCAACCCAAGAAGGTTAACGGAAGTTGACAGATTGTCAGCATGCAGATAATTCAAACAGGTTAGTTTTTAAACTTCAAACTTTCAATGGATTTCATCTACACTGAGGATTAATACATTAGACACTGCAAGAAATTTAGTTAAAGTCAAAACTGATAAGTATGGTGTTCGCTCAAATAGATGTTTATACCAGCAGTATAGTAGTTCAACCTGCTTGTGGTTGGTGTTTTTACTTCATCTGTCCATTGCCTAAACTAACTCATACAGGATGGCTGGATCAAGTTCAAATCTCAGCAGTTCAAGGCTGTCAAATCAATATGGATACCTGGACATCTCCATTACATTATGATGCCCTACTGCACCGCCACCTTTGGTAGTCTCTCATGGTCCAATTCAATGCTAATGATAGTCAATGAGAATCTTTCCCTAACATCAATGGGCATTGAATGAGCCTTTAATGACAAACTTCTAAACTTCAAAAACTTAAAAATTCTCATTCAGATTAAACTTTGCTGCTTCTCTTTATAACCCACATATGAAAATAACCAGCAATATTTAACTTTGTTTTTAAGTATTTGTTCTACAATGTAATAAAAACACTAACATTACTCACCAAAAGATCCAGAATATTCAGATTGACAGAGAAACAGTATCTTCAATGTCATCCTTGGCATGGGTAAGCACACTTTTCAAAATGTTGTTTCATTCTTGCTACCAAGCCCTGCATTGTCTTTGTTATGCTTACACAGCATGTGATCCTTTCTTAATACTTCCAAATGATACAGGAATCTCTTCAAAAATATTCCCACATGGGACTTTTGCAGCTTGGAGACATGGTAGGTTTCCCCAAAAAAGGTTTAGTACTATAACTTACTGGTATAACACTGTAAAAATTAAACAAAGTTTTTCTGCAAAATTTGTATCAAAGCAGCTGTGTTTCCACTTCAGTGTTTTCAACTGAACCCAGTCCAGCTCCAAAACTGATAATAGGTTATCATGCAGTTTATAATCTCATACAATGGTAACTTAAAACTATCAGGAGGAAATAATAAAAGTTCTAAGATTTTAGAGAAAACGCAACCATTATTCAGTAGTCCAGGCTACAGAATTTTTTAATACTATATCTAAAGAGATAAGATGCAAGCTTGTTTTGATGAATGCTATATTGACTTCAATCCACTGCAACACAAACTTTTTTCATTTTAAATTATAAAAAGTTAAAGCACAACTTTCAGGGAGAGAATTGTAAATTCAGGTTTAAATTTCATGTGTTTGCTTTTTTAATTATAGGGTTTCATGACCCGTTCTAAAACTGTAGATCGTATCTTCTTTGCTAAGGAATCAAAATAGACGCTTAGGAGTGGGAGAACAGAAGACAAAGGACAAGAGCTGCAGCGTGTGCCTGGATTTTCCCCCAATATTAAGGCTTTCCAGTTAAAATGTTTTAAAGTTACTTAGAAGTGTTTTTCAGGTAAAAAGAAATTATAATCAAGGTACATTAAAATTTTGCATTAGAACCAAGAATGGACATAAAGACAAAAGGTCTGAAAGCCTTATTATTAGCTGTGAATTGTATGAATTTGATACTTAAAAAATTCTCCAAGTTAGATGAGTCCCACTTTCCTCAATAAGGCTATGCAACATATATTTTAATGCTATACAACCAATGATCAAAACAGATGTTCACCTTTTCTGCCAGGTTTCATTTCACCTTCTTGATCCAGCCAGTATTCTCTAATATCAATTAGGACTTTCCCTTTAAAGTCACGAACGCTGACATACCTCATTTTGCCAATCTGCCAATAAAACAAATAATCAGAACAATTTTAAGACATTTTACACAGTATAGAATTATTCATCTGTCTAAGTGGTATTAAATACTTTGACATGAAGCACTGCATATTGCTGCAGCTTATTTTAGACGTAAATAGAAATGATTGGATTAAGTATTTTCCCAGAGAAGTACATCAGGACTAATAAGTGATGTCAGCATAAATGGATGCAGGACTTAAAATGCATTAAGAGAATTCAGCATTATTTCCAGCAAAAATGGGTGTCATCGAAAAAAAGTTATATGTACCTAAAAGTTAAATTCCTAATAAATATTGCCAACTTAATTACTGATACTTTCAGAAAGAAATCCTGCTTCCTCATGCAAACTTTATTAATGGAGGTAGAAAATGCTTAAAAATTGTCCATTCAAATTTGTTTTCAAGCTATGACTTATGAAGATGATAGCGGAACTATGACCTTCTCCAGCTCTCTTAGAGATGGTTTCCATGTTTCCAGAAACAAAGTCAGATTTGCACAAGTTAAATTTACAGAAATCCTTGAAGTTATGATTTTTTTCCACTAAATGCAGGTGGTGGAGGCCAAGGCACCAAACACAAACATATTGTCTGACACCTAGCTCAAGGCTAAATCATCGCAGAATTAGGTTAGAGAATTGGGTATTGCAATCAAAATTAAAACCTAGATGGCACCCAAAACACATTTTGGAGATATGGCAAGCAACTGTCTGATCTTCTAAGATTAACTGCACCTGGCAGTCTAATGGTGCTGTCAGAAGTCACCCTCACCACTGTGAAAAACCCTATGAAAGATTTATTGGTCACTCTGTATTGGTTCCACTATTTCCAGACATCAAATTACATTGAAAGAAGCTTAAAGTACAAACACTTCAATATTGCTTTTCCAGGTAAGTAATTACTATACTTACCAAAGGAATTTTTAAGTGATCAAGAATGGGAGGGAACAGTGCTTTATCCCATGATTACATTTAAGAACCCCTTGATTTATTGGTGCCAAATTCTGATGTTACAAGTTTGAAAGCAATACAAAAAAAAAGTGAAAAACATTCCAAGAAGGGAGACTTTCATTCAACATAAAAAGAAAAAATATTTTACTGAGTTTCCTATTAATCATCTTACTTAATTTCAGCACTGATATGCCACTGACACTGCTAACGGACAAAAGTAAGTCCAAACGAGAATCCCAAACTTTGGAAATATTCTGATTCAAATCACATTTTGGATACATCATTTTGTGCTCTATTTTTAAATAAAACAAGGCTGCCTGAAGAGCTGATGTGGAATACTAAAGTTCAAGCCAAAGCATTTATAATTCTACTGTATTCACCAAAACTATCACGTACAATTTGGGGATCACAAAGCAAGAGTGTCATGAGACTGTCTTGCCGCCTGAATGACTTCTCTATACCTTAAATAAGGTCACTTACCACATTTAATCTGGTAAATTCATTTTATCTATGTGCATTACCCTAAAGTTACATTCTAAAATATTTAGATATATTTTAAAATAAAAAGTTTAAACACATTTTCAATTAACAATAGCAACCACACTTCAGAAAATAGTGCCATAGTTTCTCTATTACTATCAGGAAAAGTTTTTATTCTTTTTACTGGCATGTCACAGGATTTTCTGACTGCACCTCATAAAGCAATATTTAAAAATCAGTATTAAAGAGTTAATTCCAAGGGTAGTATTCTAGCCTGCTATGTCAGAGGCTAAGATTCCATTTCAAGTTGTCAGTCCCAAAACTACCTGGTTGAAAGCACTGAACTGATCAAACTCACCACTTGCGGGAGGTAAAGAGAACTTCTAGTGTCACTCAGCAGCTATCTAAGTTGCAAGTACATCCATGCCCAGAAGCTAATATATCATCAAGTCTTTACTCAGAAAAATAATGGCCATAAAATAGGGCTTCTAGCAGACTGGGAGAAAAACAAGTATCCTCATAACTCTGCAATGCCATTTTTACACTGGGAAAATGCATTATTTTAGAAAATGATAACTCGCATGATTTGACGCAGCATTAAATACAATAGCACTTCATGCAGACATGAAAAAGTCATGCTTAAAACTGTTGATCTTGCATAACCCTGGGGTGGACAACACGTAAGAGATGCAAAGGATGAAGCCCAAAGGAGAATTCACAGTCACAAATTGACAATGGAATTCAGAGTTGACACTGAAAGTTCATCCTTAATTTGCTGTGTTGCGTTCAGCATTGCAGGAGTTTCATGTGATTTCACAGACTTCAAGTGCTACTATAATCAAGAAAAACAGACATAGGTAAAACAATTTCTGTCTAGTCTCTAAATATAACTTATATTTTCATTACCTGAAGACAAAATCCAGGAAAGCAGTTGTCCATGTTTTTTCCTCAACTATTTTTTCAAAAAAATCTCATAAGCTTATGAGAAGGCATTAAAAATTTTAAATATTTTCATGTACATCTGTGCACAGAATACAGTGCTCTTCAGTACTGTAGCAGTTACTTATCTCTGTTGTGGTATTGTGGCCACTGTCAGTTTTCCTTCAACTAAACCAAAATCTCCACCAATTTTGGGATAAAGTCCAAGACTTCTCCCAGTCTCTTCCCCTAGATACAAGCCCGCCCTCCTCAAGGTATGTCAAACTTCACCCTGCTTCAGGGTAAAACAGCAGTGCACCTGCCAGATTTTCAGTCAAACAAAAAACAAACAAGAAGTCCCACCCTCCATTTTCCATAAGTTCCAGTCTTGGCACCTTCAAGAAAGCAGCAGGAGTCCAGTCTAACCATCAACTCTCCCTTACTTTGTCCCCCACCCCAAGCTACTTCCTTTGCCAGCACTGTGGCCTTATTTTTAGGCCTTTTTTCAGGCCCTTTCACAAAATTCTTCAAAAGTTCTTTTCACATTCCTTGATTGGAAAGACACTATCCCTTTCTTACTGTCTTAAAACAGACTCAGCATGTATTCTCTTCTCCCCAATCTTTCTTGCAATGAGGAAGAGGAAGCTGAGGTTATCATCTTCCTGGTCGTTTCTCAGCACAGACTGGAGTAAGGGTTACAACTCCCAGATGTCCTTGGGAACTACAATATCATGAATGCCTCACTGCAGAAACAGGATAGTATTGGAACTTGGGCCTCTCTTAAGGAGCCCAGCACACACTGTTGGAAAGCCCAATGCCAGTCCTCCAGGAAGACCTCTATCAATCTTGAACAACTGTCAATCTTTTCTGATGTGCTTTTGGTAAAAACTGAATCACAGAATAAAGGAGCACATATAAACTGAAGAACAAACTTATCCTGAGACCCTGTCCAGTACAGTGAGAGCTCTGAAAGTTGCTCTTGGTCTAGTTGGGTAAGAAAAGGAGGAGAGCTCATACTTTGATTTCTGGGAACCTCGTCAAGATCCCTGACTAAAAATCATTCACATATAGATCTGATTTTGAATTAACATTTACAGCCTAGTTATTCTATTAAAAGTTTACAACAGAAATGACTAACTCTCAAAAATTGACACTATAAACCAAGACAAAATACTGTGAACAAGTGATACAATCAATGAACCAACATTAGATTTGAATGTCACAGCATGAATTATTTTACTCTACCAAATCCCATCACTGCTTTTTTTAGATACCTCACTTTCACTCTAACATTGTAATCCTATTTATCCAAAATAAAAAGCCGAGAGATTGAATGCTATGGTATACCAGGATAAGAAACCAGAGTGTTCAGAATGCTCTTAATAAAGATTACAGAATAAATGCAAACTATAACATGCTACCTCAGGAACTCTTCAACCAACTGCCTCTAGAAGTAGAGTTGTCAATATTACCTGGAACATATTCTCATCTCTGTTGCTGCTTTCCTTAGATGAAGCTGCACCTTTAGAACTTTCACCAGTTTTTTGTTTCTTTACAGGCTTTTCTGGAGGTGCTTGCTTTTTCCTCTTGGCCTTTAAACAAAAATTAAAAACGAAAACCACTAAATACAAAGCACATCTCATTAATTAATTAATACCTAATTTTAATTAAAAAGGGGAAATTGGATGCTGCAAAGAACTATTATATTTTGTAGTCCATCTCTCGATCAATACACAACTCTTCAATACAGTGAATTTGAGGTGGGGTTTTCACAAGTTCTCTAAAATGGCTTCATTATTGACAGGAACAGATTTAGGCCAACAGCACTTTTGTAAACCCTAGTCTTAATCTTTTTTACCTACACTAAAATTGGCCAGAGCAGGGAGACAAAATACCACTATTTCAAAAAGTGAGTGCATGTGGGTTGTTTTTAAAAAATATTTTATTTTAGAATCCAAAGAAGATTTCAATAAAATCAAGGTAGACAGTACTTTTTTAAAAAATACACTCACCCTTGCATTTTAAATCCCCACAATTCAAGGGAGAGGGAAGGGGAAAAAGAATGTTGCTATATCCCTTTTCCTCTGACCTCACCATTTTATTACTACTAATGTACATACAGCACTCCAAGGTCTTCATGTTTCCACAGCTTTTAATATCTACAATGGACTACAGAATACACATAACAAAAAATACAGTATCATCATGTCCACAGAAAACTTAGCCAGCATTTCAAATGCAGAATGCTCACACATGCTGGGCTAAAATGACACTAGTATTAACTCTCGGTGGGCTTAAGAAGCTAAACAATCATGTTTCTCAACATAAGCTTTCACGGCTGTTTAGGAGCAAAGGAAATGTGAACAGAGAAAGGGAACTAAAATACTTAGTTTAAATAGTACTTTAGTCTGGATTTTCAAAAGCAACCTAAAGGAACCCCCTTTTTTGAAAATCCTGGCCTTAATTTACAGGACAGGAACTTTTAAAAGCAGCTCTCATACCATAGCAACTTTGTCTGAAATAGTATTGCTATGTTTCTTATCTCCTGCAAATTGAATCATGAGCATACAATCATGAGCTATTGGATGCTCTTAATCAAAAATATGTTTATTTTTATGAAAACAAATAAGATTTATTACAAAGCCGGTTCTCACTGCCACACATATTAACAGGCACAAAATCAGAACACTTAATTGATTTTAAATCACAATGTTCTGATGAGTTCAGGACTAGTGATTAGTCATGTCAACTGATGTGTCTCAGAAAGTAGAAATTGTTTCTACACACAGAGGCCATTTTTAAAAAAGAAGTACATTTATGAGTTTTGTTACATCTCATCATTTAAAGAATTCTTGAATCCTTCACCTCTCTTTACACTGAGTCCCACAAGTACTAATCTGAGTTCTGATCTCCAAACTCTAATCTAATATAAATTGGTTTTCATTATACAAAATGCTAACACAGCTACACTACTGCACATTCTTTAATGTTTCACCATTACTTACTCAAATGTGCAAACAAACAAGAGAAAAAGTTGAAAGGGGTTGGGTTGCTTGTTTACAGGACTGTTAATATTGCCAGTTAAATGTTTGGAGGCGAATGGCGAAGAGACTGCAAAAATACTGAAAATGAGGAGCAGACATTATAAATAATCCAGATTTTAACCCAAATTACAAAACAGAGTTTTAAAGACTGGGGAAACCATGTAACACACACATTTGGCCAGCTGTTCACTAAAGACACTTTTCTAACTTGTTTAGAAATCAAAACTAACTGGAGTGCCCGTACCTTCAAGTTAGGCATTACATTTCTCAACTTTTCTAGAAAAGTTGTTTTACACACAAAGTTAACTTGGACAGAAGTTCCGGTTGATTAAAAAATGAGAAAACTCATTTATTTCAATATTGGCAGACAACTTTTCTAATAATATGAAACAGTTAGAAAAGGATTTGGATAGACAAATGAACCCAGGCCAGCATGCTCACTCTGTAGCATAATAAAAGAAAGTTTCTTTAAGATACAGTTTGAATAGTACCTCACACCAGACAGGTAAAAAAAGATAAGGAAGGAGAGAAAGGGGATAAATGTTAAAGAAATTGTGATGAAAGAAGATTTTATGCATATATGGTGGACGTGTCCAGTCATTTCCATGTATTGGGTTGCCCTTAGTAACCAAATATTACAAATTACCAAATGATCCTTTGATAATTCACCTGAGGCTTCCCAGCATAAATGATCACACAAAGAAATGAAGAATTAATCTCTCATCTGCTAGTATTAGCTAGACTTCTGATAGTCTCTCACTGGAGGGGGCGGAGGAGTCCAAAGCTAGGGAAATTATTCCAAATAAGGAAGGCTGTTATAGAAAAATTAACACCTCAATTAAGTATCCAGCAAAGCAGGCATAGAACAAAGAGTAAAAGATTTGATGAGTATATTACTGTACGTTTCTCTACACCAAAAAATAAGCTCACTGTTGCAATAATCTTCATTTTATTTTTACTGCTACATAGCAATGATTTGTAAACCTGTTAAAACTTCCCAAACAATAAATAGCTATAAAAAAAGAATAGGGTATGATTTATTTACCTAGGCTATAACCATCTTAACAACATAGCTGAAGTTTTTCAACTAGAAGGGTACTTTATTAGATTGGCATGGAGACACACTGAGAAACTAGTAACAGGTATTACGACAAGTTTGGAAATTGGGCATAAATCGGAAGAGAACATGCCAACAAGTTCAGTAAATGGGGCGAGGGAATCAGAGGAAAAAAAGAATCTTTGGTTTGTTTTAAAACTTATAGGATATTCAGATATCCCAATGCTAGGTGCAACAGAGGTTGTCTGAGCATCTGCCAAAGGCTGTGCATCTTATAAAGTTTTAGTATTCTTGCTCTCACCACAGAGATCTACAGAATTCCAAGGACCTTGTGGGTAGATGCCACAAGTGAAATCCTGAAGGAGACAAAATCAAATCAAGCTTAAAAAGAAGATTCATTCCATATTTAGAAGCATCTCACCTACCAACCATTGACCACAGTTTTAACAGAGAAGCTAAGCAACAGAAATACCATGATGTACTTGTTTTGGCAGAATATACTCTTGCCTCCTAATCCAAACCAGAATAAACTTGTTTGGTGTTTTGTTTTTTAATTACTGGACTAAAATGTACTAAGTATCTGTGTCCAATATTCACCTTTTTGTCAACTTCACTATCTGAATCACTGGCAGATGAGCTTGAAGACACAAGTTCCTTTGATTTAGGCATTCTGGGAAGAAGAAAGATATTGTAAAAATATTATACAGGAAACACTGCCCTTTGTGACTGGAATATACTTCCCAAACCTGTTTGTAAAGCCTCTTCCTCATTTTATTCAAATCTCTCCTAAAGACTATCTCCTTGAAACCAACATGAAGTGGCAGGAAACGTTAATACATATGTCTGACTGAACAACTATGTAATATTATCTAGATAAAGGAAAAAGTGAATGTGGGAGACTGAGTGAGGGGACAGAGAACCAATGGGAAATAACATAGGGCACAGGTTAGGATTAGGGAGAGACAATACAGAGGAAATGGGAATGTTGTGGGATACTCAGAAATTATCTAGTTTTTATCATCTAAGGACAATTTTCACTAGTCTATCTCCCTTTCTTCCCACCTTTTTGATCCATTCCCTTCACTTGTGTACTGTCTCACTTAGGCCTTGTCTACACTAGCAATAATTCTGGCAAAATTTTTCAATCTTATGGGTAAGAAAAAAACCACCCCGAGCAACATAAATTTTGCCAGCATAAGCACTTGTGCAGACTACACTTTATTAGTAGGACCCTCTCATTTAGGTGGTTTTATTATGCCAGCAGGAGAGCTCTCTCCTGTCAACACAACCGCTCTTAAGTGTAGACTAGCCCTTAATTTGTAACCTCTTCAAAAAACAAGCATGTCTACACTTAAAGCACTGCATTAGCAGCAACTGCACTGTGTAACTTCAGAGACGACACTACTATGCTGAAGGGAGAGCCACTCCTGTCCAAGCAGTCAATCCACCTCTGCGAGGCAGTAGCTACATCAATAGCAGAAGCTCTCCTGTTGACATACTGCTGTCTACATCAGGGATGAGGTTGGTGTAACTGAATTGCTTAGGGGTGTGGATTGTTCATTTCCCTGAACTACATATAAATGTTGTTATATAAGTTTATAGCATAGACTTGGCCTCAGTTTTCACTTGTCTTGTAGAACACCTACCGTGTTTTTGGGTACCAAAAATAGCAATATACCACTTAAACAGATATGTCTGCACCATAGCCTATGTCGGCATAACTTACGCTGCTCAGGGGGTGAGTATTCCACCCCTGAGCAACATAAATGTTTGTGTGCATAGCACTATGTTGACGGGAGAACTTCCCCCTCTGCTTCTGCTATTCAGAGGTGGATTTTTTTATGCCAATAGGAAAGCTCTCCCCCATCGGGATAGCGAGCCTTCAGACATACTGCAGTGGCGCAGCTATATGAGTGAAGCTTCTCTGCTGCAGCGCTGTACGTATAGACGTGACCTTAGTCTAAGTTACCAATGATTTAATTTATCATCAACACAAACTAATTAAACATTTCTATATACATTTAAGTAAAAGTTTTCAAAAACTATCACAAAACATATGGGTACAAGCATTATCTACCAAATGACTCCCCCCACTCTTATGTACTATTTTTTTTTTGACTACTTTTATTTCCAAGTCATAGAGAGACAAGCACAGGCAAAGAGGTACAGATCCATCATAATAGGCTTTTCTACCTATGATTACAAGAAAATATGGTGATGTGGTTAAACCACATTTAGGTGAGAATATCTAAGTTGTATTCTCAATTCTGCCATGTTTTTCCTAGGATCTAGGTCATCTCAGGCAAACCACTTAAGGGCCCATTTTCATTAGTTAGGCATGCAAAGAAATCCACATCTTTTTGAATGCATACAGCCAGATATGTCTACTCTGCAAATCCATGGAAGGTACAGTATATGAACATCTACTATTCCATGCACAAAATAGGCAAAGAATTCTAATTAATTGCTTTTAATACTTTCCAGTCTCTGAAAGAACAAAGCAGAAAAGTATGTTATAAAGGGCAATATTTTGTAAGGAAGGAACATTTATAGTGGGAGATTGGGAACTACTGTTTACATTAAGTAAGGGGAGGATGACTACCAGGGGAGTAAAATAGTGCAAGGCAGTGTCTTAGGAAGAAGGCACAATGACATATGGAATGAATACACATGGGGAAGAAGAGCATGTCAGGTGAAAAAGTAAGCCAGTGTGAGAGGAAATGGAATACAGGTTATGGAGAACAAGAAATTGGAAATTGTGGTGGGGGTTAGAAAAGAGAAGAGAGGAAAAGACTGGTTTATAATGTTATAGGGTTGGAAATCTGTTTCAGAACAGGACCCACTGTGTGGGTAGGGAACAGGATGGAAGAAGATAGGCCAGTGAGTCTAATACAGCCTGCAGGAAACGAAGTGCAGGCAATGATACCGAATTTAAAGGGCAGAATGAGAGAGAGCATGAGGACAGCAAACGATCAAGAATTAGAACGGAGAAAGGAGTCAGAGGATCAATGGAGAATAATATAGGGCACAGGTTAGAATTAGGGAGAGACAATACAGAGGAACAGGGGAATGGCGGGGGACACTCAGAAGAGATTATCTAGTATGCAAGGGCAGGCCGGAGACAGGGCGCCAAGCAGGTGGATATGGGTCACGACTGAGGAAAGGGGATGGGGCACCCAGAGGAAAATGGGGTGGGGAAGAGCCACCGAAGGGGGATGGAGGGCGGCGAGAAAGGCCGGGTCACTGAGCAGAGAATGGAGACAAGTGGGGACAGGACGGGGGGGGAGGAAGGGGTTCCGAGCCGCCATTTTCTCCCTCGTTCAGACGCTCTCTTTGCCCGCCCCCCCCCGACTGAATGGAGAACGGGGGGACACGACACAAGTCAC
Organism: Mesoclemmys tuberculata; assembly: GCA_007922155.1. Classification (NCBI taxonomy): domain Eukaryota; kingdom Metazoa; phylum Chordata; order Testudines; family Chelidae; genus Mesoclemmys; species Mesoclemmys tuberculata. The sequence continues at coordinate 19,448,346 of ML675629.1, read as the reverse complement.
GCAACGCGGGCGAGACGGGTCCCGGGGGAGACCAACGAACGGGGGCGGCTCACGGCAAGTCACGGAGTGGGGGAGGGTCGCGCCGCGCCGCGGGGGATGGGGCGGGCGGGCGGTTCCCCGCCGCCATTTTCTCCCTCACTCGGATGCTGTCTCCGTGCCCCCCAACATGGCAGCGTCTCTTCTGTCGCCGCCGCTTATCCCGCTCGGGACCCGCTCCCACAGGGAGCGGGGGAGGGAGGAGGGCGGTCTTCCTACGCTGCGGGCGCTGCTCAGCGCAGCAGCTCGGCGGAATCCCGCGGGCCGACCCTTCCCTAGCGCTCGAGAGGCAGCGGCTTCCCCTCCGAGCGGGGAGCGGCCAGGCCAGGCCTTCCCTACTCCAGCCCCTGAGCTGAGGGGGAAGGGGACAGAGGTAAGATGGCGGCGGGTGCCAAGCATGCAGCCCGGGGGGGGGGGGGAGACTGAGGGGGCGACGCGAGGCGCTACTCACGTCCCGCTCTGCTGCGTGCTCCTCTCTTCTCCGAACCCGAGACGCGGAAATGACGTGAGGTGACGCACCCGGCAAGTCCCGCCCACCCACTGAGTGAGTGCGTCCCGCTTCCGCCGCAGCGTGTGCCCATGGGGGCAGCGTAGGGGACGCGTTTCCGGCCTGGCCGTCCGTTATTAACGGTCCCCGCAGGTGGCCGCGCCACGGCTTCCCGCGCCGGCAGAGACGGGAACAGGCCCCGAAAGCAGGGGTCGCCGGTCCGCCACAGCCCGTGGCCTGGGCAGAAGCTGAGCCCTTCTCCCCCCTTCAGCCAGCGCCTGAGTGCGAGCTAACATCTCCTCTTCTCCCAGGCCCCTGCCTTGGTCTCCGCTGCACCCCAAAGGGAGACTGGACGCGTCAAGAGGGGTGGGCTGCTAGCCCCGTGCTGGGTATCTCAGCAGAGAGCGAGGTCTAAATAGATGTGGGGAGCAAACTCCTCTCACGCCCCCAGCGGTGGCCTTTCCAAAGTGTGGCATGAGCAGTCAAGTGGAGCCGCTGCACAGCTGTGCACTGCAGTGGCAGGGCTCTTGGGGCCCCCTCGCTGTCTAGAATTTGTGCCAGGCTAAGACATCTTTCGAGGTATCTCTACACCGCGGAGGGAAGTCAGTTTAGTTTAATAAATTTTTATTTTAAATCAACTTGCACCTGCTGAATTTTAGAAGTGGGAGGACTGATCATACCACACAGGTTGTGTTGGGGAATTGCCTCCCCACTAGCTGTGCTTGGATCGACAATCAAGACAGTACACTGTGGGTAGCTATCCCACAGTGCAGCTAGTTGCACAGGCTTTTGGGAAGGTTGTTGTCCTCCTTTGGTGCAATGTGCTTCCTCCCCTCCTTTCTTGCCCCAGTCCAAAACAAACAGATGATCTCCTTTTTGTGCCGTTTTTTCAAACCCTTCAGTCTCTACCATGTGCATGCTGTTGGCTGAGAAGAATGGTGCTGGCTGAGCTCTGCCCTATTATTCTGAGCATCACAAACACCTCAACTTATTCTTCTGAAATATTTTCAGGGGTGAGACAGGAGCTGCATCACTGAAAATGGCAATGTTACAGAGGCCACCTTGCTACAAGCCATAGAACGAAACAATTCTCATCTGCTACAGGCTGTTGTGCACCATCTGCAGTCGGTGGAGTGCTGCTTCTGGTCACAGGAAACGCAGTGACAGGTGGGATTGCCTCTTTATGAAGGTGTGGGGTGATGAATAGTGGCTGCAGAACTTTTGAATGCAAAAGGCCACTTTCTTTGAACTTTGCAGAGAGCTTTGAAACACATGAATACTTGCTTGAGTCCAGCTCTGACAGTGGACAAGAGAGTGGCTAGCGCTCTCTGGAAGCTAGCAAAGCCAGACTGCTACCAGTCAGTTGGGAATCAATTCAGAGTTGGTAAATTTACTGTGGGAGCAGCTTTGATTCAAGTATTCTAGGCCATTAACAGACTTCTGCTAAGAACGGTAGTGACTTTGAGAAATGTGGAGGACATAGTGGAAGGCTTTTATGCAATGGGGTCCCCAAACTGTGGTGGGGCGATAGATCACACACAAATCCCTATCTTAGCCCTGGACCACCATGCAACGGAGTACATGAATCGAGAGGGATACTTCTCAATGGTGTTCAGGCCCCTGTGGGATGGTTCATTGACATCAATGTGGGGTGGTCTGGAAAGGTACATGACACATACATCTTTAGGAACTCAGGTCTGTTAAAAAAAAGATGTAGGCAAGTATTTTCTTCCCGGACCATATAATAAATATTGGCAATCTTGAAATGCCAATTGTGATCCTGGGTAATCCTGCCTACCCCATCTCCCCTGGTTAATGAAGCCCTGCACCAGGCACCTGGACAGCCAGAAAGAGTGTTTTAATAATAGGCTCAGCAAATGCAGAATGGTGGTGGAATGTGCATCTGGATGTTTAAAAGCGTGCTGGCGAAGTCTGCTCACTAGGTTAAACCTCAGTGAAAAAAATCCTAATAGTTGTCTCTTTCGGCTGTGAGACAAAGGGGGAGAAGTTCCCATTGGGTTAGTTTGTGGCCAGCCTATCTGCTTCCACAACCCTTGAGCAGTCAGATGCCACTGCAATGCTGAGAGCCAATCGCGGAGCGCTGTGCCTCAGGGAAGCATTGAAAACCCACTTTTGCAATGAGACAACAGTAATATGCAAAACAACGAGAGCTCTGGTGGAACCTTAAAGACGAACACATTTATTTGGGCATAAACTTTACTCTTGTTTTTCTAAAAATAGTCTAATATTGCTACCCCTCTGAAACTCATCAACAGTGATGTGCATTGCTTATCTGTGCTGTGCTTTCACTTTGCATCCTCTACCTATCCCCCACCGAGCCAGTTCCCCTCTTCCCCTTTCCCTCACTGTTCTAGTCCCCCCTTCTCCATCCCTTTATTCCCTTCTCGTCAATAAACAAACAGTAATGAAATGTGCCACTTCCCCCTCTTTTTATTCCCTTTTTATCAATAAATAAATACAGAGTAATGAATTGGAAAGCAGTACTTTCTTTATTGGTGATCCTTCACAGCAGGGGGAAATGGAATATAATGGAATTTTCCACATGCATTTTGTGGGGCCAGGGATACAGAGCCCTTTTTGACTGTACACACACAAAAGAATCACACATCCCCACTCCTTAAAGGGCCTGTTGCCTCTCTGCTTACCTCAACCAGCAAGGAGTGCTTTGGAGTGAGGGCTAGGAAAGACTGTGTTAGCTCACCGTTCTGCAGGGGCTGCAGAGGGAGTCTGTCTTGCCACTGAGCTTCCTGAAGCTCAACAAGATGCCTCAACATGTCTGACTGATTGCATTATATGCAGCATACGCCTGTTGTCCATGTCCAGTTTGTCAGATAATGAAATCCTCCATGCTCTCAGCTCTGTGTCACAACCGTGGAAGCATTCATTAGCTCATTAAACATGTCATTCCAGCTTTTTTTCCCCCTGCTTTCTTATTGGTGATCGGCGCTCTGCAGGAGTATGAGAGGGTGGTGTGTTGAAGGCCACGTTGTCCACTTTGAGAGAAACAAAGCACAAAGTACCCATTGTTAACTCATCCCATGAATGAAAAGCAATGTTACAATGTAAAAATAAGTCCCTGAACATTCCCAAGGGAAGGCTACAGCTGCATTCCATTGCCTGACTATTGCAGAGGTTAGAGTGCTGTTCCAGCCATGATAAATAAGGGACAAGTGCATCTGTGTTAGTGAAATCCTCGGGGCCCATGCTGCACAAGTTCAGGCTCTCTAAAGCAGCATGGATGTCAGGCTCCCAATTGAGCAGGCTTTTAACAAGCAGAAGAAAAGGTAAGGGGGTGGGCATGGGTTAACCAACTCTGGAGTAAAAAAATGGGAACCCATTTGCAGATGCCCAAGGATCATAGTAACAATGTCCTGCTTAGGGACTTGCAGTGTGCTGAACCAATAAACCATCCCCAGCTGTGCAATAAACACACACTTTAAAAAACTTGCTTGGTCGGCTACGGTAAATGTATGCCATTTTCCCTAGGTAACCGTGAGTGATATCAGCCTGCTGAGGGTCACAGAGGCAGAAAGGGAGAATTTGCTGCAAGCATCTTATGATGCTATGCTGTGTTCTGTGATGATGCTTGCACAATTAACAGTGGCAGAGGAAGTGTCCTATCACGGTGGAAGAAATAAAGCTTCTTTCTCAAGAAACCTCAAAAGGATTGCAGGATACCTGCAGGAAAGCTTCCTGGAGATATGCATGGAGGGTTCTCAGAGCATCCCTGTGCACATAAATAATCTTTTCCAGGGTGAACCCAATGTTTAAGCACATCAAGTACAAGGAAGCACATCCCCACACACTACTTTTTCCCACTGATACAAGATTCTGGACAGGGAATATAATCAAAGACGTGCAATTTGCAGTACATACTTACCAGATGTGTCTTCCCCGGCATCCTAGTCAGTCACAGTTTCCTGCATGTAAGTGGGCTGCTCCTGTGTTGCAAACAGCTCCTGGCTTTCAGAGAAAAGGGATACTACACTCGCCTGCCCCCTGTTCTCATCATCTTCCTGCTCCTTGTCAACGGACTCATCCTCATTCATCCTGGGCTCTGATTCCTCCAAGGTATCAACACTGCATGGTGGAATAGTGGTGGGGTCTTCACCGAGAATTGCATGCAGCTCCTCATAAAATCAGCATGTTTTGTGTGAGGAGCCAGAATGGCTGTTAGCTTCCCTAGTTTTCTGATAAGCCTGCCTCAGCTCTTTGATCTTAATATGGCACTGCTGCGCGTCCCTGTTGTGTCCCTTCTCCAACATGCCACAAGATATCTTCTCATAGATATTCAAATTTCTTTTGCTGGCTTGGAGCTGAGCCCCACAGACCGATGAGATTCAAGACCTCAGGTCGACTCCAAGCTGGAGCAGGTTTGGGGCGTGCAGTCACCATGATCTTGTGCTGGCAAGCTCTCTCCATGCTGACCTAATCGGAAATGGGAATTCAAAATTTCCCAGGACTTGCAGGGAGGAGCTATTTCCTGTTTAAGTGGCCACAGTGCAGCAGACTGCAAGTGTGCAGAGCATTATGGGATATGTCCCAGAGGCCAATAACATTGATTTACCTTGTGCTCTACCTACACTGATGCTCATTCAACCCAGAGAATTTGACGTCAGTGCTACGTCACTTGCGGAGGTGGTTTTATTAAGTTGAATTTTACCACGATTTAGGTCGGCAGCACTGACATGCCACTAGAGACACATACTTTAGGGGTCAACGTAAGCAGTGTTATGTCGACCTCCATTGTCAGTGTAGACCAGGCCTAGCTCTCAGAGTTGCACATTGACCCTTCCAAATGTGGACGGAAGTAGCGCCATTGTATAGTCAACAACTAAACATGCAGTAGCTCTAAAAGATTCCCTCATTCATCTCACTGGGTGTTAAATTGTTGACAATGTTCAGAATTAAGTATCTTCTTTGTTATTTGAGTAATGAAATAGTGTTGCGCTGAGTTTGAGTGGAACATGTAATGCCATCACTTGCAGACTGGCACCACTCTGCAGATAGAGGACTTAAGGTTGCCAAGGCTGTCATTTTCCACAAGCACTAAATTCACATGATTACAGTTTCCTTTTGCTGTCACTTTGCACATCTCATCTACAGTTTGTCTCAGCTCTACTGAAACAAATTCTGAACTCCTCTCCAGAGCCTTTGTTTGTCACACAGTCAATGAGGCAGAAACAAATTATCCCCTTGCAGGTAAGCAGTACTGCATTCAAAAATCATCTTAAAAGTCATGACTTTTTAAAAAATAAGGTTATGTTTACTTGTCTTCGGCTTCTTGAGCCTGCAGGGCTTTTCAAGCTTTTCTTTGCAGCCATGAGGGCTAGAATCATTTACTTATTTATTTTTGTAAATGGAAGCTAAAAGGGAAATTCTCATATGATGACTTCAGCAGCTGGGGGCTTTAAGAAACCCAACAAATATCAGACTTACAATAAAAATCAAAAATCAAGAGTTAGCAAAACTGGGTAATCCTTCTGGAGCATTACATTAAGTAAGAAGATAACCCGGAAACCTAAGACAGTAGGGATTCAGTGAGCAGTTCAGGTCAGTTATTTAGCAGGCTCTGCATCCACAAAAATATAGCAGGCAGTGTATGCTATAACTCAGAATCTTCTCTGTACAATTATACAGCATACACATCATTATGGGTATCTACACTGCAGCTGGGAGCAAGCTGCCCCGCCAAAGCAGACAGACTCATGCTAACTCAACTGAAGCTAGCATGCTAAAAATAGCAGTGTGGACATGGCAGCTCAGGAAGGCCCATCTGACTCCCAGGGTCTGAGCTTGGGCGGCTAGCCCACGTATCCTCAGGAGTGGTAATGTCCACACTGCTATTTAGCATCCTAGCTCATACCAAGCTAGTGTGAGCCTTTTTACCTGGGCTGGGAGCCTTAGTCCCAGCTGCAGCGTAGACCTACCCTCTATTACAGTGGTCCTCAAACTTTTGGGGTCACATCACCCCTTGCTGGGGTCCCTCCCCCAGGAGCTGCAGTTGGTAGCTGGGGCACAAGCTGCAGCTGGAGCCAGGGTAGGGACTGGGTAGGGACAGGAGTTGAAGCCATGGGGCTGGGCCTGGACAGTTGGGTGGCAGCTGATGGGGCTGGTGTGAAGATGGGGGCAGAGCAGGACAGGGTGGCACTTCCTCCCTCACCCCATGGGGGCTGGCCAAAGCCCTGCTGTGCCCCCGGGAAAGTTCCACTGCATCCCCTCAGGGGGCATGCCCCACAGTTTATGATGTCTGCTCTATTAGCAGGGAGTAACGATGCTAATGAGATGGTGTAATGCTAGTATGAAAGTGATGTTGCTATGGATATGTTAAATGTCAGAGAATGCCCAAATATGAAGCAGGCATTTTCCAGAAGCCTGAAGAAGTTCACTCTGAGTTCTTCCAGTGACTTGCCTGCCAAGTGCTTAGTAAGTGTTACATGTAAGGGTCTTTGACTGCTTTCAGCCACTGACACTTCTGGACAATCAACTTCATTTGGTGTCCCAGGCCTGCCATACAAGAGTGACACTACCTCTGAAAGAGCTAAGTCTCTTCTCTTATCTCTAGTGAAGAAGCTTAATTCCCTTACTGCAAGACTCTGTGGGGAATACATGCATCCTATCACTTGGTCATTTGTAATACTCCCTAGAACAGTGGCTCTCAGGCTTTCCAAACTACTGTAGCCCTTTCAGGAGTCTGATTTGTCTTGCATACCCCCAAGTTTCATCTCACTTAAAAACTACTTGCTTACAAAATCAGACAAAAAAATTAAAAAAAAAAAAAAGTCACAACACACTATTACTGAAAAATTACTTACGTTCTCATTTTTACCATACAATTATACAATAAATCAATCTGAATACAAATATTGTACTTACATTTCAGTGTATAGTAGATAGAGCATAATAAACAAATCACTGTATGAAATTTTAGTTTGTACTGACTTCTCTAGTGCTTTTTATGTAGCCTGTTGTAAAACTAGGCAAATATCTAGATAAGTTGATGTATCCCCTGGAAGACTTCTTCATACCCCTAGGGCTACGTGTACCCTTAGTTGAGAACCACTGCCTTAGAGGGTTCATATCGTCATAGATATCTGGTGCCAGATTAAGGTGTAGGCAGTAGAGGCCCATGCCTAGAAACCTAGGAATCATATGATTACATAAGAATCTCAGCTTTCATTTAATTTTTTTAAGGTAAGTTTCTAGCTCTTCTAGTTGGAAAGAAAAGATTGAAAACATGACCCGAGTGTATCAAATGCACTGATGTCTGAATAAGTCTACAGAGAGCCTAAGACTACAGCTCTAAGATGGAGGTACTACCCCATTCATCTCAACAGGGTATTAATGCCAAGACCCACTGCTTTGGGTTCCCTGCCAACACCACACCAGCAGAGAACTCTTGATAGCATGAGAGGAAGAATGTAGTGCCCATCCAAGCACATACACTCCAATTGCTGAGATGAACAAAGCCCGTTGCTGCTCTTCCAGGGAGACAAAAGGCCTCAATGCCCCCTGCCTTTCTTTGAGGGGGTGGGGTAAGGAGCCTACCACCTTCAAGTGGTGCTTTAAAAGGACCAATTTCACAAAGTTGAGAAAGAATTATGAGCTAAATCAGTTGGGAGGGAGAATTTTAAATCAGAAAATGTGAATGATCATTGGGAAAAGTTTGAGAATACTTTACTAGATGCCACAAAAGCCACAATCAAGGAAAAAGGCTGTATGGATTTAAGAAAAAGAGCTGGTTTAGAGGGGAAGGGAAGGCAGATATAGAAAATAATATATAATGAACAGAAATGGGAAGCTGATAGTAATTAATTTAAATCAGAAGCTAGGAGTTTAGAAAATTGATAAGGAAAGCAAAGGTGAAATCTATGGTCAGTAGAGTTAAGTATAATAGAAATGAGTTTTAAAAGCATATTTGGAACAAAAAGAATCCTAGCAATGGTATTGATCCATTAATATATAGAAATGGTAGAATTTTCAATAATAATTGAAATGTGAAATTTTGTTATGTATTTGGAAAAGAAACAGATGATTTAGTCATATCATCTGATAACACTCTTTCCAATCTATCTTCTCAGGAGGATGTTAAACAGCAGCTACTAAAATTATTCATTCTTAAATCAGGAGATCCAGATAGCCAGTTCTTATAAAACTATTGGATGAAAGTTAAGGGGCTCACTGGACAATTAATGTTGATTTTCAGTAAGTCTTGGAACACCAGGAAAGTTCCAGAAGATTGGAAGAAAGCTAATTTTGTGCCAGTATTTTAAAAAAGGGTAAATGGGATGACCTGTATAATTATAAGCCTGTCAGTCTGACATGGTTCCCAGGCAGGAAAATGAAACAGCTGATACAAGATTCAATTATTAAATAATTAAAAGGAGTAATATAATTAATACCCAAAACAGGGACTAAAGGAAAGTAGACCCTGTCCAATTAACAGGATTTTTTTTTAAATGAGATTTTAAGTTTGGTAAAGGTAATAGTGTTCATGTAATATGCCTACAGCTCTGTAAGGCTTTTGATTTGGCATCACATGACATTTTGATTAGAAGTCTAGAAAGATATAAAGTTAACTTGGATCTGGACTGCTTGGTAAAGTGGGCTCAAGCAAACAATATGCATTTTTATATGGCTAAATGTATATAACTAGGAATCAAGAATGTAGGCCATATTTACATGATGCAGGACTCTATCCTGGGAAGCAGTGACTCTGAAAAAGATTTGCAGGTTGTGGTGGACAATCATCTGAACATAAGCTCCCAGTGTGATGATGCTATGTCCAAAAGGGCAAGTGCAATCCTTGGGTGCATAAACACGGGTATCTTGATTAGAAGTAGAGAGAGGTTATTTACCTCTGTATTTGGCAGTAGTGTGACCATTGCTGGAATACTGTTTCCAGTTCTGGTGTCCTCACTTCAGGAAGGATGTTGATAAATTTGAGAAGGGGGTCAGAGAAGAGCCATGAGAATGATTAAAGGATTAGAAAACATGCTTTATAGTGACAGATTTAAGGAGCTCAATTTATTTAAGCTTAACAAAAAGGTTATGGTATGACTTGATTACATCTATAAATACCTGTGCGGGGAACAAATATTTAATAATGGGCTCTTCAATCTAGCATAGAAAGGTATAACATAATCCAGTGACTGAAAACTGAAGCAAGTCAAATTCAGATTAGAAATAAGATGTACATTGTTATCAAAGAGCGTACTTAACCATTGGACAACTTATCAATGGTTGTGGTAGATTGCCCATCATTGACCATTTTTAAATTCATATTGGAGGTTTTTCTAAAAGATGCATTCTAGGAATAATTCTAGGAAGTTCTATAGCCTATATTATACAAGCAAGGCTCGGTGACTCAGTGGTTAAAATACCCAGGCTCACTCTACACTAATGCTCCCACCATGGTTACTGCCAGTAGAGCTGCAGTAGTGCTACAGCTAGAAGGGGAGATCTTCATAAAAGACTCAGCACAGACAAGGTATAGGAGAGGGGAATTGGAATAGTCTCAATTTTACGATCCAAATGAAGTTGTTTGTTCATGAGAGGTACAATTGACGTCATGAGACGTTGGGTCATCAGCTTCAGCAGTTTACCCTAAAGGACAAACACATGCAGTAATGCATTAGAAAGCAATATAACAAATGTCTCCACTCCCCAAAATGTCACACTTTTATTAGCTAGCAAAGCCAGCAGGTTGTATGAACAACTACATGTCAAAATGAGGATAACCTCAAAAGTAAGAGTAAATAACAACAAACCCCATTAGCATTCTTGGAAAAAATACTTATTTATAGGGATAAAAAGGAATTATTTTTTTCTTTCTGTAGGGGAAACAAGCATTTTCTTTAGATAAATCCATTCTGTACTAAAAGCCAGCAATACATCTAAAGTATTTTCCATCCTGTTCAGTAGGAATGTAGTTAGTCATCATATTTCTTTGTTCAGCCCTAATCCTGCAAAGAGTTTCATGTAGGTTGACAACCACACATAAAGAACACATTACATGATGGGACCTTCATTTGCAATGAGCTGGAAGGAAAATGAGGTAATTCCATCTCTTTTACTCCATCTATCCTAAGCCTCTTTGATGCTCATGGAATAACTATAGTAGAAGGAGCAAATAGAAAAACTGCCACCCAGAAAAATGTTAATTCATTTTTAGAGATAACTCATTCCATAATTACTCAACAGTCATTACCCTTATGTATCATGCAAGAAACAGAAACCCCTAATAATTGAAAGAATAAAGTTTTAGTTTAATTATCACTAGACCCAGATAAATAGCCTATGCTCAAGCTTAATACTTTTTTCACTGATTTTCAGAAAGGGTGGGGTCATAGAGAAAACACGAAGTGAGTGCATCCTAAAGGCTCAGATACTTGAGGAAAAATAATAGAGGCCATCATTATCTTAAAACAAACACACACATAATTTTTAAGCCAATCTCATGAAATTTTGGGGCCTGATTCATGATTTTGGAATCCTCAAAGTTGGTAATACCATACTAGTGTACACTTGAAATTATAGTCATACAGAGCTGCTCAGATTCTAAACTGGAGTGGGGAAGGTCAGAAAATAAAAGTTCTAGATTAGGAGGAAGATGAGGAAATGAAGGCATCATATAACAGGGCCACCCAGCCACAAATATATTCAACAGACATTGTTTGACTATCATACATTACAGTAAGAAGACTCCATAAATATACAACAGGCCTGTTTATAAGCAAGAAGATTTGTATTTCCAGAGATAAAATTTTCTTTAGGAATATACAAAACATTCCTAGATACTTAAATACTGAAGGTGTTCTTTTACAGACTTTTCACCTAACGAACAAACCCTTATACTGGAATAAAAATGCCTGCACAGTCCTTTATAATTTGCAAGTATTCCAACCTCCTTTGCTCTCTTAAAGAGCTAAAATGTGTTTTTACTTAGTCCTAATACAAGAAACTTTTATGGACATTAAACACAAATCAAAATAAAGAATGATAGACACATTCTAAGTTCTTTTTATATTTTAAATCAAGGACTTGGGTCCTGAAAGAAATCAAAATAAAGGAGGCAGGGATTTTTCCTTATGGTCCTAATTAGTTAATCCATCCCACCTGGGCTACTTCTAAGCCGGCATCAAATCTGTTCTTGTATCCCTAATTCCAAGCAGCACATTAGCCTCAGGAAGGGAATGTTTAGTTAAAGTGAGGGATTTAATGTTAAACTTCCCTATGATGAAGGGTTCCTTTGAGTAGTGTTTTGTTACTTAAGCTTGTTAGCCTTTTTAGACCTTTCTATCCATCACTCTGTTTCAAAAGAAAGAAACAGATTCTGGCCATTTTAGGAAAACAGTGAAAAGACATCCTCTCCCAAGGTAAACCCTTCCTCTACTTACTGAATGGAACACATGCTGACCCAGGTAGTTCAGGTCTACTTTCAGGGCCTTTACAATACCTTCCGTATTGGATGTATTCCCTGTCTAGAAACTCTCCTTAATGAATTTCTTTAAAAGGATGTAAATCTTTCTAATTCAGTAATTGCATGATTACTTGATTTTATTTCACATACAAGTTTGGCTGGAAATAATATTCTGTTGGTTCTTGACTCTCCATTCAGAAAGAGAAATTTTAGCTAGATGCTTAGGAAGTTAGATAAGAGTGAGGAAAAATATGAGGCTGCTGCTCTTCCAATAAAATCTGCTTTAGCCATGTAGCAGTAATTAACGGTATGGTTTTTGACTCCCATAGCTATAAATGGCAAGGTGAACATTTGAAAAGGTACATTTTTTTTTCTTTCCTTTTCTGTAGTATTAGACTTTTTCAGTAATTTTTAGATTTAATGGATCTGGAAATTTAATTTAATGGATATGGGAAAAAAAACTTGTCAAATATTATGAAGGCTCTAATTCTACTCCCCAATCCCACCTAGAAAATAGGTTCTAGACCTGTGTGATGTTAACAAACAATGGGCTGAAGGGAGAAAGGGTAAGGGATACAATTAGGCTACTTGTGCATCATGATTGGTTCTTTGTGTGTCTTGCATGTATTATGGATTCTTGTTAACTAGCTTTATAATTGTATTTTGAATTGTATAAAATTCAAGATAATTCCTTGGGTTTTTTCTTTTTTCATTACTCTTGTTGAATTGAGACTTTGTAAATGCTGATACCTATTATCTTTCGTTTAATGCATGATTTAATTCATTTTATTTACTTGTGCTTTGGCCTGGGACATCCTTCAACCACCTAGGCCTGTTGCCAAGAGGTAACACGTTTTCTTTAATCACCAGTCTCTGTGACAAGAATGTTAGCACTGCTCATCTTAGGCTTTCCCTCACTATTTTTAAAAAGGGCTGGTGTTTTACAGCAAGATACCCAACTAGCTCTCTGTAAAAGGCTACATTTTGGGGAAGTGAAGCCAGCTTTAGTCTGGATGTCCTCTACTCTCTCTGTGTGTGTGTGTGTGACATTTTCTATCAATCTTTGGTTTCTGCTCTGCTCTGCTCTCTGGTGGCCAAACGAGGGCCATTTTAGATTTGAGGGTTTTAGTAGCCTGCAGGAATATCTTTCAAAGAAACTTTTTCCACTCCTGGTATCAAAATTTGCAGATCCACTCAAAGCTGGCTACATCATGCAATGCTGTGATTCAGTGGCAGATATTTGCATCCTGGCTAGGCATCGTGATACTCAAATTTAACAGTCAGACTGGATGGCACCATGTGCTGAACTGCTTCTTTCTCTATCTCACCATGAAGTGGAGATCTCCGCCTCTTCCTCCTACTCCCAAAGTTGAGGAAACCAAGATTTAAAGATTCACTTTCCATTTGTGTTCTTATTTGTTTTAGGAGTGTCTAAATTTCAGTTAAGGAGGGAACCCACCCCTTGGGCTGAAATGTATTATGCTTATTATTTGCACCCCAACAAACATTGTCCCATTACCTGTTAAAATAGTTTGCTATTTTTATGTTATCTCAGTGGGGGAGGACTCTTTCCTTATTTAAGAAATGCTTTGAGATACACTTTAACATGTTTGGATAAATTTTTTCTTTCCCTATTTCTTTTCCCACCTGCTTCTGCACTTTCTCCTCCACTTTTTCTTTTTCTCCCATTTAAAGCTGCAGAAACAGCTGCAGCTCACACTGCCTTGAGAAGAGTTTATCCAAAAGTAATGGTGCATCATATTTGCTTTAGATTACAACTCCCATTATTAAGATGTGGGGATGTTTTCCTTCTAGATATTAGTGTGCCTAATGCTGCAGTTTCTCCTGTGCACCACATCCTGCAAGCTACTACTCACATGAGTAATAAAGTGTAGGTCATTTAATAATTTCTGGTGAGTATATGAACCGCAAGAGGCCTAATCAGTAGGAAATTGCCGAGTAGAAATGTTTAATCAAATAGTGCCGATGTTTTGAGGAAAATTCCAGATAATGTTTTTTAATGTAGTTCCCCCACCCAACACCCCAGGGATATTTAAAAAATACTTTGACAACATGTTGTTATGCTTCAGTATCTACATGAAGTGATTATATTACTGTCTCCTTAAAACAAGATAAACATGAAGAATCAGTCAAAATTAAACTACATGAAAAGCAACTAGAAATTTCTGTGTAACTACATCAGGCACCACAGTGGGAGACCCAAGTCTGTACGTGGAGTGATTGCAGCTCTGTAGTGCTGAACTCCTTAAATATTCTGCATTCAGTTTGGATAACAAACTCCTTGTGATCTTCATAGAAGCTGCTTGTGCAGAGTTTATAATATGAAATAGAAATCAGTGCTATAGATAAGATAAGAGAATGTTCCTCCCAGACTTTTAGCTCCAAAAAATCTGTGAAGAGACAAATGCTGCTAATGTATTTGCTGAATCTTGGAGATAAGGCAGAATCACAAGGTCTGCACATCTCCAGCAGATGGCTTGTTTAGCAATTTCATTTAAAAACAAAACAAAATACTCAGAGGTCATTTGTAAGAAAAGGAAAAATTCCAAGGATGACATAAAAAAGAGAATCCCAAAACATTGTAAACCAGAAGTCCAGTTATGGAAAATTAAGTAAGCCAAGAGTTTTTTAGGAGCAAAATGACTTTTTTTGTTTTTGTTTTTGTTTTTAAAAAGTGTACTGCCTTTAATTGAGGCTCTAATGACTTAAGTCCCAGTTTTGTGGGTTTTTGTGTGTAGGAATCTGCTTGTGTAGATCATCTTGCATGATCAGATCTTTAGCTGGCATTAAAGTGAAGGCAATTAAATGGCTTTAACTACCAAATGCTTTCTTCACAGAGAGGATCCAAGAGAGCATTTTTACCCATGGCACACTGTCTGCTACAGGAGGTTGGTAATTTTGGAAGTCTGAGGTGTAAACTAAAACTCCTATGTTCACCTTGTTCATTCCCTTGCCAGTGCAGGTTTCTTTCCTTACTGTGCCTGATGGGGGACAACGATAACAAGAGGAGTACATATCTTTATTTCCTCTTATGAAACTACTGTATTGGCTTACAAAGCTAGGGAGAGTAATTTTGTACAGATATGCTAATAATTGTGTGGAAAGTTATGCGATTAGACTATTGCAGGAGCATAGAGAATCAAAGCACAGACAATCCAATACCTCCCTTTTGTTATCTTTATTTTATAAATAAAAATGTGCATAGTTAAGTCAATAGTAAAAATTATCAGTAAGAACTGTTAATAAAAAACCCAGTAACTCCCAAAATGTATTAAGGATAATAGACATTCTCTTAAGCTATAACAAATTAAAAGGATATGACTGACTTAAATAGTTTCTTTTAATTTTAAAAAAATCACTTTGAAACACAGAGCAAAATCCTTCCTCAAAGTGTGAAGTATTTCTAAATGACTACTTTAAAAAGAATCCCAAAAAATGAATGCAATGTGACAGGCCTTTATTCATTTCTTGAAGCTGCTGGAGATATTAGGTCTGACGGTTAATATTGTTCACTGAAGGGGAAAAAAAAGCATAACTCACATTTCATTGCATATAGTCACTCCATCTCAAGGGATTTGCAAAAATCAGTTACCTAATGAAGGGGACTGCTTAAAGAATGGTACTCAATAAGCCAGAAGTAAATGTATCTAGTCTACCGAGTATAACTTCAACTAGAGTTACACAAATGGTGAACTTGGTCCCATATACTTGGAGATATTTTTAGGGTTTTTTTTTTTTTTTTGATGAATCTTAAGATGAGAGGTTTCCTAACAAAGGTGATCATATTCATTCAGCTGTCCATACTGGGTCAACACCAAGGACTGTGGTTTTCAAATAAACCCTCTAACAGCATGCTATCCTCTTCTGGATTGAAGGGGTAGTTTGGACCTCAGCTATGGAGAAGGATCCACCTATGTGGACTTTTACTTTCATGCCATGTTGTGTTGGTAGACTGAGTGTCTCCATGTGGATATAACACACTGAAGATTTTGCAGGATCACAGCCTCATGTGCAGACCCCTGAACGGGCCCAGCACCTCATTGATTTAAAAGGTGCTCCATGGAGTCATAGCCTGGAGGTCTACTTGGAGTTCCCAACAGGATCAGAGTGTAAGTGGCTAGCTACCCACTTTGTCTGGTCTCCCACATATGGACACACAGATGGACGGACTGGTGAAAGCTGAAGATGCGTGTCAAGAGGAGATGGTTGAAAATGTAGTGATATGATAGCCCTTGACAGGACACCCTATGCTGTGTACTAAATGCAAGTCTTACTGTATTTTAATATTGTCTACAGTGTGTAACTATGCACGTGCACAAAGACAGTTGTGAGAGAACTACAGTGCAGTTACCTATAAAATACAGTTGGTGCAAAACAAATGAAAACATTCACTGCAGAAGCAAGGGCGGAAGGTTTGTGACAATTGTAGGCAGGGCCCCCATATGGGGGGTAGGGTACACTTTACTGGGTATTCTGAAGCCTGGGGGGGCGGCCCACGCTGCAACCCCCATAATTGTGAGGAATAAAATGTTTCATGGCTCATCAGATTGTATGGGATGAGGGATTGTGGTGTGTGTGTGCGCACAGGAGGGGGGCCCCTGTTACAAGCTTGTACTGGGCCTGAAATATTATGCTGGGGCCCTGATTGTAGGTAATATGTCAAGGCCCCCTCTACTGCTTCTTTACGTCAGGGTCTGTGATGGGGCAGACAGGGAGAAACTACATTTCCCATCAGCCGCCGCACATCCCGCGCATGGGCATGGCCATTGCGGCACCCCTTCCCAGGACCCAGCCGCGTGCCGGCAGGATGAGCGGGGACTACATTTCCCATCAGGCCCTCCGGCCCCGCCCGACGACGCACGCGCACCAGCCGGGCCTGTTCGCGCACCGCTTCGTCGTTTGTCGAGCCCGTAGGTGGGTGGGGGGAAGGGAGAGAGCGCGGCGGTGAGGAGGGAGGGGGGTGAGAGTTGAGAGTTCAGCGGCCGCCGCCACTGCTGCCAGCCCGGACCCATGATTCCCATATGCCCGGTAGTTTCCTTCACCTATGGTGAGTAACGCCGCTCGGGTGGGGCGGGGGAGGGGCCGCGCGGAGGGGCCGCGCTACGGGCCGCGCGCGCGGGGGGCTGCCTGAGGCGCCGTGTCTGATCTCGTTCGCCCTCTCTCTTTTTCTCCCCCTTCCCCCTGCCGGGCCTCCCGCCATGGCCCCGACCGCCGCCGCCGCCGCCTCGCCGCCGCAGTGCCCAGCCGGCTGGGGGAAGATGCCAAAATGGCCACCGGCAACTACTTTGGATTCACCCATAGCGGGGCTGCTGCCCAGTATAGGTAACCGAGCGAGCGCCCCGCCCTCCGCCTCCCTGGGCCCGCCATCCCGCCGCCGCCGCGCGCCCGCCCGCCCGCGGCCCTTCGCCCAGCCCGCGGGCCCTGCGCGTGCCGGGCTGGGCACGGGCAGGGATTCCTCCGCCCCACACTGTGTGCGACAGGGCCTCCCCGCTCCGGCCGTGGGGTGAGGGAGGGGTGGGGCTGGCCTCCGTGCGGAGGAGGAGCAGCCGCAAATCCCTAGGCCCTTGCGTTAAAATGGCCACTCGCAGGCGGCGGCGCTAGTAGGGAGACAGAAGGGATTTCGTTCCCCCCCCATGATTAGAGTCTTTGTTACCCTGCAGAATTACCTCTCTCGGGGGATCGAGTGAATGAAGGAGAGTTTAAATCACCAGGATCATTGGGGGGGCGGCCGCAGTGGCTAATGTTCCACTGAAATGTGTTCAGAAAAGAAATCCTCCATTGCAGAAAGGAGAGAGAGAGGGAAAGGCCTTAAAAGCCATCCACACTGGAGGTCTCTACTCAAATGTGTGAGAGCTGGAGTTCCTGCCGTGGAGTTTAGAGTGTAACTGTACATAGCGCTTACAAGCACGCAAAGATGAGGTGGAGAAGGCACTTCAGTAAAGTATTAACACGCCCATAGTAGTAATTATGGGCCGATCTGTTAGCCAATCCTCCTTTGTCAAGACTGTCCTCTGGTATTGGCAAAATGTTTGTTTGTATTACAGTAACACCTAGAGGCACTGATGAGGGAACGAAACCAATTTTTACTAGGAGCTGTGCAAACGTAGTAACGACAGGCCCTACCCTACTCTTAGGAATCTTTATTTTATCCATCTATGGCTTGCCACTAACCAGTACATGAGAGAGGTTGAGGGAATGCCAAGAGGTCTGATGCTAATGCAGTCATGTTCATATAGATTAGCTGTATGCATAATAATGTAAGTATTTGCCTAACTCAGATGATTTGAGAAATTTATTTTTAAAAGGCGCCTTGGGATCATGCCAAATCTATGGTTGGTGTTTATCAAAATTTATCAAAAGGAGAAATTGTGAAGAGTACTCTTAATAACTCAAAAATAGAATTACGGAATTTGCTTCCTTCCTCTCCTGGAAGTACAGAATCGAAACATAAAATATGAGGTATCAGCTCTTAATGCAAAGAATCTCCTTCCCTCAAATGAGTGAGACTTGATCGGTCTGCCAGTTATTTTATTATATGTGCATAGTAGGCATATGTGGTACTTAACAATTACAGTCATATTTACAAATGTCTTCTTGAGGGCTTGTCTACACTTGTGCTTGTGCTGGCAAAATTTATGTAGCTCAGCTCTGAATAACAAATGCTATTTTAACACAAAACAAAACTGTTCTTTAAAATGAATCCAAAGTGACTGAGTCTTGCAGATCTACAGTTTTCAACTGTATGCTAACAAAATATTAGTATTCCCTTTATATTGAAGGGGGGACTTGTAGAATTTGACAAAATGAGAACTTGAAAGAGAGTTTTGAAATTTCCCATTGAACATTCCAATAAAAGTTCTTCATTACAAGAGGACGGGACTTTAAAAACTGATTCTGTAATTAATTTTTCATAGGATCATAGATATTAGTGATGGAAGAGTCCTGTTTGTTTTCCCCTCATAAATGCATGAAATTGTTTTGTAGTTACATTAGTGCAGGAATCTCCTTCCCCTAAATGAGAGATGTGGATGTGAAATGAGGAGATAAGGTAAACTGTATTTAACACACCTTTGTATACAAGACAGATTAAGACAGAAGAACTTGAAATGTTTTGTTGGAAAAACACAGCCAAAATAAAAAATTCATCATGAGAGAGAGAGAGAGAGACTCCAAAAAACTCCTTAAAATGAATCCCTTATAAGGGAATTAACTTTTGAAGTGAGTAAGACTCAGCAGGTCTATAGTAATTTATTTATATTTGTTGCTCTGCAATATTTGAAAAAGACAAGGCGGTGGTGGGCAATCCAGTCAAGTACTAACATACCCTTTATACTGAAATAAAAAATAACCCTACAGAGCTGATTACCCTTATTCAAAATGTCTGTTTATCTCTGAAGTGCACAAAGCATAACAAAACAAAACAAAACAAAGTTTGCATCAGTAGAGGATAAAATTTCAAAAACTAGGATTATAGAAATTACAGCGAGAATAAATTTATTCACTGTTTCTTAATAGTCTGTTAAGATGAAGGGTTTAATATCTGAACAGAGCACATAGCAGGCCTTAAATAAAGGTGAACAAGATCATGAATTGTAGGAGACTAAATCCCACATTTGAAATGTAAGACTTCACCTGATTGTGCATGTAGCAGTTACCAGCTAAATGCAAACCAGGTAACAAGGCACTAATACCCTTTATTTGGATGTATAAAATGTGGCCCATCCCATATTAAAAGTACACTGATGTGGCTAACTTTTTTAGTTTGTACCAACATGCACATCCCACTAACAACTCTATATAACAGAAGAATCTTAAACACAGATCTAAATCAATCAGACCCTTCCAACTCTAAAAATAAACACTTAAAACTGTGACAGGTTGGGATAGCTTTTAAGATTAGAGCTCACAAAGATCCACATGGGCTATGCTTTATGATAATGTGGAGTCCCAATGAATTCATTGGAAATTGATGAAGATGCAAGGGTCTTAAATTATTTATATTTTTGAATATCTCAAAATATGAGGTAAATCTTAAAATTTCTCACTGAAAACATGCAAAGCAAAATAATTTTTAGTCTGAAGCAGGTCAGACTCTAAGTAGTTCTGAATATTTGGGAGGCCTCTGTACTGAGGGGTATCTTTCCCTTTAACTCAGCACAGATTGAACAAAAAATTGAAACCAAGTACCAACCCTGTTGGCACTCAGAATGCACTGACTAAATATACAGTTTTGTAATAGAAAAATGGTAAAGATACAGTACATAAGAACTATTTGTATCAAAGGAAAAATAAACTTTGTAATTCCTCAGTTTATTAAAATTGACAACGAAAAGGAAGATGAAAATGTAAGTGAAATAGGAATGTTGTGTGCTATAAATGTTGCTGTGAATCTAGTTTGTTGCCTAATCCATCTTCGTTTCGTAACTAAATGTTAACGTTCTCTACATGGAGCAGGAATCAAAACTATTTTAACAATAATGTAAAATTAATAATACATATTTAGTTTTTCAAAATACAAATTTTGAAGGTGAAATAAAAGAATGTTTGGGGAGTTAGGACATGAGTTCAGGTAATTCATGATTACTGTACTGTTCAGCAGTTGATTACATCACTTACACCTGAAACTATGTCTCCATGCATCTGACAAAGTGGGGTGCAGCCCATGAAAGTTTATGCCTGCAGGAATTTGTTAGTCTTTAAGGTGCTACAGGACTCTTGTTTTTACCTAAAACTATGGAAGCAGTGCACCTTCCTGAATTGATTGGGTGATTAAAAAAGCATGGAAGTCCCTTATATTGATAAATAAGAGATGAAATAAGATTTTGAACATGTAATACATAAACTAGTTGCAAGTATATATTTATAAGCTTAAGGAAACAAGGACTAAGTGTGCAAATTTTAGACATACAATGGAGTAGAAGTGTTTTTATTTCCTTCCATCTTACGCTACTGTGTATAATTCTCTATAAATCTTATTGGGCATTTATATATACATTGATTCAAAACCATTTACACAAGCTGTATAGCTGTATCATTACAGTTTACAAGGGAAAAGCATTACATTATGGAAATAACCAGTTAATGTAACTGCTATAAATATTCCATTACAATTCTATACATTCTGTTAGCAGAACTGACACACACAAATCCACTTTTCAGGCTTTGATTTGCAACATAAACGCTTTTCAGCATTTAAAGAAACCTTAACATAAACATTGATGGGATATGTTGGGAATTCATAAATACATATAGTAAGTAACTTATGAAGTAATCCTTCTGTCTTCTGGCCCTGAGGCCCCTGAGCCACTGTTTGTCCAGGTTCTTATATTGGCACCTATCACCATGGTATTTGAGGGTCTTGCGTATAAATTACAATAGCATGTTTCCTTCCCTGCTGACAAGAAACAAGATTAGACTTTTGTTTTAATTACTACTGACTGTAGAAGTTTGAGTGTTGGTGTTTGTGAAAGTGTACTATTGAGGGAAAGTTTATGCCAGTGGTTCCCAAACTTTTCTCTGCCATGGCACACCTTGATACCTTTTAATTATTTTGAGGCACACCACCATATAGTCTCCAAATGAACTCATGAATATTCATGAGCCAACTCAGAACTCTTCAAGTAGTTTTTCAAGAAATTCCGTGGCATACCTGCTCAGGCCTGACGGCACACCAGTGTGCCATGGCACACTGGTTGGGAAACACTGGTTTAGGCAAAGAGATGGGGTTTTCATTTGGCTCCAGGTATGATGAAGTTAGTGATCTTCCTTATTTAATCTGGCAATAAGTTCCAAAGTCTTGGTCTGGCTTCTGTGAATGTCTCGCATGTCTCCCTATTAGTTGAGTTTCACTGTTTCAGTGGAAGAGATCATAGTTACGGAGAGAGGGACCTTGAAGTGGACTATATTCTCTCAGTGCAGAGAGTAGTGAACCACTAATCTCTCTTTCTCAGAGCTCTCTTATTTCTAGATAAAAACTATACACATACACTTTTAAGTGTGCTAGATATTTGAAGACTTGGGCACATACCTATTGGGAGTTTCACAACAGAAGGTGCCTGCCTAGTAAAATTTGGACTTCAGCTGAGCAAACAATTTCAGTGCAAGAGTTCTTCTCTCTTACCCTGTATTTTTCTAGAGCAAGAACATCTGTGTCTAATAGCAGTGGCAGTAAGACAGTTTAGTGCATCAAGGTTTCAGTGCATAAATCTATGTGTAGACTATTATAGTATTTTGGCTGATGATGTTCCAGTCAATAATGATCATTACAAATAATTTATTTAAATCTAACTTTGTTCTAAGCCATACTGTTTGCAAACATCCATGTGCATGTGAGTTTCTGGGTTTATAGTCTTTGAAAGGGGGTTATGGGGTTGAAAACCTTTTTTTCAAACCTCAAAGTAGTGAGTTGTGGTTTATTTTTGAGGTTTGGGCACTTCATTTATTCTCAAGAAAAAAGTTTTGTTTCCAAAGGAACAGCTTACTACAGTTAAGAGTTCAGAGGTGGCAAGGTCAAAATCAGGTTTATGGACTCCTGTCTGCAGCTTTAACTTTTGAGTTGATAACCTCAATCCTCAGTGTTATCCATGTTTAAAGCTTCTATCTGTTGTTAAAATGCAACAACTTCTAGGGTGAAACGTAGCAACTTAATGGTGCACAGAAAAAAAAACTCCATGCCATCCTTTGGGACAAGAAATGTAGAATTCCTTATCAAATTAACCGGAATTTTTCATGTTGATGGGGCCTCTTGCTCTGTATAGTAAGCTATATGCATCTAGGCCGAACAGGAAGCATCTGCAGAGTTGATGTTTGTATTATGTTCGTATAACCTCTTAATTTTAAAAAATTGTAAAATAAAATGTGATACATCTGCAACATTCCCCGGGGTACCATCTGGACTGTTGAGCATCTGTCCCCTTCAATTCCCCAACCTTTTACATTGCTTCACTATGAGAGCAACCACTCCTGGTCTCCATTCACACAGCCCCTACCGTGCAAATTACTCCCAGCTTTATTATGAGTGCTCTAGCCAGCTACTCCTAATTTATATTACAGAGCAACATCAGCAAATTCTCAGGCCCAGACTTGTCCCCAGAAATGTACATCTTGTGTTGCCCACTACCCTCCTGGACAATATAAGCTCATAGTCTATCATTTTATTAATAGAAAATTATATACACAAACCGTGTTATCTCAAATGATGTTTCCCAAACACTTCAGTCCAAACACACTGTTTAAATAAAACAAATTTATTAACTCCAGAAAGATAGATTTTAAGTGATTACAAGCAATGAGGCATAAAAGTCAGAATTGATTACAAAGAAATAAAAGGTAAAACGCAAACTAATACGTAACTTAACAAGTCAAGTGAATTCAAAGCAAAAGTCTCTCTCACCAAATGTTCTGTCAGTTTTACTGGCAGAATCTTCCACCCAGGCTCTCTCTCCCAATCCCAAGCTGTCTCCTTTGTTCCTCATGTTGTGGCTGCAGTGAGCAGAGATAAAGAGAGAGATTTTGGGGCTTCTTGTTTCCTTTCTTGTAGTTCTTTTTCTTTGAAAGTCCTCTCAAGCTGAGCTTCAGGAGAGAGCCAGTCTGTGGAGACTGGAACTTCCAGCTGTTTGTTGCCAAGATGTACATTTTCTGCTCATGCCCCTTTTCCTGCCAAAGAATGGCTGCTTAACCAGGTGATAGTCCATTGGATTTTGTTGACCTTTGGCTGAGGCATCAGTTTGCCTTTTGTCTCTGAGGAACTGATTTGTGGCTGTTTCCCCAGATTTAGAGTGTGTTTTAGTAACATCATACAGTAGAATCTTATTTTACATTGACAATGTTGCCACATATGTTTTACCAGGACAAAAATGTTCAGCAAATGATTAGTTTTCAAGTATACTTTGTGAAGTATCATTGGTAAAAGATCCATTATAGCTTTTTAAAATGGATGAACATGAGGATATAGACTATCACAGCATCTACTTGGCAGAGTACCGCAAGCATTGTTTTTCCTTTTTTTCTGAGCAATCGTATGGTATCAAGTATCGTGACTGGCAAAAGACTCTCTCATAAAAGCAATTCCTGGATAGGAATAATGTGGGATAAGAAGGAATAAAGACTCGGTATCTTTAAGCAGAGATCATCATTGAGCTGTCCACTATGTGGCGCTGCAGTCAAAAAACAAATAACCTATTATGATGCATAAAGAATGTGACGGAGATTAATACAGAAAATATCATACCAAAATTAATGGTTTGCCTTCATCTGGCACATAATGTGCATTAGTGGTCATCCCGTCTTAAAAAGAATGACAGAATTAAATGTGATTCAGAAAAAGGCAACAAGAATAATTAGGAGCATGGAAAAATCTTATGTTTAAAAGATGATGGGCACACAATTTTCAGAATTTTAAAATATTGTTCACAGAATTTTTAATTTTTTGGTGCAGAATGCCCCCAAGAGTAACAAGAGGTCTCTCAGTGAAACTGAAAGGTGGCAAAATTGATAAAAGGAAACACCTTTTCTTTCAGTGTGTAATGAGACTGTGGAACTCATTGCTACAGAATGTCATTGAGACCAAGAATATACCAAGATGCGAAGGAAGCTTGGACATTTTATATGGACAATAAGAACGTCCAGAGTTTTTATAATAAATGATCTCATTTTGGAAGAGAGAAGCACCTCATGCATTGGGGTTTAAATCAGTCTCTAACAGTTGGGTATTAGGATGGGAACTTCATGGGGGAACAGATTATCCCACACTTATATAAGTAGTTGAATGTTCCTCAGAGGCATCTGGTGCGAGCCAGTGTGGTAGACAGAATAATGAACTAATTGGATGGTGGGTTTGATCTAGTATGACGCTTCCTATTTTCCCTCAGGCCTACTCTTGGAAATCCAGACGAACATGGTTATCCATAGACTACAATGAAAGAGTCTGTCTCATTTTTTCCAAAATATATTACCTTTTTAAATATTGGGGGTGTTCTTATGGCATAGAAAACAATCACTTCCGCTATAATCCTAAAAAGATGCATCATCAACATTATTAATCAGTAGCTATCAAAAGTTAACTCATATATAGTTAAGGTTAAGATTTTGTCACAGGAATTTTTCATCAAAGACACGGATAGGTCTCATGCAATAAACAAAAATTCATGGAAGCCCGCACCCTGTCAGAGTGGGGGTGGCTTATAGCTTGCTCCAGCAACTGCCACTCTAGCTGCAAGATGGTGGGGGGAGGGAGCCATTAAAGACTTTTCTGAGTCTGTGCTTCCCAAAAAGTTGTTTCCTGATCAATCAGATCAGAAACTTCACAAAACTTGACATGTTGCAGCTGCTTAACACTGTCATTAGCAATTGTTGTTAATAAATCACTGTATTTTCTAACTTCAAAAGACCTGCTTTTGTGCTGCAAGAAGGCCACATTACCCTTTCAGATAAGGCCAATATCAGGGAAGAAAAAGGGGCAAGATTATAGTAGGGCCTTTATCTGATGAGCCACAGACAACTCTTTCTGTAGTAATTAAATATAGAAATCTAGCTCTAGCCCCATTTGGCTTCCTTATCTGTTGATTATACATTGTCAGTCAGAATCCTTCATTCATGATTCTGTGGTTTGACAGGGTCAGACCCAGAGATATTGGAGTTAGAGGATTCCGATCTCCATGACAAAGACACTCATCCTTAGGATATGTCCCTTGACTCTGTAATATTTTTATTAACACAGTTAGCAAAATCACAAAGGCTCCAACCTAGTAAAGTAGCCAGAGATCATAGAAATATAGGACAAGTAGAGACCTCACTAGGTCATCTAATCCTGTCCCCTTTGTTGAGGCAGGAGTAAGAATTATCTAATCCATCCCTGACAGGAGTTTGTTTAACTTGTTCTTAAAAATCTCCAATGATAGAGATTCCACTGCCTCTGTAGGCATTTGTTCCAAAGCTTAACTACCCTTCCAGTTAAGATGCTTTTCCTAATGTCTAACCTAAATCTCCCTTGCTGCAGTTTAAGCCCATTATTTCTTGTCCTGTCCTCAGTGGATAAGGAGAATAATTTATCACCCTCCTCTTTATTACAACCTTTTACATACTTGAAGATTATCATCTCACCACTCAGTCTGCTCGTCTCCGGAATAAACAAACCCAGTTTTTTCAATATTTCCTCATGGGTCATGTTTTTGTAGACCTCTAATCATTTTGTTTGCTTTTCTTTGGACTTTCTTCAATTTGTCCACATCTTTCCCAAAGGGTGGTGCCCAGAACTGGACACAGGACTCCAGTTGAGGCTTTATCAGTGCTGAGTAGAGTAGAAGAATTACTTCTCGTGTCTTGCTTACAACATTCCTCCTAATACATCCCAAAATGCTGTTTACTTTTTTTGCAGTAGTTTTACATTGTTGATTCATATTAAGTTTGCAATCCACTGTACCCCTGTGATAGGGTTCCTTGAGGTGCGGGTTGGAAACTATGGAATCATTGTGCCCGCTCCCACCCCCCGCCCGTAACGTTTTAGCCTGGCTTGTCTCACACAAAAGCCTTGCTAGTAACCAGCAGCAGACGACTCCGGGCATTGTTATTACCTAACACAACAGCAAGTGGAGCTCCACATCCAGCTAGGTTACATGAATGCTTTCTAGCCACTCATGAACCAACAATAGAGAGGCACCAGTGAATTCCCCCTCAAGCTTTCCAGCACTGTACCCCAGAACTATGCCATCTTGCTCTGGTCAGAAGTAAGTTCATTAACCAGTCCGTCCCTTCCTCAGTGTGGAGAGGATATGCACAAGCCTGTTAACTGAGTTGAGATTTTCCAAACACTTTAACCAAGGCACACTGTTTTTAAAGTAAAATATAAAAGATTTTTTAACGACAGAAAGATAGATTTTAAATGGTTATAAGTAGTCATCATAAAAGATCAGAGTTGGTTATTTTAAGAAGTGAAAGTAAAATTCACAGTCTAAGTTCTTATAAACTAAACAGAAATTAAATAAAGCAATGTCTCACTCTGACAGATGCTACAAGTATGCATAAATCCTTAATACACAGGCTGAAACTTAATGCATAAATCCTTAATACACAGGCTACCCTTCCCCAATCCAAAAGTCTTGGTGTTCCAGACATTCCTTCAGGTGTTGATTGGGCTGGGAGGAGAGGGAGGCCATGTGATGAATATCCCCCTTCTGTTCCGTTTTATGGCTTCCAGCTTGCTGGAAAGATCATTTGCATGTAATGTAGGGGGTTTGACCCCATTGGTCAAGAATGTCCATTGTCTGCATGCTCCCTCTGAGAAACCTCCATTGTATACTGTTCCTGGGATAAGTGGAGTCTCTTCTTGATGGGTATTAGTGAGCCATTAACGCTGTCTGGCTATTCCATTGTTATATCTGAATCTCAAGTTGTGGGTGTTTCTAACCCCACAGTATATTTCAGTAGTACATGCATGCAAAACCTCATAACTTCACATGCAGTGTTAGCACATACAGTCCAACAAGATATTAATGTTTAGCATATCAAGACTTTTAAAAAGACATCATAAGGCATACTTTGTACAAAGCATATCATAATTACATTACATTACATCCCTAGATTCTTCTCAATAGTATTCCTTACTAGGCATTCATTTCTCATTTGTGCAATTCATTATTCCTTTCTAAATGTAGTACTTTGTATTTGTCCTTATTGAATTTCATCCTGTTTTTTTCAGACAATTTCTCAAGCTTAAGATCATTTTGAATTTTAATCCTCTCCAAAGCACTTGCAACCCCTCCCAGCTTAGTATCATCCACAGACTTTATAAGTTTACTCTCTGTGCCATTATCCAAATAATTTCTGAAGATATTGACTAGAACTGAACTCAGGACAGATCCATGCAAGACCCCGCTCGATATGCCTTTCCAGCTTGATTATGAATGATAACTACTTTGAGTGTGCTTTTCCATCCAATTTTGCACCACCTTATTGGGTTTGTCTGGGTTACATTTCTATAGCTTGTTTATGAGAACACGTGAGGCAGTTATCAAAAGTCTTATTTAAATTGAGATGTATCACACCTACCACTTCCCCTGCTTCCACAAAGGTTGTTACCATGTTAGTGAATGATACCAGCTTGGTTTGGCATGATTTATTCTTGACAAATCCATGTTGACTGCTACTTGTCATCTTATCTTCTAGGTGTTTGCAGATTGGTTATTTGTTCCTTTATTTTTCCAGGTACCAAAGTTAAGCTGTTTAGTCTATTCCCTGGGTTGTCCTTTTTCCCCTTTTTATAGATAGGTACTATATTTGCCCTTTTCCATTCCTCTGGGATCTTTCCCATCCTTTATGATTCTCAGAGATATTGGTCATGGCTCAGAGATCTTGTCAGCCAGCTCTTTATATATTTTAGGATGTATTTCATAAGACCCTGCCAACTTGAAGACATCTAACATATTTAAATACTAACTTGTTCTTTTCCTATTTTAGCCTCAGGTCCTACCCCATTTATGCTGATGTTCACTATATTAGTGGTCCAATCATTGCTAACTTTTTTGGTGAAAACTGAAACAAAAAAGGCATTTAACACTTTGGCCAGTGCTGCATTTTTTGTTATTGTCTTTCTCTACTTATTGAGTAATGGGCCTAACCTGTCATTGGTCTTCCTCTTGCTTCTCATGTATTAGTAGAATGTTTTCTTGTTACTCTTTCTGTCGCTAAGTAGTTTAAACTCATATTTTGTTTTGGTCTTTCTAATTTTGTCCTTACATGTTTGTGTTGAATGGTCAAGATGTCCAGCATCAGAGTAGAGCATTTATATACTCATGCTATCCCTTGGGGAGACCTATGGTCAATGAAACAGGTGATACACAAGTGGTGCTGTCTCTGGCATGTCAAGAAGCTCCCAACAGTGTAGTCAGTGGTCAGCTCTGTTATATGGTTACATGGTTGCTATGAATATTCATAAGGGTGTCCAGCCTTTCCTGTGCATAATTAAACTTTCTCACCATAATAGAATTCCGACAACAGCGTTTAGGTGCTCTCCACTCATAGTTCATTATGTCATTTACCTCAAGCTCATTAGCATATACATCAGTTGGTTACCATAACATCCTTGCTGTTGAAGATCTACTGATGTTCCTAACTTAAAATATCCAAAGATAAAGATCAACTGGCATTTTGTGGTTATCTATCAGCAGTTTAGTCATACTTACTTATTACAGCATTCTGTGTTATGATATCTTATGATCCAGGGTTATTCTTGGTTAGGTACTTATGGTAAAGCTTTTGGGCCTCATGCTTCAATCTGGCTAAGCTACTGTTTTACAGGCTTTGAGGTCTGTAGGCTTCTTGCATTACTGCCTTAATTACTTTTATGTCTTACCTAGCAAATACCTATAGGCTGCAAGTCTGACAATAGAGTTCCAAGGAATTTGAGTGCTTGCCACACAGATTGTCTTCTCACTATCAATCTGCATTAACCTCTAGAACCTGGTATTTCAGAAATGCATGAGATCTTTTCCCTCTGCAGCAAGCTATGTCCCTAACGTTTATATTTTTCCATAGAGCTCAGACAATAGGTGAAAGATCTTGTTGCTGTGTGGAAAAAATGTAGCTTATTACCAGTAAGATCACACTTCCCTGGGTTTTGAAATAGGATTTCAGTGATACATGATTTTTCTTATTCTCTGATGAGATTCCCAAGTTACTGACTTTGGCTATTTGTCTAGTTACAGTTAAAATGAAATGTAATAAAAGTTGCTTGCAGACAGTCCAGGTTTTCTACCAAGTTCTTCATAAATATTAGCTGCGTTCTGATTTGAAAACAGCTGGAGCACGTGTTGAGTCTTTAGGTCCTATGTTGTTGAATCTAGTTATTATAATGCCAATTCTCAGACAGATTTTCCCTAGAAATATCACTTTGCTATTTAGATTGTTGGCACTCACCCCAACTTATAAAGTTATTTATTATAAACTTAAAATTCTGATAATCCTCATCTTTTTTAACTGGAGAACACCACATTTTGTTAGCTGAAATTCCAAGCTCCAGATACTTCATTTTCTCTCAATGACCAGCTACATCTATATTGTAGCCACTTTTTTGAGTTGACATTTCGCCAGTCCTCTCCTTATCTGAAGCCCAAGACTTCTTGTTTTTTCTATAATAGCACTGCAGAGCTGATTGCCAAGGTTTTCTGGGTGCAATATTTCCTGCAATTTAGGCAAGAGTTTTTTTTCCCCCTCTATTACGCCCAACGTGTCTGTCTCTGAAAAGGAAAGCCACAGTTATATACCATGAACAGTCCATAACCCCCAAGAAAAATATGGTGGTGGTGGGGAGGGAGTGGAGGCAAATGGGTGGCTTTTTAAAAATCATTGTGTGGTGTTGGTAATGATACTTGACAGTTAATAGTGCCTTACACCTTCCATTAGAAGACCTTGTTTTCTGTTGCTTAACTTTGCCAAACTTTTTAAGTGTTCAAGCTGAAGTTTTCCTTCCTCTGAGTGTTTATCTCAGGTGGAATTTTTTTTAAAACTTAAGCAAAAGCAGTTCAGCTATTTCTAGGAATGAAGTGGGAGAGAAAACACATTATTTTAAACATGCAAAATTATTTTTACATCTTTTTAATTGAGAAACTGTAGTACCTCCATGTTTGGGAGCAGGGATTTAAAATTTGGCAGGGAAGGTTGCCCTAGTCTGTGCCAGGGATGAGTTTTTGCTGTCATTAAAATCTTCCCAAATTTGGCCTAAATTATAAGCCTCTGAAAAATCTCAGTTTGCACCGTAATTGTAAAGATTTGGTAGAGGCTATTAGTGTTGTTCCTCAAAGATTCCATCAGATGATCTGCATTGTGCCTGCTCCACCCCCACACAGATCCTGTATGTGACTGGACTGAGCATGCTCCATCTACGGGCTAAGTATGACTTTTTTTCTTCATGTTCGTTCTGGGAGGTCACTGTAGCACCAGGCCCCAGAACTGAGAGTAAGGAGACTCTCTCTTCTGTGCTTGCAATGTCCCTGATGTGGTTGTGCAGGCAGTGTGGAGGAGAGTGAGAAAGCAGAGGATGGAGGCTTGGGAGTTATAATCTGCTGAGTTGGACACAGGCAAGCTAAGGGGTTGCAAGCTGGGAAGGGAGGGTAATGGGAGTAGAACAGTGTTTCTCAACCTTTTTGATACCAACGACTAGCTTCCTATACTGTCAGGGAGATCTTAGGAATCAGTGCTGGTCCATGGACTGGTCGTTGAGAAACACTGGAGTAGAGGGAGATAGAGAAAAGCTGTGTGGGGAGAAGAGGTGAAGCTAGGTATGGCCACACTAGGATTGAAGGCAGGTTGAAGAAGATGGATCAGAAAGGTCTGTAATGAGTGGAATATGTTACCCTCCAAAACCTGAAATAGAACCCAGAATTACAGTGTGTATGTCATTCTTTCCAGTGGCTGGAGTAAAATCACCTACTTACTACACATACCAGATACTTCGTTAGCTCTAATGGTAGAGGTCTGTGCTCTGGAACTAAAGATTCCAACCCAGCTGATTACCTATATGGGGGCAATATGGTTCCACATGGAGTTATGATTTTTAGGACATGTCTACACTACAAAGTTAAGTTGACTTAAGTTAGGTTGACCTACAGCCACCGCATGGCTCTTTGTGTCCACATTGTGATCCTTCTGTCGGTGGTGCACGTCTTCACCAGGAGCGCTTGCACCAACTGAAGTGGGGCTTTGTGAGGCACTGGCAGACTACGTGCCCCAGGGCTCAGAGTAGACACTCTGTCGACTTAAGCAGAATACCTTTCACGGAGGTGGATTATTAGGTTGGCTTAGCGGGCAAATTAAATTAGCAGAAGGAATGTTGTAATGTAGATGCTTACATAGTTAATTTGGCATAAGCTGCCTTATGTTGACCTGACTCTGTAGTGTAGGCCAGGCCTTAGTTTTTTTTTTAAATGGGAAATCACATACAAATAAGACAGTTAAAAGAATCCACTTAAAATAAGGACTTGTCTACATTACAAAGATAAGTTGACCTATATTAGGTTGACTTACAGCCGCTGAATTAATTACTATGGTGTCTGTGATGTTCATACTGCTCTTCTTGGGTCAGTGGTATGCATCCCCACCAGTTAGCACTTCCACTGACCTAAGAGGGGCAGTGTCGGGAAAACTGAGAGCCTGGTCTCTCAGCTTTGCTGGCAGTTCCCTGCTGGGAGCCCAACTACCCCCACAGGCTTCTGGGCTCCTGGCAGGTCTCCTTTCTATTTATCTTCCACTTTTTAAAGGCTGCCTTTTTGCCTCTAACTGCTTCTTTTACTTTGTTGTTTAGCCACGGTGGCTCTTTTTTGGTCCTCTTACTATATTTTTTTAATATGGGGTATATATTTAAATTGAACCTCTATTATGGTGTCTTTAAAAAGTTTACATACAGCTTGCAGGGATTGCATCTTAGCACTATACCTTTTAATTTCTGTTTTAACTAACTTCCTCATTTTTGTGTCGTTTCCCTTTCTGCAATTAAATGCTACTGTGGTGGGCTGCTTTGGTGTCTCCCCCACCCCAGGGACGTTTATAGCCATAGTAACAACAAAGTAACCAGTGATTTAGCAGGGAGGGCTTCTGAAGGATAGAATCAGTAAAGTGTGACACTCATTCGATGGGCCAGTTGTTAGAGAATAAAAGAAACTGAAAAAAGACCATAGAAAGATTTTTGTGAGTACTGAGCCAGATGTGAAGATTCCAGAGAAGTGTGATGAGTTCTTCAGAATAGTAGGACTGTAATAATTGCTAGTAAGCGTCTAAAAAATTGCCTAAGAAGCTGTCACTTAATCAAGAATACTTTCCCATAATCTTGCAAACTCGATCACTAGCTCTGCATGCTGTTGCAGAAGCAAGGGGAACAGGTTTGCTAAAGAATGCATGGTAATAGAACCTTATTAGCCTTAGATACCACATTACTGGGGCTGTTAATTCTGTACCATGACAAGGCTACAATTTTTGCCAAACACTAAATATTTTTCAAATTACGATCTCTCACTAAACTCTCACTAACAACTGGGAGTTTGGTTCCTAGTTACAAACAAGATTTAAAAAAATCAAGCATACCATTGGAAAAAAACCCTTTTGATAGGTATGACCCTAATTTGTGTTGATATTTCACAGTATGTGGGCACAAAAGTATTGTAGTATAACTTTTATAAACAATAATAAAGCCTTACTACAAGAGTTGCTTGTGCTCAACTTTTTTGTGTCTTATGATTTAGCTTATTTTTAGTAGCTGCTTCTGATCTGATGAACAACTTCTGTCATATTCAGAAATCTGTTATTTTCACAAGGGCACTTTTTTTTGTATTGATAAAGCAGGCAGCTGTTTGCAGCCTGATCTAATGACTCTGGGTAGCATTTCTCACCTTTTACCGCCAAAAGCCACTTCTCCCAGGCTGGTCTACTCCTCCAGAGCCTAAATTCTCTTAAGTTTGCTTGAGGATGGAGAACGGAATCTCCATGCCCAAGTCCTGGTCAACGCTACATGGTTAGGTTGATGCAGTGTAAGGTAGACACTGCATTGCTTACATCAGACTGTTCTAGGTATCAGCCCCAGCAGCTGTCAGCACCCTACAATGGCCCACACTGACAGTTAAATTGGTGCAGGCGCTCCTGGTGAGGATACGCACCACCAGCAGAAGGAGCTAGTATGGACATGCAAAGCTGATTTAATTACTGTGGTGGCTGATCATTGATGTAAGTCAACTTCATTTTGTAGTGCATATTTGCCCTGTGAAGCAGCAGGAACCAGTCTCAAATAGTGGTAGCAGCTACTCAAACCTGTTTCATGCTTGATTCTTAGTGTTGCACTGAGTCAGGGGGAAATTGAAACAAAATATGGGTTTGATTGTTCTCCCATTTAAGTTTGTGGCACATCTTGCATTGACTTAAATGGAAGAGGATTCGACTGCTAGTGACTAACTGAAATTTTTGAGGAATGGGGTGTGCCAACTGACCTAGTCTGTCTTTCAGAAATATAAACTTGTTAGAACTACTGAAAGGACTGTAGCATCTTATTTTGAGTGATGATTATAATTTTTGTGAGCATCAAGTTTAAACTTCCACAATACAGATAAGATCTCTCTCCAATTATTTCTTCCTATGTATCCTATGTAATTACTGGCATCAGAATGTTATCTCAAAGTGTTTTTAGTTTAAAGGACTGTATTATATCTGGCAAAATAAGAAATATATTTAAATAAGATAAGTTGGAAGGTTTTTTTAATTGCTTGAATTCTTCTCATAAATGTAGTGCAGTATTCAGCAAGAACAAAGCCAAGTGGTTCCAAAGGATTTTTTTGTGATATTCCACACTTTAATATATTATCATGTCATTTTTCTTACAGATTTTTTTGTGTGTGTGGGTGGTGTTCACTGTGCTAAAAAGATTCATGCATTCTTTTCAAATGCTCACTTTTCTTCTTTGAGTGCTTACTCATGTCAATTCCATTCTAGGTGTGCGTGTGCCCACGTGCACAATTACCAGACTTTTTTCCCCCTTAGCAGTATCCATAGTGCTGGCTCTGGCGCCCTCTGGAGCTCTGTGGTCATGCTGTGATATATCAGGAGCTGTCGGCCTTGCACCCCCTCAGTTCCTTCTGTTTGCCTGTGATGGTTGTTGGAGCTCCTCTCTGACTTGCCATTGCAAGTGCTTTGTACTGTCAGTAGTAGTTGTAGTTTAGTTTTTGTAGATAGTTTGTAGTTTAGTATAAGTAGTCCTGTTAAGGATGTTTGCCCAGTAATGGGGCATGTCCCCCGGTGTTTAAACCTTGTGCTATCTGTAACAAGCCTTTCCAGCTTATCAACCCCCCACGACAGCTTTTTTAAGTGTTTGGAGGATGCGCATAGGAAGGACAGGTACAAAATTTGCAAGGGCTTCAGGCTGAGAACCAAAAAAAGAGAAATTTGGCTGAAAGGTTTGGTCATGGAGGCAGCATTGAGACCAGCCTCTGAGCCCTCCTATGCTGACTCATTGCTGAGAACACTGGCCTCGGTGCAGAGTGCATCACTGGCACCAGTTTCTTCACAGTGCCATTTCTTGTCCTCATGTCCAAAGAAGAGGCAGAAGAAACTGCACATGTAGAGAAGCCATTCCCTTGCACCGAAAAAGACTAAGAAAGGGGCTCCAGGAGTGGGACCCTTGCTGGGTCAGCTGCCTCTGTCAGGATATCAAGAACTGGGCTCTCCACATAGAGGACCGACCTAAATGAGGGAACCACCCCCGACTACAGCAAGCACAAGCAGACCTCTCCAGCTAGTCATTCGATCAACTCTGAA
Source organism: Mesoclemmys tuberculata (assembly GCA_007922155.1). Taxonomy (NCBI): domain Eukaryota; kingdom Metazoa; phylum Chordata; order Testudines; family Chelidae; genus Mesoclemmys; species Mesoclemmys tuberculata. Next base: position 19,413,073 of record ML675629.1, on the reverse strand, counting down.
GGCGTTTCAAGCGTCAAAGGACCTAATGGCCCTACAGTTGCCTCTGACCCATAGGCATCCCTCAACACCGAACAGAGGGAAGGCGCTAGTGTCAAAGGGAAAAACTGAGACAGCTTGGAGTCTAAGTAGTTGAATACAGACAAACAGGAGTGTTCGTCTAAGGTCCAGCAGGTCCTGATGGGCAGCAGGAAACCCTCTATCAGAGTGTTTTATCTGGCCAAATGGAAAAGATGTTCCTACTGGCAATCAAGCCAGTAGATCCTGCCTCTCCAGGCTTAAATGCAGTCAATACTCAACTACATATTGCATCTTAAATGGCAAAGCCTAGCAACTTAATCAGTAAAGGTTCATCTGGCAGCCATTTTGGCCTTTCACCCTCCAATCCAGGGACAGTTAGTGTTTTCCCATTACATGATGGTCAGATTCCTTAAAGGCCTAGGGAGACTTCACTCCCAGGCTCATGAACCACTACCTCCCTGGGACCGGAACTTAGTTCTGTCAAAGGGGCCCCTCTTCAAGCTTTTAGTGACTCGCCCCTTATTGCTTCTCTCCTAGAAAATAGCATTCCTTGTAGCTATCACTTTGGCACGTGTCGTTTCTGAGATATGAGCACTCACCTCAGAACACAGTTTTCTAAGGTCCAGCTGTGGCCATATCTGGCCTGCCTGCCTAAGGTAGTATCCCAGTTTCATAACAACCAAAACCTATTCCTGCTAGTGGTCTATCCTAAGCCACATAATTCTAGTGAGGAGCAAAAATGCACACCCTCGATGTTATGCAGGCATTAGCCTTCTATATTGAAAAGACGAGACCCTTTCATAGGACCATGCAGCTCTTCGTGGCAGAAAGGATGATAGGACTGCCCATTTTCTCTCAAAGGATCTCCTCATGGATATCTTCCTGCATTTGACTCTGCCATGAGCAGGTGAACTTACCTCCACCAGAGATCGTCACAGCCCATTCCACCAGAGCACAAGCCTTGTCAGCGGACTTCCTGGTACAGGTACCAATACAAGACATTTGTAAAGCTGCTACCTGGTCCTCACTCCGTACTTTCATGTCCCACTACGCCATCATCCAGCAGGCTTGGGATGACGCCAGGAAAGCAGTGCTGCAGATGGCACATACATGAACTCTGAGTCTTTCTCTGACAATACTGTTGGTGAGTCACCTAGAATGGAATCGACATGAGCAAGCACTCGAAGAAGAAAAGATGATTACTTACCTTCCTATCTGTTGTTCTTCGAGATGTGTTGCTCATGTCCGTTCCATGACCTGCCTTGTATCCCCATTGTTGGAGTTGATGGCAAGAAGGAATTGAGGGGCTACAGGGCCGGTGGCACCTAATATGCTGTGGCATGAGAGTGGGGCTCCAGAGCATGCCAGAGCTGGCGCTTCAGATACTGCTGAAGGAAAAAAAAATACTGGTAACTGTGCATGTGGGCGCACACATACCTAGAATGGAATGGACATAAGCAACACATCTCGAAGAACAACAATTATGAAAAGTAAGTAACCGTCTTTTCTTGTGCCTAAATACCTTAGGAGGTTATCCTGCTGGAGACTCATCCTACATAGTTAACTCTGCACTTCCCTGTGCAGAATTCCCTTCACTTGATAGTATTTTTTTTTTTTACCTTAGTTTAATTTGATTTGTGTGACTTTTGAACTAATTGATCATTGTTAGATGTTCATTGTAAACAAATTTAAAGATCTGCGTACTGTTTAAATATATATATATATATATATATATAGCTCTAAGGGGCATTGTATTAAAATTAAAGTTTTTACTACATCTTTACATTTCTGAATAATCATTTCTGAATAGTCATTATAACAAGAATTGTTTTAAGCATTCTGCTTTATGTTTTTGTAATATCACTGCAGTACTCCAACTTACCAAAAATGGTAGGATTTTCAGTTGATGTTTCTGTATTGGAACACCATTTTGATACCTAGACTTATTGCAGTTTTGACATTAAAACAACAGGATCATATAGCATTTTTCTTCCAATAAATTTTGACCAAGCATAAATACTGACAAGTTATAGAAGCAGTAAGCATACCAATAGACAAGCGGTAGTATGGTTTTTGTCAATTAGTGCCAGACTGAGTATCAGAAACTTTAGCTAGATGTTATCCCCTTGGTATCTGAGCAAACACAAAATTACAAATCATAATCTCAGCTCAGCCACTGACTCAATATGCTGCCTTAGGCAAAGCATTTAATATCTCTGTTTTGGTATCCCATTTTATAAAATGGAGATAATAGCTTCTTGATGTAGGTGGTCTGAGTATTAATAGTGTTACTGGAAGAAAGTGCAGGAAATAAATTATGCTAGTGCACAGGCTGTTCGTGTCATATAAAAGTTCCTAGCTTTAGTTTGTAACCCCCGTTTCTTTTCAGGGTTGTGATAAGTACTGACTTCTTGGCAATATTTATTTTAGTAATTTATTTATATTTTTAAATTAACGTACTTAATCTCTTAGGCATTTGTATAATATAAATGCACTGTTAGAAATCAAAATAGGGCAATAGCAGTTTAGATTCTACCCTTCAAATAATCAACTGCACATTCTGAGACCATCCTCTCACTGGACTACTAATATCATCTGTCTTTTGTTAATTAATGCTTACCTGTACGCTGCTTCACGTACCTGCTCCAAAGGTTGAGGAAACAGTTGATGAATCTTACAGCATGCCCTGAAGATTGGCAGAATCCTGATAGAATAGTCACACTCATTTCTAAAGTACATTTGATTTGGTTACCAGGTCTTTTGATCTTTTCTCTATTTTTTCTAGATACAATGGCCTACCTATCTAATCTCAAGCATTTGGAGGAGGGCTCCCTCATTAGAAATTAGTTTTAAAAGTTTAGAGAGTTTTGGACTGTCTTTTAATTAAAACATTTTAAAAGTCACTCTCCTTCATTCAATCCCCAGTTGACAGGCCTGCATTGGGAGGAGGTGGTATCTTTTTAGCGAAGTAATTAGTCTTACAACTCCAATTGCATAAAAGGAATGCTACACTTTGCCCTGAAAATGCCACACAAGGTGGAATAACTCAGTAGTGAGCTTTCACAGAGGAACAGTAGCCTTTTTTTCCAGTGTGGGTATTGTAAAATCTGCTATCCAAAGAACTATTGTAGCACTCAACTTCCAGTCTGATAGTTTGAGACCTCTTCATTGTTTGTCTTTGCTGTCTGCCAGTGCCAAAAGGTTTCCTTTTATCAAACGGGCTCCCATTTTGTTTAGGTGTTTCAGCTGTAAGCATTTCAGTATGTGGTGGTACTTAAATAATGAGTTCCATTTAAAAAAAAAAAAAAAGTCCTATAAATAAAATAACTAAGTTGCTTCATGTAAAACTGTAGACCTCTCAAGGATTAGTCAAAGTTTAGTTTTAAGACTTTTCTGTTTTTTTTTTTTTTTGAAGTTGAATGAAATATTTAGATATCAGTCTAGCATGTTTTTAGCTATTGAACTAATGGACTCATTACTTGATGGTAATACTTACTGTCTTTTTCCCATTATAGCCAGCAGCCAGCTTCGGGTGTAGCCTATTCCCATCCAACTACAGTTGCTAGCTACACAGTCCATCAGGCTCCAGTAGCTGCGCACACAGTTACTGCTGCCTACGCTCCAGCAGCAGCTACAGTTGCAGTAGCCAGGCCTGCTCCAGTAGCTGTTGCAGCTGCTGCAACAGCTGCTGCTTATGGAGGTTACCCTACAGCACACACGGCAACAGATTACGGTTATACCCAAAGACAACAAGAAGCCCCACCACCACCTCCTCCAGTCACTACACAAAACTACCAGGTAAGTAAATTTATACCTTTATAATCACTTCATATAGTTGCAAAAATATATATAAAAATTACTAAAGAAAGAGACTGGATGGTTAAAAGAATTAGTAATTAGATGTATATCCCTGCTCATCTGTGGCCTCAACTTGAATCCAGCTCGGGTTCGTAGTGGCCAAAATTTATCATCATCTGATGGATGTTTGGTGATCTGTGTGAAATGCGTTGGTAATCTCTCTACTTCCCACTGGGCAAATGTCCATATCTTAAAAACTGCTATCAAGTTTAGCAACCTTGTTTAAAAAAAAAAAAGGTATCTTCTACAAAAGCCAAAAATTTATTAGGATTGGAAACGGAACTCTCCTCTTCTCCAAGTAAGGGTTGAGACATGGAACCAAGGGACTGTGAAGAAAGTTACACCTAAAGTAGCAGTTTGGTATCTGCTTTTTAGAGAGAGAGGATTTCAGTCTCCAGAACTGTTAATCAGGCATTTTTTTCTCCAGCACATATTCACTCAATTTAAATATAAATAAACTTTAAAAATGCCATCATCCCTGTCTGCTAATTTAGGCTCAAATATTTCAAACACTCTTGCATGTGAATAGTCCATTGTAATCAGTGGGACATAAAGTGAAGTCATTGGGGCTTTTCACGAGCACACATCTGCCCATGTGATTCGTTTTACAGGTCATGTGCCCTATTTAATACATTATTTTTGCTATCTTGGCTCCCATTAAAGTCAGTGGAAGCCTTTCCTTAGCTTCAGTGTCTTCCTGGTTACTGGCTAGTGCCAGTATAAATATATACAAGATATATATAAATATATTTATGTGAGATAAATATGCAGGCATTGGTCATATTTAATATGAAATTTAAGGTATTTAAACTAATTTACAGGTATTGAATTGAAGGTATGGACACTGCTGCTGTATTTTACTTTATTGGTAAAGCAGACTAAATTGAAAAATACTGTCCTATTTAAATGGCCACATTAGAACCTAATATTTTAAAATTATCTAGTAGAGGGTGCCTTCTGGATTAATTTGATGAAAAGTACTTCAGAAGAACTAGGTATTATTGATTATTTGTTTTTTTTTAAATAGCCACCTCTGGTTTGAGTCCTGAATAGCAAGCAAGCTCTTTCCAATGCTCAGAAGCAGCAATTAGCTAATATATCCTAATAATTACAAGAGTGGTGCATAAGCTTGCTACTAGATGCTGATGCACAGGCAGAGGGGAAAAAATGAGACTTAGGCTGCCAAAATTGCTAGGGAACAAAATGTTACTTTTTAAGTTTTTTAACAAGTACTGTAAATCCAAGTACAAAACTCTCTAAACTGAGAATGGTTGATACAGTATAAAACAGAATGCTTACAAAATGTACAGTTAATGTTTCCCTCTGTAATTTATGTATATATAGGAAAAATGCTAAATCAAATTTGTAATATCTAATAAGTGTTTAGTAATTGTTGGTGGGCGTTTCTTCTTTTAAAAATACTTGTTTTGTGAAAATACACATTTTCTGCAGGCTTGTGAGTTTTCTTAAAATTGCATAGAATTTCTGATCTGATTCATTTCCTTAAGGGAAATAATTAATGGGGAAAAATTAGAAAATACTTTTCAATTCAAGAGTTGAACTGCTATAGTAATGATTATTCATCAGAGCTACTTAGCACTTGTTCTCTGTCTCCGTAAATTAAGATTAACGTTTTTTTAAATAAAGGAGGCTTATTAAACTCTAGAATCATGTACATATTTAAACGAATTGATTTACCTGGTTCAGATTGTCCCTTTCTTTGGCTGCCACTATTTGTTTGATTATCCCAGGCACCAGACATATTTAAGCAGAAACTCAGGCTTTCTTTCTGTTTTGCATGCTTTTTAAGGACTCGTACTCATATGTTAGATCCACTGCCCCAGCTGTAGCTTATGACAGCAAGCAGTACTATCAACAACCAACAGCAACTGCAGCTGCAGTGGCTGCTGCTGCCCAGCCTCAGCCTTCCGTAGCTGAATCATACTACCAGACAGGTGGGTGGTGTGCATGAAATTCCTTTTCCGTCAGTGCAAAATAGTGTGCTTCTTTATATGTTTTTTTAAAAAACATTTCTTTGGATATCTAAAATAAACTAATTGTTATTCTTAGCTTTATAATGTAATCCTTGTAAATATAAATGTATGGACAAAAATCCTGCTATTACCCAACACTTAATAATAAGACATTGCCTCAAATAGCTTTCTTGTCTAAAAATACACACACAACATTTTTCTGTATAAATTGAATTTAATAATACTTATATATGTTTTAAAAAGTTGATGAGTCTGAACCAAGTTCAAATACATTTTGACTGGCCAGTGCAAACAGGAAGAGACTTGAACAAGAACAGGATTTTTTAACACAGTTTGGGTATATTAAATAGCATAAATTTGGTATTAATCCATTTTGGCCATCACAAAGTTTAAATCCTATTTAAACAAGTTTTAAAACTTTGTAATGTTGTGTGGATGGTGGGAGAAGGTTTACTTAAAGAAAGCAATAGGGTGAGTAAGTTGCTGAAGAACATGGCATAAGCCTGTGTGAGGAGAGGCCAGAGTTAATGTGTGTATGTGGTTTTAAAAAAAAGAAATGTGTACTGGGTATGGCTGTAGTTCAAAAAAAATGGTGTTAGAAAGGGAATTGTACTCTAATAACAAAAATAGAGCATTGTTTGAGATCTAAATTCAGAGTCCATACTTATTGTCTCTCACTCTACATCACAGGGAGACAGTCTCAAGTGAGGAATACAATGTGAACCTAATGTCATTAACTATATCTCTCTGGTTTACTGGAAACTGTATTAATGGAGCTCTGAAAGGAGTTAGTTCAGTTTTCATTTCCAGGAAATAGTTGTGGTAACATGAGATCTACATACAGAAGAAAAAATTCAAGTTTTAACTCTGAACCTTTGTTGCCATGTCATGCCCAGACTTCCAAGATGCAGCAAGGTTTCCATGATCTGGCAGTCCTAGATGAAGTCATTGGGAAGTTAAATAACTGGGAAATTTCAGATAGCTGCTGTATGGATTAGAGAAACCTAATACTGCAATAAGAGACTGAAAAGAGAATAGGACACAAGTAGAAATTATTCATGTCTTCTGTGGGAGTTACCAGAGTCCGTAGATTACTCTGCTTAATTGTGACTATCATATTAGAGAAGGGATTTTGAGAAGGTCGAGAGAGATCAAAAGAAGCTAAAGGGATTATTTTCCGTGCCAGTCTGGAAAAATTGATATTCTCTGCTTTCAGAATTGTAAAGGAAATAGCAAAGGTAGATGCAGATATGATGTCTAAACAATAAACAAACTCTAGGACTCAACAGTAACTACTCCTAAAGCTATGGGAGCAGCATGCTAGAAGTGAGTAAATCATAAAATCATAAAAATGTAGGGCTGGAAGGGACCTCAAGAGGCCATCTGGTCTATCCCCCTCTGCTGAGGAAGGTTTAAGTATACCTCCACCATACCTGACAGATGTTTGCCTAACCTGTTTTTAAACCTCCAATGATTTGGGGACTCCTTAGGGAACATGTTCCAGGGGGTTAGAAAGTTTTTCCTAACTACATTGCTAATTTGCTACATTCCTAACTTTTTGCCCTGAAATGAGTGAAATTTTTGGTATCTCCTACCAAGTACAGCAGTAGAGAAACAACTAGTATAGCTATTTTACCAGAGGACTAAAAATATATTTTACAGGAAATAACATTCTGGGATATTAATAAGTAGCTAGTTTGGACTTGAAGGGTTTCTGTGGCCTGGGCCTGTAGTAGTGTTCTTTGTGTGAAACACCATGTTCTCTGCATAATAAACTTCTTTCTCCCAAGGAAGTATTAACAGGTTTACAAACCTTTGCCATGCAAATATTAGAAACAAAACAATAAACATTGCAACAGTGATCTTTTGTTTAAAGAGACATGCAAGAATATAGTCATCAGTTCTCTTTGTTCATCAGGGTGTTACTCATGTTAAAAAGTGGGCATCATTAACAGCGTTTCTAGTGATTTTATTAAATTGAGTGAAATCTCTGATTACACATAATTAACAAGTCCAAGTATGTCTATCAAATGTTAATAGTTTGAAAAAAGGACCAATGTACGGGGGGTTTTTGCAGGTGAATATACTTTGAGTACTGAATAAAAGGTAATCAGATATATAATTATCTAATTGTCCTCTGTCTGTTTTGCTGGGTACGTAACTGGTATGTTAATTTTTCCATAACAGCATCCTTCTATGCTTTTTTGAACCATTCCTCTAGGCTTGGACTACTTTTCTTTTTCCACTGAGGGATTATAAATTGCTGAGCAATTACGAGCAGATGAGAGATTAGGCATATTATATTTGTGTTGCTTGGTTTTTCATTTTCAGCATCACCAAAAACTATATAAAACATTAACAATAAAACCAGCTTCTGTGAAATATACTTTTGCGTTTTTGTAAGTTAATCACTTTCAAACTGAAAGTGATCATCATAGCTAAATCTACCTTTCATAGTACTGAAAGGAAAATGCCTGGCTGTATTTAGAGAAGATAAGTGAAAAATGAGTTATGTGGAAGTACTTTGGGATTGCATTCATTTTATTACACTGTCATCCTCTCATCTTTGTAACTGAAAAATCCTCATTTGTTATGTGCTTAGCTATGTGTATATAATTTGGATGTAACTATTTTAATGTGGCTGGAAATTCACCTCATATCAGATTTTGAAATCCATGTACAACTTGGCTCTTCTGTCTCAATTAGCCCCAAAAGCAGGATATAGCCAAGGAGCAACTCAGTATACTCAAGCCCAGCAAACTCGACAAGTGACTGCCATAAAACCAGCCACCCCAAGTCCAGCTACAACTACGTTCTCTATATATCCAGTATCCTCCACTGTGCAGCCAGTAGCAGCTGCAGCAACTGTCGTTCCATCCTATACTCAGAGTGCTACATACAGTACAACAGCAGTTACTTATTCTGGTAAGAATTGTGCATGTTATATCACTATGAGATTTGTGATTCATGTGATGGAAAAGGATTTTGTAGGCTCAAAATTTTGGTAATTAAGTTTGTGTTTAGTTATGTCATAAAGCAGCAAGAAATATTCAGCCAGTTAGATCACTATATTGGCAGAACATTTAGATGTATATTCGGAAGAAAACAATAGTTTTATGTGGGCCTGTTTTGTTTTTTATAAAAATAAAAGAAAGATTGCAGCACTGCTTGGATAGTTCTTGGTGGTGTACCAGTATGGGAAGGGAGCAGAGACCTTGGGATGGAAAAAACAAGGAGACAAAAGTCCAAAGAAAATAAAATTTTGGAAGGCAGTGTGCTGCCATCAGATGACAGTTGTGAAGAGTAGAGGGGGCAATCCAAAGTAAAATTTAAGGACTCTGGTTTACTTTAATCTGATGTGGGAGGGAGATGGGTACAATAGTTTTGCTTCAAACATAAGAGATTCAAGGCTTGATTGAGTGTGGAAGGAATCCTATATAGCTTCATAATGGGATGGGAATCAACTGGTAAATTGCAGCTGCTTGGATCTTTTTATATCCTGTTTTAAATGGGACATTTAAAATGTTCCTTGAAACAGGAAAAGCCTAATCAGAGAGAGGATTAAAGTAAATAAACTCTCCACATCTAGTAGTTCATGGAGAAAACTGGCTCCAAGGCATGAAAGCCCAGTTTTCTTGATTTATTCAGCTATGGTACTAGAAATCAAGGAGTGTATTGTAAAAGCAAGTTACAGAAGAATAAGCTGTCCAACAGTTGGTTTGCACCAAAGTGCATCTGAGGGTGCTGGGTGGTTTAAACATCAGTAGGTTGGGGCTGTTAAGTCCGGTTGTGGTTTTTATTTTTTGTTTCACATACATGTGTATCCTTTTCTTTCCATTTTGAATCTTACACAATGAATTGTAGTTGTTAACAAACCTGAGTTTGAAGGAATATTCATTTCAAGTGGCTTTTATAAAATCTTTGCTGTGCCAGCCCTCCCAGATATATCAGGAACTTTGGCACATTCTTGAATGGCACTTTAATACTGCTGCCAGCCTAGTGGACCACAGTATATTTAAAATTGTATAGCTACAAAGATTCATCTGAGATAAAGATCAAGTAAAATTCTGATTAAGTGATAAGATCACTTGACCACACATTGCATCATAGGGATCCTGTAAAAATGTTTAGATCCCAAAATGTACCTTTCGGGGAAAAGTTACATGCCATGTAGCATCCCTGGAACTAGCAAATATGTAACAGTGATATACAATGTATAATAATGTAACATTAATCATATTTTGATTTTTGAGGTACCTCTTATTCTGGCTATGAAGCTGCAGTATATTCAGCTGCATCATCTTATTACCAGCAGCAGCAGCAGCAACAGAAACAAGCGGCAGCAGCAGCCGCTGCTGCTGCGGCAACAGCCGCCTGGACAGGGACCACCTTTACTAAAAAGGCACCATTCCAAAACAAGCAGTTGAAACCAAAACAACCTCCCAAACCACCACAGATCCACTATTGTGATGTTTGTAAAATCAGCTGTGCTGGACCGCAGGTACCTATATTACACGGTAGTCCCCTATACCTCTTTAGACATAATTTTATATAGTTTAAAAACAGGTAATGTTTAAGAACAGTTGTGCATTAAGGAAATGATTTAAAGAACTCTGCTGTAGGAGTAGTTTGGTGAAAACATGTACTGCTATGAAAGGAATTATGGATGTTTGTACTCTACATGAACAGCTGAATTCCACTTCCCATCCCAAAAGGGTTTACATTTTTTCATTTGAAGCAGTGTTGTGCTTAGTAGCAAATTTCCTGGGGCAAACTCCCATCTCACACCCATAGACCCTTGAGAATTTAAGCTTTTATGAAATGTATTGTTGAAAAATATTCTGCTTTGTAGAATATTCTGACACCCCCGTCTACTTTTGAAATGTCTGAGTGTAGTACAGTTGTACATTCAGAGTAAGACAGCAATGAACATGAAGAGTTTTTTCACACTTAGTTAGAATATTAGTTGTTCTGCATGTCACTTTAAAGAAGTGTCATTGTTTTCTGCTACTCCTCCCACCTAGACTGCCCCTTCCCATGTAAGGATGCACTCAATTTTAAAAGTTTTATTTTGGGCCCCGCTGTATTTATGCAGTATCTCCTCCTGAATCATTGAGTATTTTGGGGTGCTCTACCTCATTCGGAAGTTGGGTACAGCCTACTGGTTCAGATCATTTCATGGTTATTATCTGTTACTTGGTGTTGAGTGATGATTTGGGAATTAGGAAGGTGAAAAAATCTATACTGCTTGTCAGTTATGGAGTTCCATATAGGATGAAAGGAAAATTATTTCCTGGTCCCTGCCAGCAGTTGGCTTATATCTCAAACCATGCACACTATAAAATGTCAATGCTATGTATATGAAATACTTTCCTTAGCAAAATAAAGTGTTGATGATGATTATTCCTAGGTTATAATTTATTTTATAGCATGGTATGATTGACATAATTAGTGGAGTAAAAATAATTTACTGAGGATGTATTCTTTTTCACTGCATTTTTAAATAGACATATAAAGAACATTTGGAAGGCCAGAAACACAAAAAGAAAGAAGCGGCATTAAAAGCATCTCAGAACACCAGCAATAGCAGTACTTCTGCTCGTGGAACTCAGAATCAGTTGCGCTGTGAGCTCTGTGATGTGTCTTGTACAGGAGCAGATGCATATGCTGCCCATATTCGTGGAGCTAAACATCAGAAGGTAGGTGCTTTCTTCTGTTCTTCACTAGCAGAAAGCTGATCAGAATCTTTTCTTATCTTGAAATAGATGAAGAGACTAAATATGAAAAAAAAAAAAGGCAGTACAAATTATTTAGGTTTGCCCACATACCCCTTCTTATTGGTTAGATTTATTGTATGTATATTTAATAGGTAATTACTTTGATTTTTATAATACCTGTAATAATGAAGGCATGAGAGTGTGGGTTTGTTAATAGTGAGTTGAAAGATGAATTTTTAGGAGAGGCTTGATGTAGCAAAGGAAAACTATGCCCTGGATTAGGGGTGGAGGGGGCGCAATCAGGGAATTGCACAGAAAAGGCACAGAAGCATGAATAAAAGATAACAGACGATTCAGTAAGCACAGTGTAGCGGATAGCTCGAGGTGCAGCATCAGGGTGCTTGTTGCCCTTGATAGGACTTTTAATGAATGAATTACTTAGATATTAAGCACTTTGGGCTAGGGATTATGTCTCTCAATGACTTCTTCGAAGCACTAAGCACAATTTTGAGCACTTTCAGACTTGTTTGTGATGGTGCCCTGTGTGACTTGAGTACCTGTTTAGATTTCATGGATTGCCAGGCAGCTATCCGATTATCTCACCTAAAATAGGCAAGATTCATGCCAGTGACATAACTATGAAGGGTTCTGTATCCTATTACAAATTCCCTGAGCCATCCAGTCTTGGTTCTTGTATTTTTTATGTCTAAGCAGAGCTATACTATTGACCAAGCCATCAAAAAGGAAACACTGTTAACATAGAAATATGCATATTCTATATATTAAGCTTCTTATTTACATAGAACTTTATTTTACTTGAAAAAACTGAAATATTCTAAACAGTAGAATGCTACACTATAAATACACAGTGTTAACAAACAATGCTCTTATATTTAACGTTTCTACTTGATTTTTTTCCCATTTTATTATATATGGGCATGGAGAACCTTCTGGTCCCTCACCATATCTGTTTATTACTGCTAATTACAGTTGCCATACGTAAAATGTAGCGACCGATGTATTACAATCCATTGGATTATTTCTATAAATCTCAAGTTTACATTTACTAAGAAAGTTCATTATACAGGGTTGCTTAAATGTTGGGATATTTAATCCAAAATTTTACTTTCCTTTGAAACTGTTGTGTTTTAATGAGGAATGGGATTTAGATTATGGAGTGAGTTTGTTCGTTACTATAGTTGTCAAATTTAAGATTAATCCACCGTTTTTTATCACCTCCCCACCTTCACTCCCCCTATTGTACCCCTTATTATTGGAGCCTGTCAGGATTTCTTATAAATCCTAACTATCTGTCAGAAAACTGAAATTTTACTTTATTTTAAAGGTGTCCTGCAAAGTTTTTTATATGATCTGTAAGGGAGACTTGAATACTTGTTTTCCTGCTTGTTTTTTACTGTAGATAATATCAGGAATTCCCTGGGTCTTTCCTGGTTCTGCTGAAGGACCCGTTAATGCTCATGTTAGTCTGCCTGTGTTGTGGAATCTCACACTTTAAATGATGGGGCAGAGTTATTGAATCTCTGTTCTCCAAAGTGTTCATCAGTAATGGTAGTTTAGTAAGCTCCCCACCAGCAGGCATGAAAGGTGGGAGAAAACTCATGAAATCTTAAACAATTTGATTAAAAATCTCTCTCCCCCCCCCATCTCTAAGTTTCTTGGCTTCTCGACTCTTGTGGTGTCATATATTCACTAGCTGTCCAGTCATCATGGAGTTTTTCTGGTATATATTAGACCTGTATTTCTAATGTAAAAATCAAGCAGAGAAAAGTTTTCAGAAGGTCTGAAACTTGTCTTTATAAATTTTTAAAGAAACAAAAATAGACAGAGGTTAATTTTTTTCCATTTGCAGATCATCTTTTTAAGGAAGAGTAGCCATATTAATTTTTTTAAAGCATAAACCCAGTGGTTCATGTTTTTTAATGAGGAGTCTATTAAGTTTTTTTTTTTTTTTTTTGTTGTTGTTGTTGTTCTTCTAGGTGGTTAAGCTGCACACAAAGTTAGGCAAACCCATTCCTTCAACTGAACCAAACGTTGTTACCCAGGCTACTTCCTCAACCTCCGCATCTGCTTCCAAACCAACTGCCTCTGCTTCAAATATTGCAACTAGCAGCAGCACTGTGAACTCCTCCATTACATCTTCTGCAGTGAAAATTCTTACTCCCACGTCAAGCACGTCAATTAACGCAGCATCCAACAACAAAGTGTCCGTAGTTGCAGCTAATATAGCTGTAAAGAAAATATCTACACCGAAAATAAACTTTGTTGGCAAGTACAGAAGTCAGTCTTCATTTTGAAACCTAACCTATTATAAGGATTTTAAATCTATGTTTATCTAGTCTGTACGATCTCAATAATGGAAACACTTATGCATATGCATAACTTTATGCATGTGAGTAGCCCTGTTGACTTCAAGGGCACTACTCCATGTGGGCAAAGTTAAGTGCATAAGTGTTGGCAGCATTGGGGGCTGTGTGTTCTGTTTAATACAAACATTCAGTTCAGAGCCCATTCTTGGTTTTTTTGATCAATTCAGCAAAAAAATTATCTTACGAAAGCAGTTCCACAGCGAATTACTTTTGAGAGCAAATAAAAAAGCCTTTCTTTGCTTGCTGCCTTTCAGTCTTGCCTCCCACTTGCAGAACACTAAACTGAATATAATAGAAGTCTAAGTACAAGCCTACTAAGTCATTACTACAAAAATGGAGAACTAGTTAAGAGTTAAATACTTCGGTATCATTAAATTATTTTTAAAAAAATACCCTAAATGTTGATTATAACTGAACTTTTATAATGGTCTCTGTTTAATTGTATGTTTAAGGTGTTTAAATTTACTCATAAAATAACTTTGAAAAAATGGTGGCACTCTGGCCAAAATATTGACATTTGCAAATAAAATCTCTTTACTTTGTGGTTATTCTGTAAGCATATAATCATTCTACCAAAATTAACAGTTCATTTTAAACCTCTTTGATTTTAGGTGGTAATAAACTACAGACAACAGGAAGTAAACAGGAAGATATGAAAGCAGCTGAAATAGTTAAAACTACGCCTTCCGTTGCTGTAGTACAGACCCAGGAAGTAAAACCAGATACAGCATCAGAACCAGTGACTCCTACAACTCTTGCTGCTTTGCAGAGTGATGTCCAGCCAGTGGGCCATGACTACGTGGAGGAGGTATTAATCTGAAAACCCTTTTAGTATATTTGTTTAAATAAAATGCATTGGTTAGGATTACAAAGCAAGAGCCGGATCCTGCAAAGACTTATGCTCGTGCTTAAGTTCACATATTGTGAGTAGAGCCTTCAAAGTCAATGGAACTGTTGACAGTGCATAATAGTAAGCATGTGTATATAAGTTTTAAAGGACAGAGGTCAAAGTTGAATATACTGAAACGGTCTTCCACTATTTGTTGGTTTGTCATTTTTTATTCAGGTGTTTGTTTGAATCTAAGGAGTTAATAAGTATATTTTAATAAGTTAATAAGTATAAGTAATAAGACTAAGCTTTTTTGGGCATGAACCGTACGTTCCTCTTTGTACAGTAGCTTACACAATAGATATTTGGTCATGATTGACCATTTTTATCTTGATAGTACCTCTTTAAAGTGCATACCAAAATATTCGTATGTATATACGTTAACTTTTTTTTTATGGGGAAAAAACCTCTAATACCATCTTATTTTATTTCCAAGGTACGGAATGATGAAGGGAAGGTGATCCGTTTTCACTGCAAACTTTGTGAGTGCAGTTTTAATGATCCTAATGCCAAGGAGATGCATCTAAAAGGAAGGCGGCACAGGCTTCAATATAAAGTTAGTTGATATACTGCTGATAGTATTTTATACTTTACCAGACCTTAATTGTTAATTGTAATAACTTGTTACTCAGATTCAAGATTAGTGGTTACCAATACTAAATAGTATGTAAAAGAATAGAAAAATGTTGCATTTATCTTTCTTGGTATGTTTTTAAGATGATATTTGGTGGCTTAAAGAAGTGATATGTACTGTGATATTTTTTTTTTAATGAAAACTTTGGACAACACTGTTAAGTATGTTTGGAAACACTAAAATGTAGTGTGTTGTAATTCAAGCTTCAGTTGGTCCTTGCATGTTCTTTACTTTGAATTAGAAATAGTACAGGCTTAGCATCAGGCTGTTTGTTACAGAACATTTTTCTTTAAATTCACTTATCTGGGGGGATAAAGAGTAAAACTTCCTATTTGTAATTTTTTTCTTAATTTCATATTAATTCTGGGTATGGCTCAATTATTCAAATAGCACATAATAACAAAATACTTTGTGTTCTATACTCCTGATGTTTGACATAGTAGAAAAATAATATAAAGAGTATATTTCATAAAACGAGGATGAAATGAAAAGTAAAACCAACATTTCATTCTATCTCTGAAACACTAGAAAAAAGTAAATCCAGATTTGCAAGTAGAAGTAAAGCCCAGTATCCGAGCAAGGAAAATTCAAGAAGAAAAGATGAGAAAGCAGATGCAGAAAGAAGAATATTGGAGAAGAAGAGAAGAGGAGGAACGCTGGAGGATGGAAATGAGGTAACATCTAATATTATAAATGTCAGATGAATTGGACAAAAACTGCAATTAGGTCATCTGAAGTGGGTTCCATCCTATTTAATTATCTTCTGATGAATACGTAGGTTGAGGACTCTATACCTTTTGTCTTCAATCAGGCCATTGTACAACTAAGTGTTTTTTACTTGATCCATCTGGGGAATTCAGGCCCGTTTAAAATTGTTGGCGTTTAAGAGTGGATTTCTTTTAGCTTGATCATTCCTTTTTATTTATCCTTTGGTGCTCCCAAGTTCTAGGTCATGACTACTAAAGATGAGCTAGTGAATAGTAACAATAAAAACTGTACTTTGCTATGTGAAGAACATACTTTGGTTTGTGTGATTCAGGCGCTATGAGGAAGACATGTACTGGAGGAGGATGGAGGAGGAGCAGCATCACTGGGATGACCGTCGCAGGATACCTGATGGAGGATATCCTCATGGTCCTCCAGGACCTCTAGGCCTGCTGGGCGTTAGACCAGGAATGCCTCCTCAGCCCCAGGGACCAGCTGTAAGTTTCTTAAATTGGAAAATAAAAGTTGAAGTCTTATTTATTCTTAGGTCAGGCATAGTTCTTGGGTATATTTGTCCATATCCTTCTTTATTGCTACTGTAATCTGTTTCAAGATTATTCTCTTAATAAAGTTCTTGGAAAGGTTAAAAAATCAATGTGCTAAATTCTGTGCTTCAGTGGGACTTTGTACTGCTGTAAGAGTCTGCCCGTATAAGTCCTGTTGGATTCAGTGTCAGTATATGAGCACCTTAAAAGTACATGTTGAACAGCCTCACACACAAGTCCGCCAGTATAAATTTACCATGATTTAATACAGTCATATGTAATAATATTTTCCAGAAACAGCAATAAATATTTACCAAAATTTGTTTTACATTGATTAATAAATATATAACTATTTCCCAGTTAAGAGTAAGACAACCAAAAATTACATTATATCTAGCATTGGCAGAATTTGATTTTTATTTTTTATATATTTGAGTGCTAATATCCATGTTTATTTTTAAGCATTTTATTTTTTATTTTTATCAATTTTATTTTTCACAGTTGTAGGAAATTATGGGGTGGGAGTCACAATAATTAATGAATGTAGGCATTGGCATTCAAAAAGTTAAAGCTTTATAACTGTTAAAACACAAATTGTCAGTCCCATGTCCAGATATTTAAAGTCAGCATCCTTAAACTCTAATAAGTTCTCAAGCAGAATTTTCTTACTTTGCCTGTTTGCAAATTTATTATCAAAGGAGCTATTGTTTTTTCATCGTGGTGTGGGGGAGGAGGAAAGGGGATGCACATGCAACATTTATATATCTTTACTGATAAAAATCTAATGCTTTCAACCTTACATGTACTTGGTTATGTGCATATTTATGTGAATAATGTAAAAGTTACTATGTCCTTAACTTTTAGTTTTGTTGCTTTTAAATTGTTGGGTTTTGTATATAACTATGATGCTGTCACTTAGCACCTTTTCTGATTTTTGTTTTTATTTTTAGTAAAGTTTTCTTGCTAGAATTCATTATGGTAGCGTTAGTTGCATTTAAAAAATAATAATTTTTCTCAATGCAGCCTTTGCGTCGTCCAGACTCATCTGATGACCGTTACGTAATGACCAAACATGCAGCCATTTATCCAACTGAGGAAGAACTTCAGGCAGTCCAAAAAATAGTTTCCATCACTGAACGTGCTCTGAAACTTGTTTCTGACAACATGACTGACCATGAAAAAACCAAGGGGAAAGAGGGAGATGATAAAAAAGATGGCAGTAAGGACAGGTATGTCTGTCTTCTGTTTTAAAAACAATTTGCGGCTCGGGAGAAAAACGTCATCCCATGTTTCTCCCCCTAACATTTTCGTTAGTGCCTCCTAAGATTCTGTTCTCTCTAGGTTCTGACATAGCGTGTGTCACCATGGTATCTGAATATTTGGAGTACTATGTTTTACTTTACCCTTTTTTATCTTCAAAGTTGTTTATGAATGATGAATATGATTTGAAGCACCACTTGTAAATATAATTTCACTTCCCCACAGAGCTTTGAAAGGGGTGTTACGGGTAGGAGTTTTGGCTAAAGGCTTGCTTCTCCGTGGAGACCGAAATGTCAACCTTGTTTTGCTGTGTGCTGAGAAGCCTTCAAAGGCATTACTCAGTCGTATTGCAGAAAGTCTCCCCAAACAACTTGCAGTAAGTATGGTTTAGAACTTGGATTTGGATGTTTGACACAATGCCATAAAGAATGTGTTGAGGAGTCAAATGATTTATAGCGCTGGTTGTGCTCCAGTTTTACTGGAGGGGCATTGAAAAGTTGTATTACACTTTCCCAGTATTTGTATCTGAATTCAGTGCCCCTGAAATGTGTCTTTCCTGCCCATTGTATGGATAAGCAAGAAGTGGGATCCATTTCACAAGATCATGGAAATGTTTGTCTTATTCTTCATGTGTAATGCCAATTCATAGATGTAGTAATCTGTCTCTCCCTCTATATTTGGAGACAGAAGTTGGTGGAAGAATCCCCGCTTTTGTCCAAATGACTGCCATCAATGCCCAAAGAGAGAAGTAACGGACATGCATGATAGCAGTCATAGGTGGTTTGTTTGGCTGGAGTTATAAATTGCTATCAGTTACTATGCACTTCTCACTTGTTGCAGATTTTTATATTAAAGTTACAGACCAAGATCTGTATGTGAAAATGATCTACAGTTCCAGAATTAAATTACTAAAGCTTAGTATATCTTACATCTTTCTCCACTACCATTAAAAAAAAAAGACACCTATCTCATTACTCTCTAAGCTTGTACACACATACAGAGTACTGAATGTGAAGTAAAAGGTCTTCCATAAATCCACAAATGTTGAAAAATTCATACTTAAGACCATAGTTCCATCCCTCACCTACTCCAAAAAGCCTACGCATGTTATGGAATCCTAGAAAATTTGCAATATTAGCCTCTGTTCTGCTATCACTTGGCAGAAGATATTACAAGATAATTTGCTGGCAAATTAAGAAATAACTAGCTTTCACTCTGAATTTTTCATTTGCTTTTCTTGCTATAAGCAAAATGTGCAAACCTTGGGCCAGGTCCTTGAGACCAGCCATTTTGCCCATGCAGCTTGTGGAGGGGACAGAGGTGCTTACAGCTTAGGTCATTAGAGGTCAGTCATTTTGATCACAATGAAGACTTAGAATAGCCTAATAGCTTCTCTTAAGTTATTGCATAGTCTATTAATTGCCCCTACAAGCCATTCCAGCAACCAGGAATAAAGTGAATATAGCAGTTCCCCTGCACTCGAAGGGGTTGTGGTATAGGAACCATAGGAACCTGTGCCATCTAAAGATTTCTCCAAACCTGAGGAATCCTTCATTGATAAGACTGGGTTTAAGGCTGTTTTGAATTTAAAAACTGATAAGACTTTGACCCTTTATTTAATGTATTTTATGCATGAATTTCCTCAGTGTGGTGTTTTAAAGAAATGCTTTTAGGATAACTGCTACATGGTATTTAGTTAATGTCTCTGGTAAACTGTATGGCAAACCATACATTTTTTTTTTAAACTGCATGATTAAAACCATATAATTATATATCAAGCAGACACCATTGTCATAATGCAGTTCCGTGACCCTGTTAGAATGAATGTGTTCCCACTCTATTTTTTGTAAGTGCTAATAAATGCAATTGCTTCTGATTTTTCATTATTTAGGTAATAAGTCCTGAGAAGTATGAAATAAAGTGTGCAGTACCAGAAGCAGCGATAATTTTGAATTCATGTGTGGAACCCAAAATGCAAGTTACTATCACATTGACATCTCCAGTCATTCGAGAGGAGAACATGAGGGATGGAGGTTGGAAAGTTGTTAAAGATGTTACCTCTATTTTATCAGTTTTTGTACATTTATCTAGTCTGTTTAAGATGACATTAAGTCCTGGAAGGCAACATGCTGGCATAATTTATGTATTTGATAGAAACCTTACTTATTCAACAACCAGCCTTACTAGAGAACATTTCCTAAAAATAAATGCTTATATGGTGCATTTAATTCAAACTATGATTTTTCTCCCCAATTTAATGTCCAACCTCAGCTTTCTGGAAAAGATACTAAATTGAATGTCTTTCTCTTCCCCTCCCCTCCCTTACAAAATTCAGTTACTTGGAAAACTAAATGTTTTACAGCAAGTGGTTACAGGCTTGCCCTAAGAGAATCTGCAACATATTATAAAACTTAATCTTTATATCTTCACATTCTGGTTTTGAAATTGGATTTGTTTTGCCACCACTTGAATCTTTAAAATGGCATTGCTTCGTATAATATTCACACACACTGATTTTGCTTCTAGCTTTGTCTAGAAGAAGATGAGAATTTTTCCAGCTGTCTGAGGTTGCTTTTTGGACGGGAGTGCTTTTTGTTAAATATACAGGCTCCGAGTATTAAGATCCAAGTGGCGTACGAAGAGTAGTACAGTAATAAGAAATGGTTTGGTCACTGAGTTAAAGTAGAAGTTGGTTGGAGCTCTTAAACCAATTTACATTTGTGAATGTACAATCCCATTTGTGCCAGCAGTGTTGCTTTAGGGTCTGTTCTGTAATACTTTCAAAGCTCCAGAAGCTTTTAAGCCAACAAGCATGATTCATGTCTGCAATATGTTGGTTCTGTTGTTCTATGGGTCAGATAAAATTAACTTTGTTTCCTTTCATCCTGTGTTTTCATAGTCAAAAAGACATCATAACAAGCCAGGGTCTGTTGTTGAATATGAACCTACAAGCAGGCAATTTAAGTCTGTATTAACACTTTTTCATGGTGCAGGTTGGGAAAATTAAAAAGTGTATGTGTGTATGTATATGTGTGCATGAGTATATACATATATATATATTTAAAGCCATGGCATTAATTCTTTTATTTCATCTCAGCACTTTTATCTATCTTTTAAAATATTTGAGACTTTTCCTTGCGTTAGATGGTTTATTTTTGAAATTAGAGAATTATAATCAAGCTTTGTTTTCAGAGTTGCTCCCTACACCAGAAAACAAAGCTGGAAGATGTGTTCTCTGGATTGGATGACTTTTCTTTTTTGATCTTTGCTGAGCTGCGTGTGTATCTCCAACTATACAGGCTTTGTACAAATACTATTACATCAAACTCAACCATTTCTCCTCTCACTTTTGGCAAGAGAAATTATGCCAGAAATGTGATACTTGGTTCACCTGGACTGAATCATGCAAAGCACTTCACCTTGTTAACAATTGGTTTAAAAAAAAAAAAAAAAAAGCAGTCACCTTTATAAGTTTGATTATAGATGCTTTGAAATTAGATTAGTTTTAATCATTATCTTTATTCCTTAACGTACTATGTAAAACTACAGTTAGTCTACACTGCAGTTCTAAACTATAGTAAAATTGGTTTGTTGCCTTTAGATTTTCATACTAGAATAAAAAAATGTAAAATAAAATAAATCCCACAGATGTTTTTCAGTAAATTCCTTGATACTTTGTCTCCCAAAGGAAACAAAACTATATTTTTGTCTGACCCAGACTTGAGTTAGAATTGCCATTCTGAGTTTGAGTCATCGGCTGAGTTGAGGGTATTGTCTTTAGGGAACCAAAATCAAACAAGAGGTAAATAGATTTTTCTTCAAGACACTGAGCAGTTGTAAAATGGACGTGCAGAAAAGTTCACCTGTGAAACTAGAAGAGTGCAGAATATTAAACTGCTGATTATTGCAATAAACCAGGTCTTATTATGAAGATTGCTACTTATTTGCTGCAGAATAACAATATGTGTTTTTTCTCTTACTGCAGCTCCTAATGCTCTGTGTCTTAAAATGTTTTAAAGTCTCTTGCTGGCTTTGGGGGGAGCTAGTTTAGGTGATAAGGAAGGCTTTGCTGGAAGAAATAGTTTGATTAAAGATGAGACTGTGATTTGCATGTGAAGTAAAATCATATTTAGTGTGTAATAATATCATTAAAAGACAAAAGGATAAAAAAGAAAATGAATTACTTTAAAAAAAAATAAAACTGTTAACCACACGGCAATTGTGCCATACAGTATTGTGTGTTTGACAGTTATCCAGCATTTCCATGAATCTGATATGACTTTGAATCTGATATGTTCAAAATGCTCTAACCCTTGCTGTGGAATCTTTCTCTCAGCAAACAAAGTATATGTGTGTGTGCGGGGAGTTGTTTTTTATCCTTAGCTTATCAGTCCCGGTCCAAAGCCTTCTAGCAGAGGGAGTTGAGTCCTGTCAGGGGTTGCTGCCAAGACATCGGAAGGATTTTTGACCAAGGTTTTCTAAAGCTCAGTGTCACACCTGCCATATTGCAAAAAGGAGGGGTTTTGGTTGCATAGTCCTAGCATTTACTGTTACTTTGTGTTTTTTCTTTTTGTCTTTGTCTGTCTTCTAGAATTAAGCAGTGTTCACACTAGTTTTGAAATAGTTGACTGGATAATACATATTTCATATAATGGAACTTATTGAAATTGATATACCTGTTAACTTTTAATGGGGAAATAGTGTGGACACAGCATGTCTTCTAACTGAAGATTAACCCCTTATGTTTAGGTTATTTATAGAATACAGTTACGTAGGGTAAGAATTTGTACTTGTTTTTGTAAATTAACATAGCTTTTGTGTTAGGTTAACAGGGTGGTAGGCTAGGATTCTGATTACTATAGTCTTTAAGGGGTTAATCCACTTGAAATGTAAAACAGGTGCAAAAATCCACAAATGAAATTTTATAAGAGTTTCTCTAATATATTTTCAGCCAAAATTTATTCTCAGTTGCAATAGGTGCCTTGGCATCTTGTGACTTTCACATAGCTTAAGTTTCAAGATTATTCATGTAGTCTCCATTATCAATGGCACATGGCATATTTCAGATCCATGTTTCAAGCATAAAGTAAGATTGTCGCCTGTGCATTAAAATGTAAATATTTCATTATAGAATTATATTCCAAAGTGTTTCAGTGCTAGAAACTGAGTAATTGGAGTTTCAAGTTATATAAAGTATATTTTAATGCTGAAAGATTGCACAGTGTCACCTATTTGCACATTTGTGTTATAAAGAATGTAGATAACTAACTGACACACAGATGCCACTTGACCCAACAACCCATGGGTGTGTGTTAATTTCTCATCCTCCCCTGGCTTTTCTATTAATGGGTTTTTCTCTAAATGTGTCCATTGTCTCTTATACTCATGTTATTCTCCTTTCTTAGATTGCCTTATGTTACTTTTTTTCTGTAGGTTTACTATTCGTGACTGAAATAGTTTTACTTTTAATATCTTCATTCACTCTTTGAACCCTTCATCAGTGTGAATGGGTCTTCATTCTACTTTATCAGACTCAATAATTTTGAATATCTTTGTAAGATTGTATCTAAATTTTCCCCAACAACCATTCTTAATGTGGAATCATTGTGGCTTTTTATGTTTCATCTTGTGTACAACAAAATAAATTTTCCAATAAAAAGGAGACCAAATCCAAACATGTTCCCGATTAAATTTTTAATAATTATATTGCAGTTTTAAAGTATCTTTTTTTATTTATATGCTTTTTAACTGGAGGTACATCCGAATAGCCTATTGACTTTTTTCCTTCATTCATATGTTGACAGCTGCCTTGAAGTTTTTCCCTAAATCTTTTTCAAGTCAGTATGCTTCATGAGTGTTAAATTAAATATAAACACTTTTTTGTTTGGTTCTCTAACTTGCTCATGTCACCATTTCAAAAATAGACTGTTTTTAGTATACTGCCCCCTCTTCTCAGTGAGCCAAATGGAGTTTTGTTGAATTAGTCCTCATCTGCTATATCATCAATTATGGCATCAGCATACTTTGTAACTCATCCCAAAGGCCATTTTCACATATAATAAGCTAAAGAAGTTATAAAACTAATCATTGAGTTAAATCATTGGTAAATCATTAGCCAGCTAAAAGCAACCATTTAGAGTCACTCAGTGTTACCCATTTTGTTGGGACAACCAGTTCGAAAAGCTGATTGTGTCTTCTGGTCCCTTATTAGGTAGTCACGTTTAACATGATCAAAACCCCGTTTTTTGAACACTTAAATGCGTGTTTCCCTTATCTACCAAACATCCTGATACTGCTTCTGCTACTCTTCTCTTTCTTCTTTCGCCTGCTTAGACTCAACCACGATGTGCCTTTTCAGCTGTTCATTAGTATTTCCTAAACGAAACTGGACTGTGCATGCACACACAAACACCCACCATGGTGTTGCAGAAGCTATAGAAATTAGAGAAATTATAGTAGAAAGTAATTAAACTTATTGGAATTCTGGAGAGCATTTCAGGCATATTTCTTTAAAAAAAAATTGCACTATAATTTAAAATTTAATTATATTATCACCGGATCTTGAGTGCATCCAGGTCTTATTTGTTATACTTGCCCATTTTTATTAGGAGTAGGTCCAGAGTGACCTGAGACCATTGAAGTTGTTCAGCAAATTCAGTTTGTTGTAAATTCTACTCCATTGAAGTGGATTTTTGTGTTCCTTCTGTCTGTGTTCTCTGTGCTGGTGCACTGTGTCCAACCATCCTTCCTTCAATATTTAATTTTAGGGGAAATCAATTTTTCCAGAGTTAGCTTGTATGAATAGCTGCAAACTAATCTGCAGTACATTTAAAATAAGATTGAGGGCTAAATTGTATTATGCTCTTGATCTTTATACTGGGTTATGTTCTAATCCTAATTAAAGGGATTTTACTGATACGTTGGACAGGGATTTAAACTCTAAATGGCATGTGTGACATTGAAGCTACTTTAAGGAAGTGTCTTGCTTACCTGGTCAAACACCCATTCCTCACTGCATTTTGCCAATTCAATCCATTTTAGATGTAACCTCGGGTATGGTGAAAGACCCACCGGACGTCTTGGACAGGCAAAAATGCCTTGACGCTCTGGCTGCTCTACGCCACGCTAAGTGGTTCCAGGTTCGGAACATCATTTTACTTTCTTCTTGTAGCCTTATGCGAGATTAGTTCAGTTGCAATATAAATGTTTAACTGTGTGAAAACACTCAAGATTGCTCACGGTAATAATAATTTAAATTAAATGACCAGAAAAATGTTAATATAGAAATCTCAGTATGGAAGAACTGCTTTATGCAGTTATTGCTGATCTGACATAAACTTTTTTTCTGGTCATTGAGAAGGCGATGTTGAAAGCTTGACTCGCTTTTAGTGATCATATGCTGTGTGTATTTGTAATATATTCCATAAGGCTGCAGAGTAACTTTGCTTTAAATAATGGAGTATGTGTTTAAAGCTTTATGTTTAGATTTAAGACTTTTTTCCCCTATTTCTTGAAGTGCATTAAGTGTAGGGAATGAAAGGTGAGAAACAACTGTTTGGTTTAGTGACTTTGCACTCTGGCAAAGGCACAGCAAAGAAACCAAACAGATTCCCTTGACCTTTCAGTCTCTATACATACTTTAGATCTTTATTCTTTTTATTTCTAATATAGAAAGATACTGTATGTATTGTTACAGATGAACATAGGTCAAAGTGTACAGGGAATCAAGAAATATTACTCTTGTATAACCTGTGCACTTTGACTTCTACCACCTTAAGTTTACTAACCCTGGCATAAAATACTGCTGTAAATGGCAGCTCACGAATGCAGTTTTAGAGTGATTTGTTTCTATCCTATATCTGAGCTTCCATTGAACAGTGGTGTTTTAGCTTTTCAACCTGTGGCCTGTTTACTTTAGGTGCTGGGATTAATTAACTTGATTTTGTATTGCTCTCAAGGCTAGAGCTAATGGTCTGCAGTCCTGTGTGATTATCATACGTATTCTTCGTGACCTCTGTCAGAGAGTTCCAACTTGGTCTGACTTCCCAAGCTGGGTGAGTAATCTTCTCTTGCATGCATTTTTTAAGGCAGCAGCATGTTGCTACAAGGTCATTGTCAGAAAATGCTGATGCAACTTTTTTTTAAATAAAGTTATATATCAAGAATCCGTTTTCCATTTTTTCCCCATCACTGACAATTAAAAGAACGCAGACTTCCGGTATCTTGTGATATATATATATTTTTTATTAAGTTAGATCTTTTCCAAATAATTTATTTTTTTCCTACAGAACAAAAATATCACCAAAGAATTCAGTACTTTTTTTCTCTTCTTCTAAAAATCAGTTTAGAAGCTAGGCATAATTATTTTTATCTCAGTTTGCTCTGAATTGCTTGGACTTTCCTGAGACTTATTTGAAATAATTTGTCCAATGTATCTGGAATTACCATTGCAGAATAAACTTTCTATAAAGTGACTTGCTAAGTATCCCTCCTGTTACCACTGTCATTAGTATCTGCTGCTGCCAGATATGATACCAGAGTACTGATATATGATGATCCTGCTTTGACAGAGAGTGTGCTGGAAATTTTCCAATCCACTTCAGTATTCATTTCTGTTTGGACAAGATGTGAGTCCTAAGATAGTAAGGAGGGCTATGAAGGAATTTGCCAAATTGCCTCTGATGAACTGAAAATAGTGTATAAGAGTTACATGTTTTTATTGGCTTTAAAATGTTTGAACAAACTATCCATAGTACTGGATTCTGTGCTGCATCTCTTGAAAGAGCCAGCACAGAGACCACAGCTCAACGGGAGAGAGGACAAAGGTGTCCTACTTGAACCATCAGGATTCCTGGCTGCTGAGGGGGCTGGAAACAGTCCCCAGGAGACATTAGAGAGCCTTGGAGGCTGCTCTGACTTAAGACAGCCTTCCTCAGGCTGCCTTATGGGCTGCAATGTCATTAAAGTGATGAGTACCATGGCTGTGTCCCCGTAACATACCCCTTACACTGGAGCTTGTGTGGTGGCAACACAGAGCACTTGTATTGGCCCTATATGCCTGCTGCATCTGGGTAGGGTATAGGAGCCTAAGCAGGCATAGAATCAGTCTTATAGTTTCTTTAGTCCTTAACATAAAGCTACAGATATCTGCAGAAAGAAAAGGCATTTAGAGTTTCATTACTTATGGTTCGAACTCCGTCTTCTAAGAAAATGAAAATAAGGCATCAGTTATCTAAAACAGGTGGGGAACTGAGGGAGGAGAAAATTTACTACTATGACCTTCACTGACACACTTCCTGTCAGCCCTGAGAAATTTAGGTATAAGTTCTCTTTCTACAAAACAATTTATATAATGTATTGCATACATCAAAAATGAAAAACAACATTTAGATTGCAAAAATCAAACACGCAAAAATTAGGAAATGCCAGTATTTAGGTTACTTTGTGTATTGTAAATTCTGCCCCCTTGTTCATATGCATTATGATCCATTATTGAATGATCATATACTATTTTGTTTTGTTTTTTTCCAAATGACCCATAACTAATTTGACACACAGGATGTGGACAGTGCTCAGAGAATGAGCAGCTGTTCAGTATTTTTTTACTCCCCATTAAGTTAGTGTCCCTCTCTTCCTTATTTACTAGATACCATCCAAAGCTTCCAATGAATACAGAATTATTTATTTTCTCATAGTCTTTTTAGTTTACTTATCACCTTTAATATGCGAGTGCCTCATAAACATTAATGAATTTTTCTATATTGCAAGATGGAAGGTATTAATTTTACAGATAGGGAAACTAAGGCCTGGTCTACACTGCCACTGGCAGTTGACGGGAAATATGCAAGTTACGTAAAGTAACTTGTGTCTCTCCCGTTGACTGACTTACGTTGCTGTACCGCAGCATCTTCACTGCACTGACCAAAGACATCCTCCAGTCGACGCCAGCCTTACTCCTTTTGGGGAGATGGTTTAATCATGTCAATTGGAGAGCACTTCCAGGATTGATTGAACGGGTCTTCAGTCGATCCCTCTACATTGATCCCCAAGTCGTTGGCAGTGTAGACATACCCTGAGACACAGAGATTTGCTTGAGGTCACACAGTAAATCAGTGGCAAACCTAGCATCACAAAACAAACTCCTGATTCCCAACCCTGTCCTGTCCATAAACAAATGAATTTTTCTATACTGCAAGATAAAAGGCATTTATTTTACAGATAGGGAAACTGAGACAGAGATTTGCCTGAGACAAGTGGCAAACCTAGCAGAACACAGGCTCCTGATTCCCAACCCTATCCTGTCCTCATTCTTTTAGATCATACTACCTTATTGCTAGAGCTACTGACTATTCACAGCTCCCATTGACTTCACTTGCAGCTGTGAGTGCTCCACATATCTGCATATCAGGCCTCAGATATCTCAAGTTGAGCAGAGCAGAAATGAGGAACACAATTAGTAGCTACCTAACAAAATGTTGATTTAAGTTATTTTTTCAGCATTCTATTGAAAGACTGTGGCAGAAGCAGGGATAGAATTGAATTCTCCTGTATGCCATTCACCTGCCTTAACCACAAGATCATCCTTTTTCTTCCTGCAGTCCCCTGTCTTGTTTTCTCGATAGCATTCAACTGCTAGAACAAATGAAGCACAGGATCTTACAAACAGCCTGATTCATTACATGACTCTGATTCATCCCTGCTTGCTGTGCATCTTGAACACTGAATGAATCAGGGGTTCTCTGAAAAACAGTCTTTAATTATCTGATTACATATTGAATGCATGTGCATAAAGGGGCAAAATTAAGGCTGTGCAGGCAACCCAAATGGCAAATATTTCCTTATTTTCTAATCGTCAATTTAGTGATCTAAGTAATATTTTTTTAATGGGTTTCTTTTTTTGGTATGGAATTTCCTAGTCTTCTAAAAAAAAAAAAAAAATTTATGTCTAGCTGTATCATCCCCACCACTCAGTTTGAACTACAAAACTATTTGAGCTTAGGTAATTATCCATTGGGGTGGGCAGGGTTAATGTGAGGAAGTCTGATTCAGCACATGCACACGTTCTCCCTCTCTCTTCTCCCATCTCAGGAAAGGAAAGGGGAGTCATGCCCAGGTTGCCCTTTCTCCGCCTTCTTCACATTCCTCACCCAGTCCCCCAGAAGAGCATATATCTAGTCCTGGGGACTCCCAGTGTTGTGCATTACTGGTGCTACTTTGGCAGTTCGTGTTCATGGCACTGTTTTGGCATGCTGCCAGCAGACATCACACAGGGAAATTGTGATTTATTTATTTTTTCATTTATATCTCAGCTAAACCTGAACAGAATTTCATGGGTCAAAAAAAAAAAAGTACTTTTCTAATTCTAGGATGTTCCCTCTGCTGAATTTCAAAGGCCTACTGCAAACAATAGGAAGTATTAGAGCATCTCAAATAAGGTCATAAGTATCTTTTAATGGGAAGTGTTAGGCAACTTAAATATCGTGGTTATTACCCTGAGGCTAATTTTTTATCACTATTCAGCTGTCTAAAAATCTGGTACTTTTTCAACTTGATACAATATTCTTTATGTAACTACTTATTAAGCTTTGTGTATCAGAAGATCTGAGTTGAATTGTAGTGATGGTTTCTTCTTTTTCTCTTTCTTTCAAAGTAGTCTAGTAAACCAGTCTTTTTCTGTTGTTGGTTTAGGCTATGGAGTTACTAGTAGAGAAGGCGATCAGTAGTGCTTCTGGCCCACAAAGCCCTGGAGATGCACTGAGGAGGGTTTTTGAGTGTATATCTTCAGGAATTATCCTTAAAGGCAAGTTGCACCTGTTTGATATAAATACCCTTGAGACATCTAAAATTTGTGACCTCAGTTAAAATATGTATTATAATTTACTATATACAGTCCATATGTATGGGTACTAGTAATGGTAACTAGCCATATTGTTATAGGTGGTCCTGGCCTTTTGGATCCTTGTGAAAAAGATCCTTATGATACACTTGCTTTAATGACAGACCAGCAACGAGAGGATATTACTTCGAGTGCACAGGTAATGAACATTATAATAAAATAGTCAAATTTGGTGGTAGTGTTATGCCGAAATACTGAAAATCTTTCTCCTTCAGTTGTAAAACTTAGGGTTTTTTTTTTTTAGTCGTGTGACAAATGTTCAAGTAAATTCATAGATGTATGCTCACTTTAAGGGCTGAGTACTCAGATGTTCTTGCATAATGCCCAGTGCACCTGGTAGAAACAGGCAATAACATGCTTTGCTGTTTCTTGATACTGAGGACACTTATACTGGGGATCAAACTAACTCCTAAATTAGGATAGTCTTTATGATGACTTTATGCCTGACAAGGATTCCCTTATGTGGGGGAATTATTTCAACTGCACTTTTGGTGCAATTTTCAGTCAACTTTGTGGCACAAAGGGCACTTCATCATAAACCAGAATGTTGACCTAAGAGAAGCAGTTGCTACTGCCCACATTAGGAAAAGGATTACTGCAGTTCCATCCTTTTGTACTTGTAAAAGATATTCAGAGTTGTCTGTATCTTATCAGTCTAAATAAATGTACCTTTTAAAACTTAAAACGACATTGGAATGAAAAATAATACTGTATATACATTTGCATAAATGTTGACTTTTTTAATGTGGCTTATGAAAAAAATGTTAACTACCTCCACTGTCATATTCCGTTTAACATTTTGTTTCTGATGGAAGATTTTTGTTTTGTTTTTCCCCCCCTCCATTACCAGTTTGCACTGAGACTCCTTGCATTCCGTCAAATACACAAAGTTCTAGGAATGGATCCATTGCCACAGATGAACCAACGTTTCAACATTCATAACAATCGTAAAAGGAGAAGAGACAGTGATGGGGTCGATGGATTTGAAGCAGAGGGGAAAAAAGACAAAAAAGATTATGATAACTTTTAAAAATGTCTGTCATCAGTGTTAAGAAGGAGGTGATAATAGGAGTCCATTTGTTGCCTGACTCTTTTTTATTCATAATAATGTCTGTTTTAAAACATCCAAAAAACAGATGGAAGATTAATTTTGCAGGAGGACTCTTCTGTGAAGTTCTCAACTTTTAATGGATGTGCAGTATCAGACAAATTATGGATGTAAAGACACCACAAATGGAAATTTTGCTCTGATTTAAAAAAATAGCTTATTTTTTCCCTCATTACTTTCTTTTATTTAGACATAGGTTGCTAATTGTAGTAACTCCCCTGTTTTTGTCCTTTTTATTAACTAGTGCATTGTCTTAAATCCTGACTGTATTTAATGCAGCATTTGTGCTTCAGTAGCTATGAGTATTTTGATATTTTATTTAGAAGTTTTATTTGCCTTTGACACTAGTTGTATAAGTTACTCTGTGTTAGAGATGGTATATAGTTTTCCTCCCCCTTAATATTTTACAGCAGAGCTTTTTTTTGTAAAGTGAGACTGCAGGATTATGTTTTTTTCTAAATGTGAAGGGTTACAACACATAATTATCCTGCCATTTGAGTGCTCAGAATTAAATGTTTCTGCCAATCTTGTGGCATTTGTCTCTTTAGTGTGATATAACGGTGTAATTAAGACAGATTTGTGTTAATCTAATCAAGTTTGCTGTTAGTTGTGGATTAGCAGTATAAAAGCTAATATATACAGTATGGTCTTGCAACAGTTTTAAAGCAGCTGCTTAATTAATCAAAAATGCATGACATTTTTGTTTTTAATAGAAGGGCTTTTAAAACTATTATTTTAGGTTTAATGCATAGGTCTTTGTATGATTGACTTTGTGACATAGCAAGGCCAAAAAAATAACTTTCTGCATTTTTTTTTCTTAAGATGCTAGTAGAAGAGGGCATTTTCCCATTTGGACAAAGTTGGTAATTGTTTAGAAACAGCTTTGTCAATGTGATCCTAATGCCATTTAATTAGCCCTTAAAATAGATGTTTGCCATATCAGTGCCTGTGAGGTATCTCCTAGTAGCTATTCCTGTATAGCTATTTTTCTGTGATTTTCAGTAACTTGAAAATTAAAACTAAAGAGGATAAAGTATTGCTGACAAAGTGAAGGTTATCAAAGAAAAAACCCAGAAAATTATTTGGTGTGGCCATAGTGTATGCTTATGTCTTCTTCAAAAAGCTAAATATTATAGCAGTGGTGTAAGTAAAATTACATCATACTGTTGATGTATGCTCTGGTACACAGGTGTGATTTGTTGTCACAGCACTACAGTGGGATACGCAACAGTGGAATACGCAAATAAAAACTAAAGTTTATTAAATGACTTTAAAATTCATTATACACTGGAAACTGAAGTTTCGCTCCTTTCTGTTTGGTGTACACTATGCTTAGCTGGAGACCTGAAAAAATACATGGGTTTAATAATTACTATAATAACATTCCTATAACTATTTTACAAATGACTGTAGGAAAATGTTACATATTGCAAAGAACACTGGTTTTCTTGATTTAAAATTACTTCTAAACCTTTTGTTCCAGTTCATCAGGTCAAACTTGTCTTTGACCTTTTTAAATGATTAATTTTTTGCTTGTCCTTCAAATTATACTGGAGAAATTCCAAAAACATTTTAACACAAAAGGCCTGTGGAATGTAAATACAATATTAATATAGGAGAGGGAGTCTTGTGTAAGTTTAAATATACCATATCCTATGAGAATCAAACACTGCAACTTCAAAAAATTAATACAGACATTAGTGGTCAGCAAACAAAATAATAGAAAGTTTTCCCTGTACAGAAAATAATTTCGGTATGGGAAATAGAATAATTAGCATGTGCTCAAATATTTTGAACAAAAGAGTATTACACTAACTTCCTTTGTACTACCTTGGAACTCAGTTGAGCAATGTGCAGTTACCCAAGATCTTCTGCCTTTAAAAAGGAAGACGTTTTGTTGCAGTGGTGTCCAGTTAGTCATCACTTATTATTTTGAAAGTTGCTTCATGTCTTATATTTCAGTTACTATTCATCTGGTCATTTTAACTCGGTAACAGTTTCCTCCCAAATGAGACATGTCATCTGTTCAGTCATGTGACCCTATTCTTTAAGGTGAAAAGGTCAAAGATAAGTTTTTTGGATTTCCTGCATTTTTGTTTTCACTGACTTATACCTCTTAACCAGTTTCTGGATGTTTGAAATACTGTATACTTGAAGTGATTCCCCATTAAACATGAAGCTGTGACCATGATTTCTGATCTGTGTAGTAAATAGTGGATTTGCCGTTGTTTCTGTTTTTCCTATCCACTATGGATTTGTTTAACTGAACAAATTACTGGCTTGTGCAGAATTAAGAGAAGGGAAAAAATCTGACAATTTGAATTTTAAAATTGTTTTTAACAAGGTGTATAATACTTTTGCATTCAAACTGTTTAATATACTAAATCTTTTTTACACGCATGCATTCACAAAAAAGACCTAAAACTGGTTTGCAAACATACAAATAATACATAAACTTAGCATTTGAATATCCAGTGTAGTAATCATTTTTAAACTGAATAAATAATACTGGTAATATTTTGCATAACTACTTAGCAAAAATTTACCTTCTTTGAGTAGTGTCCCTATGGGTGCTCTACTTCAGGGGCGCATGCACCCCTGCACCTTTGATTGGAGATTTTTCGTAGCAGTGCCTGTTTGGCCTATTCATGTGCACTTTGCCTCTTGTTGCCCTCACCAAAGATATAAAGCACTGTGCAGACAAACTGTTCTCAGGTCTTTCTCAGCCACCTTTAGCCGGAGACTGTGTGTAGATCATGCCTGTTCTCTTCAACTTACTTATTCAGTAGTTGTTGGGAATGTTTTTTCACCCACAGTTTTTATTTTTTGTTTTTTTTTTTCCTTGTGACGGGTTTATTCTGGACTTGTTCTGCTGTATGGCAGGATCCCTGGGTTTTAGGAGGTGTCTTTCTTGCCAGGGGGCTATCCAAGTAAGTGATGGGCATCCTTGGTGATTCCATATTGCCATATTTCTAGTAAATGCAAGCTTTGCTCATCTTTTAAGGCCAATCTCGAAAGAACAAAAAGATGAAAGATTTTTAATGATGGAGCAAGCATGAAGACCAGCTTTTGACCCAAGTACCAAGAGCCTCCCTTTACCCAGGGCTTACAGTACCATGAGTGTTCCATCTACCTTATGGCCACATTCATTAAGCATCTCTGGAGATTCAGGTGTATAAGTGTCATCCTGAACCTCTGGGCATCTGTCACCAAAAGCCTCAGAAGAGAGAGCTTCTGTGACAGTACCCACAGTTTAGAGAACTGTACTAGCTAAGCTTCTGACTAACAATAAAAAAAAAATAGGACCACCCATTCTACTCTGAAATCTTGATCACCATTCCAAAAGAAGACCCCAGAGGCCTCAGGTCCCAAAGGGAGTTCTTGTAAGGCTTTGAGTGTGTCTGGTACTCTGAAGGCTTCTAAGAGCCAATGGGATTTGGTACCAAGGATCTCTTCAACTTTAGACAGCTGAATCCAAGCTAGTAGAGGTTTTACTTCAAAGAAGTCTGCATCATCTGACTCAATTATCCCTTCGATACCTATACCATCATCATGTACTGCATTGATACTGATGGAGTTTGACCATGATCTTTCTCATATCAGGTGTTCGGGTTCTGTATCATCAGTACTGAATCTGGCCTCCAAAGGAAATAATCAAATTCCACCAATATACCACCAGTCCCGCAGGTGTTCAGATACTCTAAAGACCTGGTCTCCACTGAGCCAAAATCTCTATTACTTACTGGTACCAGTCATTTTGTACTGTGATCTGCTGTGTCACCAATTCTACATTTGTCATTGAGGCAATCTTACTCTTACTGACTTCAACAATACAGGGTGAACAGTTATAACCTCCCCTGAAATATGTTAAGGAGAGCTCCTCTGACTCAACTAATTTCAGTGTAGGGGCCTATATCTTAGGAGCCATAATTAGCCCACATGTACTAATGGCATGGAGGACCTCAGCTTCCACTTTCTTGGTATGACCAGCAGACTACGCTTCTGCTATGTCCTAATGACCTTGTTGGGATCCTTGGGCTATTTACCAGCAATTTAGGTCAGCATCTACCCATTTGGAGTATGGACGGGAGAATTCTTCTCAACCTCCTTTTCCATCTTTCCAACCAGATAAGGAAACTTGAGATTCAGGAGGCAGGGTCTGACAGAGGTGATGCTAATATTTCATCATCACCTGTCATGCTTTCATCGACTTCCATGGCAGATAACTATTACTTCAAGTAGTATCCCTGTGGGTGCTGCACCATAGGTGTGTGTGCATTCCTGTGCTGCTGATTGGAAAACATCGGTAGCACTGTCTGTTGGGCTGCACGTGCGTTGTCTCCCTTCATGCTGTGCCACGACGCTAGCCAGCACAAGCAGGCTAACCATCTTCAGTTCCTTCTCAACAACCCATGGCTAGAGATGGAGCTGTTAGCTGTCTGTTAGCAGATCGTTAATGCTCCTTTTCAACTGCTAATTTTTGGGAATTTTTACAAACCCTTTAGCCTTCTTTAATTTTAATTTTACTTTTATTTGGTCGTGCCAAAAAAGACTTTATTCTTGAGGCAACACCACCTCCAGACAAGGGTATGCCCAGCTCTCCATGGTTCAGGAAAAGGCACACTTGCAGCAAGTTGATCCTGGTTGCGGACCAGCACTCCCAGTGCATACACTGCCTCATCGAGGTCCACAACCAATAAAGTGTTCCCTCTGCTGGAAGTTCTGACCAAGATCCTGCAAGGACAGAGAGTGCTGCCAGAAAATCATCTTCATGGAGGTGGCTTTCAGACCACAACACTCTGGCAGGTGTGAATCTTCCCCTCAACTTTCAACTTCGAAGACTAGCAGGTTGAAGAGATGGTTGGGAATGCCTCACAAGTGAAAAAAGAGAATGAGAAGTCCCCTTTGCAAGCTCAGGGATAACCGAAAGCAATTTCTATCTCATTTGATATCCTCGGCACCGCTGGCACTGAGATTATTTGGAATCCACACCTCATGGTGACTGTCAACGTCCAGTACTGCTAATAAGCCCACAGATCTTTTGGGCACAGGCACCGAAGCTGCAGTGCACAGAGACAAGGGCAAGCATCCTAATACACTCCCAGTATGTGAGCTAGTTTCGGTACCACCAGCAACATCAGGCCATGTGGCACCAGAGAGTTTGGCATGGGTGAGGTCCTTACCTTCTTTTCCCTCTTCCCCCCCAAAACCAGGACGCTCAGTACTGGCAGAATCCCATCAGGTCAACAGCCTGGCAGTTTTAGATCCCAACTCTCAATACCAAGATCATGGAACCGAGTCACAGCTGATCAAGGGGTATTTCTCAACAATCATGCCATGCCCCTTTGATGTCAAGTGAGGGATCAGACAGTAAGCTGAATGAGGCTTCCATTTACTCCTCCCAGGCTCCATACAGGATCCAATACCAAAAAGGAATGTACTGCCAGATGGCACCATCATCCTGGTACAGCCACCCATGGGCACTTTCACCAGGCCCTATGCCACCCCATTAGCCTGCCTCAGGGATACCAAGCATTGCTTGAGACCTTCTCAGACATGCCCCCTCTGTGGCAGCATCATGGGACTCATAACCCGAAGAGAGGGAGGAGCAAGAAAGAGACAGAGGAAGAGGTCATACTCAAGGCCATATCCTACTTTTCCCCTGCAAAATCATGCCATCACCACCATCCATGATGGATGACTTCTGCCTATTTCAGGAGCTGGCAAAAAGAGTGTTGGAAACCCTCAGTACCTTTAGAGGGGGTTAAAGATATGCACCATCAACAAATCAACATCCTTCATGTGTCAGTGACCTTCAGAATCACCCTTCTAGTTAACAAGGCCATCTTAGACCCAGCCATGGTGGTGCAGCAAACTCTGGCCTCTGTGGTCCCGATGTGCAAGAGGGGAGAAAAGGTATTATATCTCCGTGAAGGAATCGAGTTCCTACTTACCCACTCTTCACCTAATTCCATCGTGGTGGACGCTGTGAACTCTTGTGGCAGACAAAACCACTCCAGGGCTACATTATATGATAGAGACTGGAAGCTCCTGGATCTTTTTAGTAAAAAGGTGTATTCCTCAGACACTTTACAACTCCGAATCACCAGCTACCAAGCACTCATAGTGAAATATGACTACACGAATTATAACAAATTAAACAATTTTATTGATAATTTGCTAGAGAACTTTCAGGACTCCTTAAAGGCCATCATCCAGGAGGGGCAATTAGTGGTGAAAATGTCCTTACAATCAGTTCTTGACATGGCTGCCAGGACTATCTGCATGGCAGTGGTGATGAGATGGGCATCATGGCTCCACCTCTCAAGCTTCCCAAAAAACGTACAGACCATGGTGAAAGACCTCCCCTTCCAGGGCATGAAACTTTTCACTGAGAAGGCTGACGCCTCTCTCCACTCCTCGAAGATTCTAGGGCCACTCTCAGATCTTTGGGAATCTACGCACCAGGGGGAAAAAAGAGATGCTTTAGCCCTCAGTATCAGCAAAGGCCTCACTTGTCCCATTTTCCACCACCGTGAGGCTATGAACCCCAGAGAAAAAAGGAAAATTTTAGATGAGAACTCTACAGCTCCCAGTTCTCAACCCAACCGCCTCTTCCCAAAACACCACTTTTGACTGGCAGATTGAGGTGTCATGAGACCACTCACCATCATTGCCTATACACCCATCTCACCACTATATGGCAGCATTCCGCAGTGCTTGGGAAGGCATAACCTCAGATATACGGGTCCTAGAGATCATCAGATCCAGCTATTCTATCGATTTCACCTCCGTATTCCCTCCACAAACACCCTTCTTCATCCTCCAGGGACCCTTCTCACAAGATTCTGCTACAGCAGGAGATACATCACCTCTTCATGTTTGGACCCATAGAACCAGCACCTCAACATCTTCGAGGCAAAGGGTTCTACTCTCACTACGTGCTACTTCCTAATACCCAAAAAATAGGGAGGCTGGAGATCCATCCTGGATCTCAGAACTCTCAACAAGTTTGTCAAAGCTCAGAAGTTCAAGATAGTTACCTTATCGATGATCGTTCTGTTTCCTGAACAGGGAGCCTAGTTCTTCGAGTGCTTGCTCACATCCATTCCAATATAGGTGAGCGCTCGCCACCATGCACTGGTCCCTGGAACTGTTTTCCCCTTAGCAGATCCCGTAGGGTTGGCTTAGGCGCCCCCTGTAGTGGAGCCTTCGTGCTGCAGCACATAAGGCACTGCCGACCCTACAGCCCTTCAGTTCCTCCTTTCCGCCCGTGACAGTCGCTGGAACATCTCTTGCTCATGCAAGCAGCTATCCCCTTGCTTGAACAGTTGGTTGCTGTTGCTGTAATTGCTAGTACTTAGTTGGTTAAATAGTTTAATAGTTAACGATAGTATTAGAAGCCCTCCTCTTACAGAGGGCTTAGAGTCTGGGCCATGCCCAGTCCTTCTGGGTTTAAGCCTTGTACTGCCTGTGGCAAGGCTTTCTTGATCAATGACCTTCATGATTACTGTTTGAAGTGTCTGGGAGAACAGCACATGGGGGAGAAGTGCAAGATCTGTCGAGCCTTCAAGCCTCGCACCCAAAAAGAGAGGGAAGTCAGGCTGAAGGCTATCCTTATGGAGGCAGCTCTCCACCTGGCTTTGGAGCCACCTCATTCATCCTTGGCACCGAGCATCTCCTCGGTGCGGAGTGCTCCGTCAGCACCAGAGTCCGCCCACCGTCCCTTTCCGGCACCGAAGAGGAGGCGACACCAGCACATAGTGCGCTCGCGCTCCCCTGCACCACGGTTGGGGTCGAGCCCAGAGGTGCTGCAACTGCGGCCCGTCAAGCCAACCTGTGGGACCGCGCCTCTGTGCAGGAAGCCTCCCCCAACTCCTGGGGGTGGGGGAGTGCCCCTGCAGCAGCCGTTGACACTGGAGGTGTTCCAGCACAGGACCTGATGGCCTTGCCCACACCGCCACCCCACTACAGCTGAGGGCCAGTGTCCTGGGGGAAACGCGCGCTGGGTGCCCCCGGTGGATGGTCGAGACCAAAGTCAAAGGAGAGATCTCATAGACTCATAGGTCAGAAGGGACCAATATGATCATAGTCTGACCTCCTGCACAAGGCAGGCCACAAAACCCTACCCATACA
>ML675629.1:19358290-19369309 GCA_007922155.1 Mesoclemmys tuberculata | reverse complement strand
AATTAGGCCACCTGGGGCTGCTTAACTAATTAGGCCACCTGGGGCTGCTTAGGCAATTAGGACACCTGGGGCCAATCAAGGAGCCCCGCCCCAAACACTTAAAAGCCTCCAGTGCAAGCAGGCAGTTGTGGGTAGTAGAGTGAGGAGTTTGGAGGGAGGAGGTGTGGAGGAAGGAGGTTAGAGTTACAGTTTGGAGGTTACAGTTTACAGCTTGGAGATTGGCAGCTTGAGGCCTGCAGTTCGGAGTTGGTGACTTGGAGCTGGCAGGCTGCGGCCTGTAGTTGCAGCCAGCAGTCTGCAGAGGCTTGCAGCTTCCCCGGCTGCTACCATTGCACTGGAGGCAGAGCACCCGGCTGAGGAAGCAGGGAGTGGACCACGGACTGACCCCAGGGAAGGTAGCAGTACTCAGGGGCAGAGCAGGCCCCCGCCCCTCCCAGGACCTTCCCCCAGCTGCACCACCGGCCAGCCCGGGAGAGCGCAAGACCCACAAGGGCGAGATACCTCTTCCCCCCCCCCCGCCCCACCTTGTTACAGATGTCTCTGACTCAGATCTGCAGAGCAGCAACATAGCAATCCACACCTTCATAAAACATTTATGAGATCACCAAGGACTCTATCTCTGATGCCATCTTTGGTTCCACAGTACTATCATTGGTGACTAACTTGACTCCAAAGTCTTAGCTCTCAAAAAGGGGTACTGCTCAGGAGTCACCGACATTGGAGCACCATAGGGACACTACTCAAAGGCGAAATAGTTACTCACCTTATGCAATATAATATATAAACATAAATAGTTACTCACCTTATGGAACAATGTTTCTTTGAGCAGTGTCACCCTATGAGATGTGTCCCACCCTCCTTCCCTCTGCTTTGGGGTTCTCATTATGACTCTATGGTAGAGAAAGAATTGAAGACGGTTAGCCTGTGTGCGCTGGCTAGCCTTGTGGTGCAGCACGAGGGGAGACAGCACATGTGTGGGCCCAACGGACACTGCTACCAAAGTTCTCTAATCCGCAGCGCAGGGACACAGACATACCTGCAGTGTGGCACCCATGGGCACACACATCTTGAAGAAACTCAGCTTGTGCAGTAACAATGTAACTACTTCTTAAGGATATTTCAGAAGCCGATGAAACATACTGCCCATTTGCTTCAAATTCCATTAGAGGAGGTCCAGGATTCCCACTATAATCTCCTGGACGTTTTACACCCCTCAGCCTCCATGCAGGTAGCCATCGCTGTCAATGAAGCTTTTCTGGACCCTGCTAAAAAAATGTCTGACAGATTCTATTTCTGCACCACCTGCTTGCAAACAGGCAGATAAAAAGTACTACATCCCATTCAGGAATTCCAACTTCTTATTTTCTCGCCCTAATACTGAACTCTTTAGTAGTGAAGGCTGTCAGTGAATGTGGTAGATAACTCAATTCTAAGTCTATCCCTCCAAAGATCACAAGAAACTTGATCTCTTTGATAATAAGTCCTACTTCTCGGCCACACTACAGTTTCGAATTATGAACAACCAGGTGCTTATGTTGACATATGATTATTTAACGAAGTTTAGTTCTTGTATTGAACACCTTCAGAGGAGCATCAGGAGCAATTCAAGGCTATCATACAGGAAGATCAGCTTTTGGCAAAAACATCACAGGCCTCCTTAAATGCTGCCAGTAATGCAGCACAATCCATATCCATTGCGATTGTGATGTGATGAGTTTCTTGACTGCAGCTTTCTGATTTCCTTAGGAAGATACAGAGTACTGTTGAAGACCATCCTTTTGACAGCCAAAAGCTGTGTGCTCAGTGTACCAATGACTTACTTCATGCTCTCTGAAGACTTGAGGGCAATGTTCAAATACCTTGGAATCTATACCCCTGTGAAAACAAGGCAGTTTAGCAGGTCTTGGACTGCACAGATGTCTTGTCCAGCCCATTTTTCCAACTTCTGTAGGCCACATGATCCACTAATCAACAAGGAAGAAGCCAGCTTCTGTCACAGCTACTTTTTCCCAGCCATTAGTGTCTTCCAAGCACTAGTGTTGATTGCTTGGCTAGAGTCTTGCCTGTCCAGTCAACAACGATTTACTGCTATACTATCCTACCCACCATTCCTGTTTTGGCTATCACCTCTCCCAATTTCAAGCTGCATGGGGGGTATAACATTGTACAAATGGGTGTTGGAACCCATAACATCTGGTTACATGATCCATTTCTGTTCCATCTCTTTTCAGTGATCTATGTCACGATCAATTGCTGATACAAGAGATTTGCCCCTCTTATAAATTTAGGGGCCAAAGAACCTGTTCCTGTGTAGCACAAGAGAGAGGGATTTTACTTTCTGGTTCCCAGAAAGAACTGGAGGATGGAGGCCAACAATAGTCCTCAGGCATCTGAACAAATATGTGAAACAACAAAATTTCAAGATGGTGACCCTTGCAGCCATAATTCCCTCTGTGGCCTCTGGAGATTGGTTTGCAACTCCAGACCTGCAAGACTCATATTTTCATGTAACAGTCCACCTTTCTTGTAAGAGGCACTTTGATTTCTATTCAAGCATGAAATACTACCAATGGCAGGCGCTCCCTTTCAGCCTATTCTCAGCCCACAGGTATTTTCAGTTTATGATAGTCATAGCTGAGCATCTTTGTCATCTAGGCATCATCGTCTTCTCTAATTTAAATGTTTGGGGCAGAACTTATCAGGAGGTATTATCAGTAGTAGAGGTGACATGGTCCCTATTCCACAGCCTAGGCCTCCAACTCAGTTGCAAGAAGTCCCTTTTTTGACCCCACTTCAGCATCTACATTTTATAGATGTTTTTCTGGTTGCAGTGGCAGATGGGGCTTATCTCCCTTCTGACATATCTCACCCTAAAGGGTCGCATCTCAAGAATTCAGTTCAGTCCGCAAACACCAGTAAGAAATTGTCTTCAACTGCTGAGGCACAGGGCAACTTGCATTTTTGTGATTCAGCACACTAGGTTACATCTTTGATGTCTCTAGGGATAGCTTCGGATAGGCTACAGATCAAATGAACTGAATATGGACAAGCTTATATCCATTGCCTACTGAGTTCCGCAATCACTCAGCTGGTAGAAAGACCCTGCCAATATCTGTTCAGGAGTCCTGCTTATCCAGTATCTACCTACTGTCGAGATAACATCAGACATCACTCTTGGGATGGTGGGCACACCTGGGACCTAAGACAGTTCAGGTCACTGTAAGAACAGCTCCTTCACATCAACCTTCTAGCATTAAGAGCTGTCAGAAATGCTTATCTTCACTTTCTTTCTCTAATCAGAGCCAAGTCAATCAATATAATGACTAAGGTTAAAATTCTGGCACTGTATTTTTACTAAAAGTCAGGGACAGGTTGCGGGCAATAAAAAATAAATTAAAAAAATTAATGGAAGCCTGCAACCTGTCCTTGACTTTCACTAAAATAATCTCAGGGAGGAGGAAAAAATAGAGAGCTGCTGGGGCTTGCAGTGGCTCCAATCCTGGTGCTGCCTCTGCAGCAGCGGTTGACCCCTGCTGCTCTAGCCCAAGGGGGTCTGACCCAATCCTGACCACTTCTCTGGCAGGCCTGGGGCTGGCCACAAGTGAGCTGTTCGGCAGCCCTGGTGCTGACAGGTGCGCCAGCCCTGCCCAAGAAGTCACGGAGGTCCCAGAAAGTCATGGAATCTGTGACAGAATCATATCCTTAATGACTGTGTGGTCTGCATGTATTATATCAATTGTCAGAGCACATTGCTAGTTTCTTGGCACTGAAGCAATAAAATTCTGGAATTAGAGCATAGTCAACCAGATAGTCATTGTTGCACGGGGCCGGTATCAGCAATCAGTGGCAATTTACCAGTGAGACACGGTAACACCCAATTTGCAGATTGATAATGCAATTTAATGAGAACAAGCTCACTATAGCTAATATAATGCTATTTCAAAGCTATACTTGCAAAACCCAGAGAGATAAGATTTGCACTCAATAGTCTGTGCACAGGGGTGTTTTTCAGGAATCTTTGTCAGAGGGCTAGTCTGGCAGAATTCCTGCTGGATTCAGATGGCAGAGTGCACTATTTTTATAGTCCATTTGTACACAACCACTGTGGCTGATATGTAGCAGCTGACGACCTCTCATGGCTGTTCTTTACAGGTATTCCACGTACTTTTCCAGTGTTCTTCAACCCATCCACGTCAATCTTTAATTATTTACTCTTATTTACGTTATTCATACTATCAAAATTAAACTTATCATAAGAACAAACAAAACATAACATTCTTTCTTAGGCCAAAATTATTTGGCTATCATATTACCCATGGAGATGTTCAGACTCAAGGTTACATTTCCTAAATATTTTTTCTTTTTGATTTAGGCAGCTGACTTGTAAGTGATCAGTAGTTAAAAGGCTGCCAGCATACAGCCTGCAAAATGTGGTCAGTGCTGCAGGACAGAACCAGGCCCATGGCCTACAGTCCCCTCCTTGGTGGTCATCTTAATGGCAGATGTGCCACCACAATGTCTAGCCAGCTTGCACCTCTGACATGGCTTCAGGCACCTGTGATGGTCTGAGCAATAGGAATCTTCGCATCGGTACAGTATATCCCTGAACGTCATAGCTCAGGTTTTTACCTTCACGGAAGACTCCCTCAGTAGAAACTTCTCCGTAAATCATGAATGGAAGCTGGACTCCCAGGCCCTCAATAAACTATTCTTAGCTTGGGGATTCTTAAAGTTTGATCTTGTTGCTGGAGTAGCCAATATGAAATGTAGTAAACTCTGTTCCATGGGATCAATCCTCAATTTTGAAGAGATGCTTTTCTCATTTCATGGATAGGGGGCCTTCTT
The DNA here is from genome assembly GCA_007922155.1 of Mesoclemmys tuberculata. NCBI lineage: Eukaryota > Metazoa > Chordata > Testudines > Chelidae > Mesoclemmys > Mesoclemmys tuberculata. The sequence goes on along the minus strand of ML675629.1, from coordinate 19,364,464 downwards.
TATCTTTATTCACCAACACCATTGCTTCAAAAGGTTCTTAGCAAAATCAAGCAAGATGGAGCCAGTCATTTTGATTGCTTTAACTTGGCCAAGACATGGTATCTTATCTTATCCAATTTGGCTCTTGACCATGGTGGCTGCTTCTGATCAGCTCCCATCTATTGCCTCAGGATGCCAGTCAGATACTTCACTCAAGTCTGGAGTTTCTATAACTCCAGGCATGGCTCCTTGGTGGTTCTCAGGCTAGAAACTTCCTGTTCATCAGAAATAGTAGAAAGAAATCTACAAGATGTACTTCTCTTCAGAAATAGAAACATTGTCATTTTTTATTTAATCATTGACAGCTTTTGCCTGCCTTTTCTTCTCTTTCCACAGTCTTGCATTACCTGATGGAATTGAAAAGATCAGGATTTTCTAGGAGTTCCATCAGGGTTCACCCCTTTGAGCCACTAGCTACATGCTTCTTGTTTCATTTATTTATGAAGACAGCCTTTTTGGTGGCCATCACCTCTACCCAAAGGGTCAGACAGCCAGAGAGCTCTAATGGCAGACCTTCCATTCTCAGTGTTCTCTAGAGAAAAGGTGTCACTTCAACTCCATCCAAAATTTTTCTGTCTTCTGAATTTCATATTAAACCATTCTCCTACGCTTTTTCTCAAAGCTACATCAGACTAGACTAGAGACCACTTTCTATGCCCTAAATGTCATGAGAGTTTAGTCTTTTATCTGGATAGAACCAGATCCTTTAGAAAATGTCCTAGGATTTTGTTGATTGCAAACAGATCCCAGGGATCCATGATCTCCACAAAGGCTCTCAAAATGGATATCTGGGTGTGTTATTACCAGTTTGTTGGTGGATGTTCAACCTTCCCTAGAGTGACAGTTCATTCTACAAAGATCATAGTGTACATCACAAACCAAATTTGAGTACTGTCTATATGAGTGTTCCATGTTAAGTGACTCCCAAGCAATGCCTCCCCTTAAGGGGAGCAGGGATTGAGCGTGGGTAGGACAGAGAGACCGAGGGCAGCAGCTGTTTGGGGAGGCTTAGCCTCCCTAAACCTATTATACTCGCTGCCTATGACTTGTGTGCTACTGCACATGTGGAACGAAACCGGTCGGTTTGGGGAATAATCCATTCAAAAACCAGAAATACACTGAAGACCTCTACTGCTGGTATGTGGTGATCATGTATCACAATTTAAGATCAGAGAGAAAAATGGCAGATGATTCAATATCCATCAGATAAAGACGAAGAAGGAGGTACGGATGAATTTGATGATGATGACAATAAAGATATAGATGAAGCAGTTGAAGCTGATTAAGAAAAATAAAATAATTAAAAGCAAGACACTTGAAGAGTTGGCCTTCTGCCTACCTGGCATAAATATATTTAAAAGTTTTGTTTTTTTTTTATAGTTGCTATGTTTATTTTATTTCTCTTTAATTTCATTTTTCTTTTGTAATGGTCCAGTCTTGAGTAATGTTCACATTTAAATGCTAATTTAACATTGTTAAAAAGGTAATTCTTTCATTTTTTAGAACATTACATTGTTTCATATTTTTCTGAGTTAAATTAACTCACTTAAATAACTTATTTTTTAAATTAGGCATCTGAATCTACCTAAGGGTAAGCCTATTGAAGACCATAAAGTCTTACTCTTTTTGTTACTGTTTTAATAAATTAGTACTTTAAAACATCTGACCATTTTTACATTATTTGAAAACATTTTGCCAATATCTGATAGATCAAACTGACCAATTAATTTTGGACAAGTCAAATGCCCAACCCTAAAATTATTTAAGCAGTTGGCACATTGTGATATAACCTGATCCTATAAATACTGCTGAGTAGAGCTGGTTGAAAAATGTGAAGTAATTTTAAGAAAAATGTTGAAAAATTTCAACCAAATGTTTTGTCAACATTCAAAATTGCAATTAAAAATGTAGTCAAAATTGCAAATTTTAAAAATTTTCAGTCAGTTCTACTACCAGATGTAGTTCTTTAATCTGGAGTCAGTGTTTTGCCATCTTTGCCTCCTTTTCCCCATCAAGGAAGCTGAGAGCTTTCATCTTCTATCTCCATGTAACTGCTCCATCTTCCCAGAGAACCAGTCCCTTCCTACTCACCTATTTTCTTCCCCCAGTTCCAGTCTAGCCTCTCCCCAATATGTTTCTCAACCTCTCACCCTCCTTGCGTCCATTTTCCTCTTGATACAACATGCTTTTATCTCTTTCTCATCTTAAAAACCCACCTTTGCTTCAACAGTTTAAAGATTAAGGCAAAGCACCATTATGATCATCCAGTTTGACCTCCTTTATAATACAGGCTACAAAATGTCAACCAGTAATTCCTGCATTTGGCCCACAATTTCTTGTTGAGCTATAGCATATCTTTTAGAAATACATCTAATCTTGATTTAAAGACTTCTTGTGCTGGAGAAACCACCACATCCCTTGGCAAGCTGTTCCAGTAGTTAAATGTCCTGTCATGCTGTCTGGATTGGATCACAATTGTGAATGCCTGTCTCAGGGCAGTGTGTCAGAAATCAAGATCAGATACCCCACACTGGTGGCATATTCTATTATTAGATTTCACTAAGTCAGTAACACTCTGAAATCCTGGATCACAATACCAATCTTACCTTGGAGTCACAATCACCCCTCGAGTCTATCTTGCCACCCAGACAAACTGAACATTGTGATAAAAGAGTATTAAAACCAAAAATCATATCACATCAGGTTTCTCCCAGTCCTAAGAGACCAATCATCTACCTCAGACCAATTGAGACTCCAGATCTTACACCAAAAACAATGCTGGCAGCCAATTCTACAGTAAACTAACTATGGGTTTATTAGCTAAGAAAAAAGAGTGAGAATTATAGAGAGGTTAAAGCAGGTAAAATATAATAACAGATGAGTCAACGTTTATAAGTCCAAAATAATAGCAGAGAGGCAGTAATTGGTCAGTTCTTCGAGTGCTTGCTCCTGTCCATTCTACTATATGTGAGGGCACGCCTCCTTGCAGGGTTCCTGGAACTTTTTTCCCCTTAGCAGATCCTGTAGGGCCAGCTCCGGCACTCCCTGGAGCCCCATGCACCTGCCATGGTATAAGACGCACTGCTGGCCCTACGCCCTCTCAGTTCCTTCTTTCCGCCCTTGACGGTTGTTGGAACTAGCCTTGATTTCAGCAAGTACTATTCCCCTTCTTTGAACTTGTTTGTTATTCTAAGTTAGTTTTAGTTACGTAAATAGTTGTTAAGTGGTGTTAAAAAGAGTATCTGTTCACTCACCCTGCCCCGGGAACGTTGGTGGTAGAGGCGGCTAACCAGAGAGACAGGCAAGGTCATCCAGGGTCCACTCCCAAGAACAAAGAGAGTAAAAAGCTGGACTTTTTTGGGAGAAAGATTTATTCCATGGCAAGCCTGCCATTCAGGATTGCCAACCATTAGTCCCTTCTGGGTGGATATAATTTTAACCTGTGGGATCCCTCAGGTGGTTCGCTGAGGCCCTACCACAGAGCTAGGCCGCAGACTTTAACACCATCATGGAAGAAGGAACCACAGTAACTAGGGCAACACTCCAGACATCCTATGACGTTGCTGACTCAGGGCAGGGCCATAGCCTCTGCCATCTGCGTGAGAAGGTGCTCCTGGCTGCAATCCTCAGGCCTGTCCCAGGAGATGCAGCAGTCTATTCAGGACCTCCCCTTTGATGGGTCGGCCCTCTTCTCTGACCAGACCAATGTGAAGCTGCACAGTCTGAAGGACTCCAGGGCCATGCTTCGCTCCCTGGGCCTGTACACACCCCAGTTTTCCAGGTGTCAGTCATGGCCCCAGGCATAGCAGCAGCCAAGGCGTCTACCCAGGCCTTTCCAATCCTATAGGGCTAGGAATAGGGGGTTTAGAAGGAGAAATCAGCCCCCCAGCTTGCCCTCAGCTCCCCAGCAGGTCAGGCAACTAGAGGAGACAATTTTGGTGGTGCACCCAAGGGTGGTGCCCCGACTGCTCTCCTGGATCTGCCCCGCCCTTTTCTAAACATGTTAAGGCCCTTCTATCCCAAATGGGCAAAGATAATGTTGGACCGTTGAGTCCTTGAGAGAGTCTCAGGGGCTATGCCCTACAGTTTACATCTACTCCTCCCAGCCCCCCAACAACCCTCCTCCTTCGTCCCTCTTCAGGGAATCCTCTCATGAGCAATTCCTTTTGCAGGAGGTGGGCACGCGCCTCAATACAGGAGTGGTAGAATTGGTCCCTCAAGGCAAGGGGGAAGGGGTTCTTTTTGAGGTACTTCCTCATCCCCACATGGTGGCTGGCTCCCATTATCCATTTACAGCCCTACCCTTTGGCCTTTCTTCAGCTCCAGGGGTGTTCACCAAGTGCATGGCAGTAGTGGCTGTCCACCTGAGATGAAAGGGTGTGCAAATTCTTCTTTACCTGGACGATTGGCTGATCAGGGGCAAGTGCAGGTCCCAAGTGCAGAAGAGCATGACCCTCACTTGCTCCATGTGCAGCAGGCTGGGACTGCTCATAAACGAGCAGAAGTCCACACTAACCCCAGTGGAATGCATAGAATTCATCAGGGCCACCCTGGACGCTTCCCAAGCCAGAGCCTTCCTGCCTCAGCTACGTTTCGAGTCGATGGTCTCTATCACCTCCCAGCTGCACCGATGCCCCACGACAACAGCCAGGCACTGCCTACAGCTGTGAGGTTACATGGCAGCCTGCACGTACGTAGTGAGACTAGCTCACCTGAGGCCCAGACCACTTCAGGCATGGTTGGCCTCAGTATATGTGCTAAGCAGACACTCACTGGACTTGGTGGTCACAGTTCCCTCGCCTGTCCTAGCGTCCCTAAACTGGTGGCGGACCCCCAGGGCAGTGTGAAGGGCGTTCTGTTCAGGTAACTGGTCCCGTCAGCACCCTAATCTTCAACGCTTCGGATGTAGGATGGGGAGCCCACATCAGCGCCAACCGAGGCATTCAGGGGCTCTGGTTGGGGGAAGAAAGGCACTTGCACATTAACATGAAGAAGCCGAGGGTCATTCACCTAGCATGCGAGGTGTTCCTCTGATTCCTGATAGGCAGAGTGGTGCAGATGCTGACAGACAACACCGCAGCCATGTTTTACATAACCAGGCAGAGGGGAGCGCACTCCTCAGCCCTCTGTAAGGAAGCTATCCATCTGTGGGACTTTACCGTGAGGCACGATTTCCATTTGACAGCCTCTCACCTCCCAGGAGTGAGGAACGATGAGGCGGATTGCCTCAACAGGTCACTTCTACCCCGCCACAACTGGTCGTTGGCACCCAGAGGTGGTGGCTATGATCTTCCAGAAGTGGGGAGTTCCCCAACTGGACCTATTTGTGTTGACCTGGAGCATGAAGTGCCCGAGGTTCTGCTCACTCTGGGGTCATGAGGCTGGGTCGATTCCAATGCGTTCCTCATGGACAGGTTGGGGACCCTCAGGTACGCATTTCTGCCCATTCCACTCCTGCCCAAGGTCCTGTTGAAAATGAAGAGGGACAAGGCGGACATTATACTCATTGCTCTGGTCTGGCTGAGACAGCACTGGTTTTTTGATCACTCCACCCCTGGAGCTCCTGAGGCAGCACGACCTCCTATCCCAGGACAGTGTTCACCTGTTGCACCTGGAGCTGGACTCCCTGCACCTGACGGAAGGAAAGAGAACCTGCTTGGTGCAGATCCATCAAGTCCTGCTTGGCAGCAGGAAACCTTCTACACAGGTTGTGTATCGGGCTAAATGGAAATGGTTTACCTGTTGGGCAGAGTCCTGGGGTATTCTGTCCAGCCTCTTGCCTATGCAGGTGATCCTGGAGTACATCCTTCAGCTATAGTTCCAGGGTCTGGTGCTGTTCTCACTGACCTGGCAGCCATTTCGGCCTTCCATCAGCCACAAGAGGGGAGATCGCTGTTCTCCCATCCCATGTCAGTCAGGTTCCTCAAGGGGGTGGAGAGGCTTTATCCATAAGTCCGTGACCTGGTGCTTCCCTGGGATCTCAGTCTGGTCCCCTTTGAATCCATGGCTTCATGTCCTCTGCTCATGCTTTCATGGAAGGTAGCCTTCCTAGTGGCCATTACCTCAGCTAGGAGGGTCTCCGAGATTAGGGCCTTCTTCTCAGAGCCCTCTTATACAGTACTCTATAAGAATAAG
>ML675629.1:19347318-19357890 GCA_007922155.1 Mesoclemmys tuberculata | reverse complement strand
AGTTGAGGGTGCATCCAGCCTTCCTGCCCAAGGTGGTTTTCCAATTTCATTGTAATCAAGATATTTTTCTCCCCATGTTTTTTTCCAAACCGCATGGTTCAGAGGAGGCAAGGAGATGGCATCTTGTCATGGATCGTGCATCAAGTTCTGCTATGAGCAGGCGAGGGTGCCGCTTCTGGGAACCATCACAATGCACTCAACCAGAGCTCAAGCCTCGCCTACAGCCTCCCTGGAAAGGGTGCCCCTGCAGGACAGCTGCAACACTGCCACCTGGTCGTCGGTGCACACCTTCACGTCCCATTGTGCCATCGTCCAGCAGCCAAGAGAGGATGCGGGATTCGGCAGAGCGGTGCTGAGGGCAGCTCACCGGTAACTCCGACCCACCTCCAAGGCACTGCTTGTTAGTCACCTATAGTGGAATGGACATGAGCAAGGACTCGAAGAAGAAAACAAGGTTACTTACCAGTAACTGATGTTCTTTGAGATGTGTAGCTCATGTCCATTCCACAACCCACCCCCCATCCCCACTGCCACAGTTGGCAAAAAGAAGGGACTGAGGGGCCGTAGGGCTGGCAGCGCCTCATATACCGCAGCATGTTTGTGGGGCTCCAGGGGGTGCCGAAGCCAGCCCTACGGGATCTGCTTAGGGAAAAAAGTTCTGGGAACCATGCATGGATACATGCGCTCACCTATAGTGGAATGGATATGAGCAACACATCTCGAAGAACATCAGTTACTAGTTAGTAACCTTGTTTTTCCCAAAGTCTTTTTAGGGCTACCTAGAATAACTGTGGATCTCCACTTTACAGCTGGTACACTTCCCTGTAAGAGTCCAAGAGAGTTCAGAGCTAAGGGATCTTCCTTTGAATCAGCACTTACAGCTTCTTCTTCAGACAACAATCTGATAAGTGTTTTTACTCACAGTAGCCAGTTGCTTTGAATTAGCACTTCTCATTTGCATTTAATGAGTTTATTTAGTCACAGGGATACACATAATGTAAATGCCTGCCATTACATTATAATGAGACTAGATAAGAGAAAACAATACAGGTAACATCCCATTCGTTTTTATAAAGTTCTAACACTTGAATACACGTTTACATTAACACATACTTTGATCTAGGATTATTTAATTACCAGGCATGCATAATGTAAATATAATGTAATAGTAAACAACAGGATATAGATAGGTAAAAACAATACCATTAACATCTTCTTTGATCTCTATTAACACACAAGTGAATAGGCCTGAATATATACTAATACATTTAACCCCTTTGATATTCACAAACAAGTGACCTGGCCTATGGCTCTGGCCTGAGCTAGTCCGTTAGCATCACACCCTCACTGCTAAAAAAATTGCACCTTATTTCCAATTAGAATTTTTCTAGCTTCAGCTTCCAGTCACAACATCTTGTTATGTCTTTGTCTGCTGGAATGAAGTCCTTCCCAGTACACTGAGTTTCAAGTCTTTCACTGTAAGGCACATTTTTCTGACTTTCTGTCATTCTTGTAGCTCTTCCCTGAACCTCTTCCAATTTTTCAACATCCTTTTTGAAGTGTGCATACCAGAACTGGACAGATTATTCCAGTAATGGTCTCACTAATGCAGTAGATGGAGATAATATTCCTACATGATATTCTCCTGCTTACATATCCAAAGATCACAGTAGCCTAGCCACAACTGGTTATGCACCATGACCCCTAGATCCTTTTCAGAGTCGCTCATTTCTAGGATACAGTCCCTCAACTTGTAAGTGTGACCTGCATCATTTATTCCTAGATGTATGCTTGCATTTGGCTTATTGTTTGCTTGTACCCAGTTTACCAAGTGATCCAGACCACTCTGTATCAGTGACCTGTCTTCTTCATTATTTATCACTCCACCAATGTTTGTGTCATCTGCAAACTTTATCAGTCATTATTTTAGGTTTTCTTTCAGATTATTGATAAAAATGTTAAGTGGCATAGGGCCAAGAACCAAACCGTTTGAGACCCTGCAAGAAGCATACCCCGTTAATTCTAATTTTTCATTTATAATTATGTTTTGAGAGTGCTGTCAGCCAGTTGTCAATCCCTTAATGTGTGACATTTAATTTGATTTTGTGGTGTTCTATCTTCTGAATCTAAATGTTGTGCGGTATCAAGTCAAATGCCTTATAGAAGTCTAAATATATTACATCAACAGTATCAACTTTATTCAGGGGCATACACAAAGGGGGGCAAGCAGGGGCACAGAACGCCTCCAGGGCTGCAGCAGAAAGAGTGAGCTCCTCTGGCACCAGGATTGTGGGGGAAGCTGACAGCTCCTTTGACCCCAGGACTGTGGCACAGTCAAATTTTTAGACTTGTGCACACTCCTGCCTTTATCAATCAAAATTGTAATCTTATTTAAAAAAAATATCAAGTTAATTTGACAGATCTCTTCTCCATAAACCCATGTTAACTGATATTAACTCTATTACCCTCCTTTAATTCCTTATTGAATCTCAACCCAGATGCTCTGTTATTTTGCCCAGAATTGATGTCAGTCTGGCAGGCCTGTAATTACATGAGTTGTCCTGTTAAACCTTTTTAAATGTTGGCACACTTACTTCCAGTCCTCTGGAACTTCCCCAGTATTCCAAGACTTACTGAAAATGAACATTAGCTGTCCATGCTCCTCAGCCATCTCTTTTAAAACTTTTGAATGAAAGTTATATGGTTTTTAAATGATGATTTTTAAATGTCTAGCTTTAGTAGCATTCTTGTTATAGTTGGAATGGAAAGTATTTCATCATCATTATATGACTCCATCATCTGGCTTTTTCCCAAATACAGAACAGAAACATTTATTGAATACTTCTGCCTTTTCCTCAGTATTAGTGATAATTCAATCATTTCCATCTAGTAATGGACCCATACTATTATTAGGTTTCCTTTTCTTCAAAATATACTTTAAAAACTTCTTATTGTCCTTTACTGTGCTAGTCATAGACTTCTTGTGCTTTTTGGTTTCCCTAATCACTTTTCTACAGTTCCTAGCTTCTGATTTATATACATTTCTACCTACTTCATCTTTTTTCCCATTTGTTCATTAAAAAAAAATAGCTGTTTTCACTTCCCCTCTAAGCCATGTTGCTTTTTAACCAGTATGAACTTCTTTCTCACCTTATGAGATTGTGGCTTTTTGGGCATCTAATAAACTGTTCTTAAATAGTGCCCAATTATCATTCACATTTTTCTGCTGAAATTCTTTCCTCCAAATGAATTGGCTCATAATTGCTTTCAGCTTTGTGATCAGATCATGACGACTTGTACCTAAGCTACCATTAATTTTTAGTTCTGTGATGTATACACACACACACACCACAAAGCCTCCAAGATGGATGGAACACTTCTTAAATAAATACATTATTGTCAACAATCATTAGAAAGTCCAATGATATATTAGTAGTCTGTATATGTCACTCAGATTGAAATCCCCCATGATAATTCAGCTTTTTCCCCCTAAACATTATAGGTAGGTGCTTAAGAAACTAATCATCCTGGTCTCAAATATGATTTGGTGGTCGATAGGTTGGTGGTGTCTGCTATCTCATGCTTTATCTTTTAGGACATGGATACATAAGCATTCAAAATCATTTGCTTCCAAGTTGTCAGTGATTTGGAAACAGGTAATGCCATTTTTGGGATGGAGTGCCAAAACCCCTCTCTTTTTGCCCATTCAGTCCTTCCTAAATAGGTTAGAACCATTGGTTTTAACATTCCAATCATGCAAATCCTCCCACTAGGTTTCAGCAATACCAATTAGGTAAATTTATGCTCTTGCATGAGCAATTCTAATTCCTCTTGTATATGACCCTGGCTCATAGCACTGGTATGTAGGCAATTAAATAATTTCTTTTTTTAGAGTCCTTTTGTGTCTTGATTAATTTTGTTATCTCAATTTTGTGCTAAATAAGGGCATGTTTTTCCCTCTTTTCACCTTTTCCTTTTGTTGCTAGTTTAACATCCTCCTGACTAGTCTAGCCAGTCTGTCTCCAAGAAGATTGGTTCCCCTTCAACTGAAGTGAAGGCCATCCAAATTATACAGCCCTCTCTTCACGTAGAAGGTGGACCAGCGTTCCACAAAACCAAAACACACTCTACTTACCCTACTAACTCAGCCAGCGGTTCACTTCCAGAATATTCTGTCTTCCCTTGCTCATGACACAAAAAGGAGCTCCAAGAAGATCACTTGGATGTTGTTCTCCTTCTGCACTCGTCTATTTCCTGATATCTATAATCTGTAAGGTATATTGTGAACCAGTGTGGTTAGTGCGGGTATGCACCATCACCGGTGGATCCTTAACTACTGACTTCAGATGTCTGTCCAATCTTAGTGACACATCTGGTGTCTTGGATCTTAAAAGGCAGCTCACCATCCTGTTGTTTTATTCTCTCCACCACGCCAGGGGCTTTGTTCCTCTTCGTTCTCTCCACTGACTGGCTGTCTTCTGTTTTGTGTGCAAATTATTTTCTTCGAATAGCACATCTGCACTAGCCAAAAAAGGATTTGATTAATGCAGGGCTTGACAAACCCCGGGTGCCAGGTTGCCATGGCGCTAAGGAATTTAAATCTGGTGCCTAGTATTTCTCCCAGTGAAGGACTGGGTCTCGGGGGGCGAGGGGGAGGGAGGCCACCGCCCTCCGGCCAGGGCACCACTACGTCCATGTGGCGGGGCCGGGAGGGGGAAGAGCAGCAGCTGCAGTGCTCCAGCCAGGGCACCCCGCTGGGCCCATGTGGTAGGGGACAGGCGGGGGAAAAGGGCTGCTACAGCTGGCCCACCAGCCCTTGAATGGACACTGGAGAATTATCCTTGAAACTAGCTGGGCAGACAATTATAAAAACGCAAAGTTTCAAGTATCTGAGTTTCAGAATTCAGGAAGATGAAATTAGAGACAGGATAATAAACTGCCCAGTGGCCAAGTTCACCCATGCTTTCTCCTCCCTGACACAAAACAATACAAATATGAATTGAGAGTTTTAGGTAGAAGTTATTAAGCAATAATTTAGTGATAATGCATTCCCATTACTGCTTATCTCTGGCAGCACATCTGAGTGCCGAATTCTTCTTAGCGATCATTTACGATCGTGTGTATCGCAGTGTATGGTTGGTGGACATTTTGTTGGCACATGGAACAAAGCAAGGTGCACAGTGATTGGCTTATATGAACACATAAGAGACGCGAGACGAACGACGCTTTGTAGTCTCGTGGTGCGTACGTGTGTCTCGCCCATAACATGTTTAAACTATTAGTCTGTGTTTTACAGTTGTCATTTTTATTAGTGGATACTGTAAAAATGAAACATGCAGCAACAGCTGGGCAACAAGAAAACACAAAGCAATTGTGACTGATGAATTTCTTTACTGTTCCATTAAAAAGAAACAATCTTCATTGGAAAGTGAAGTTGAACAGTTTAATGCGAACAAAGCATCAGCAAGTAAAAGTAAATTGGGACCAACAAAAGTGTTGGCAGAAGTCTCCCCTTCAACAAGTCAGTTCAGACAGCAGGAAGGAAATTCAAGGAAGCAACTTTTACATGGCTTACATTTGATCAGACCACAGGTATGGCAAGTTGTGAGGTTATGTGTTTCCTTCCCCAGCATTGCAGATCAAAATTTTGACAATGAAAGGGTTTTGCAGGACCTTTCAAACTGGAAACATTTAAAAAACCATGATGATACCAACACCAAAAATGTGTAAAACCAAATAATGCACTGCTGGTTCCAGAAGCTACCCCCTGGGCTGTATGCATGAAAAAGATGGATAAAACCTTTTTGACCATTTGAAAGCACTTTTTAATGTGGCTTAGTGTATTGCAAAGACCAACAAGCCATTTTCCAACTTTGACTGGTTATTAGAGTTGACTGGGAAATTGGGGGTTCAACTAAGTGATAAGTATAACAATGACAAAAGATGCAAGGAATTCGTCTCACACATGCAAAAGTAATAAGAAATGAACTGATTTGAACTACATGATGATATGGGAGTTTTATGCTAGGTGGATCAACTGACCAAGCAGATGTTGAAGAGTTGATTTTATATGTAAGGTATATAAAGAACAATGGATTGAGAAAAGTGTTTCTGTCAATCCTACCTCTTGACAGAGCAACTGCAGATGGCTACTTAAATGCCATTGGAAATATTTGGAAAAGCATGCTCTCTTGAACTGGCTGTCTTCCAGTCTTCCAGTTCCTTTTTTCCTTAAATCTGAGGTAGTGATGGTTCCCAACTCTGGTTCTCCAAGAACTCAGACTCATAGACTATAAGGTCAAAAGGGACTTTTATGATCATCTTGTCTGACCACCTGCACAACACAGACCAGAGAACTTCACCCACCCACTCCTTTAATAGACCGCTAACTTAAGAATTGAGTTATTGAAGTCCTCCACTAATGATTTAAAAACCTCAAAGTACAGTGGATCTGGGCCTCTCCTCTTAGGAAAGGAGCAAGGATCCTGGCCCACTGATCTTGGGGCCAGGCTTCTTGCATGGCTGTTCTTTCAAAGGCCAGGACGTATGCTTCTTGTGGTATAGCAAGGGCAGAAGGCACTGGGAAAGTTCTCCTATTTGAATCCGGGGGAGGTGGGCTCATGCCCACCCACCGCTAAAGGCTCTCTCCCCCCCCCCCAGCCTAGGGACAGAGACACTGGACCCAGGTCCAACAGATTACTGGGGACAACAAATGAAAAAACAGGAAAAGGTGTGGGGGTTACAGGGTCAAACGTAGGAGACCAGAAGGGGACACCGAGCAGAGAACCCCGGACAGCGCCCACTGCTCCTCGAAGGTGTCCAGGGAGCCAGCGGATGCTGCCCAGAGGAACTCTGCCTGGAGACGTGAATTTACGAGGGAACGGAAATAGGCTCCACAGTCACAGAGAGCCCCCCCTGCCAGCCTCCTCTCCCTGGTCTTGTATATGGTTAGTTTGGCCAGGGCTAGGAGGAGGTTGACGAGGAGGTCCCGCAACTTCGTGGGGCCACGGATGGGGTGTGGGTAGATGAACAAGTGAGGGGAAAAGTGCAGCCAGAACCTCAGCAAGAGATTCTGGAGGAGCCGGAAGAGGGGCTGCAGCCTGGTGCACTCCAGGTACATGTGCACCAGGGTCTCCCTCACACCGCAGTAGGGGCAGGTGTCGGGGTGGGAGGTGAACCGCGTGAAGTACACGCCCGTGCTCACGGCTCCGTGAAGGAGCCACCAACTGATGTCCCCGGCGGGCCGTGGGGTCAAGGTGGAATATAGACTGGCCCACCAGGGGTCCTCGCCGGGATCCCACCGGGGATCCGAAGGTGGTAACAGGTCCCGCCACTTGGTGTCCGGGTGGGACACGAGGGCGAGGAAGTGAAGGGTGTGGAGCACGAGCTTGTACAGATTGTTCCTCAGCGTGGTCTGGAAGGGGACCAGCTGCAGATCAAGCAGCCGGCTTGGGGCTCTTCAGGGGGAAAGAGACAACACCATGGGTGGCAGATGTACTGGGGGGGGGGAAATGCAGGGACAGGAGGGGTGAGGGCCGGGGAGAGGTTGAGAGCGGGGAAGGGGACAGGAGTTGGGGTAGGATAGGGGAGGGGTCGGGGGAAGGTGCGGGAAGGGGGTCAGAGTCACAATTGGGGGCTCGGCCCCAGCCAGCACCTCGGGCTGTGGCAGCGACGATGGATCCCCCTTCTCCAGCGCGGTGGGTAGAGGGACTGAGGGGGGCTCCAGTGGCAGGAGCAGGGGGAGAAGCTGAGGACGGGAGGAGAGGGGAGAGGCGGTTCAAGGGTGCCCTGCTCGAGGCCCTCCATGCAGGGGGTGGGGTTGTCCTCCCTTGGGCAGGCCGGAGTCAACCCCAGGGAGTCAATCTCCTCCATTAAGGAGGAGAAGAGAGCCCCCCCTGCCACCCCGAGGTCCTCTACAGCACCAGCGTGGTGTTTGGGTGGCATTGGGGCTGGGGAGGTTCCGGGCGAGTACTCCTCCTGAAGGGACTCCAGGAGGGCGATGGTGTTGCCCACATCTGCCGCCATGGCTTCCTCGGTCGGTGCTGCCCGCTGGGCTCCGGCAGGGCACGCGGCAGCAGGCCCGGCCCCAGGAGCCCCCCTCCGCTTGGCCTTGTGGGGGCTCTCATTCCCCTTGGCCATGGGCAGGAGGGGGCGCTGGGCTCCGGCCTTACGTTTGCCGCGCCTACCCTGCACGAGCACCCAGCCCTCCGAGGTGGAGGGTCGGGCAGCGGGGGCAGGGGCAGGGGGCAAGAGGACAGGAGTCGGGATGCGGGAAAGCGGAGGTGGGGCAGCAGGGAAAAGAGAGGCCTCCCCCTGGAGCGTGCCCCCTCTGATGCCCAATATTACCGGCCCTGGCTCCCTCCCCTCCACAGGCCCCGCTGGACTGCTCCGGGTGTCAGCGGGGCCCATCAGCTCGCCCAGCCGAGCCAGGAGGGGCGCCCCTGGGGCCTGAGTGCAGGTGACAATTGCTGACAGAGGGGGGCAGCCACAGGGACCGGACGGCTGGAGAGGGCGCCGCTGATGGTCTGGCTGGCGCCCTCCTGGGTCCCGGGGGTCCCTGGCCTCCCTCCATGCTGGGCTGAGGGGCAGTCCCTCCGAACATGCCCCACCGCTCGGCAGAGGTAGCACCGGGCCTTGATGGGGGACCAGGAACGACCCATCGAGCACCTCCTCGTCACACGCCACCGCCGGCAGCAGCTGCAGCTGTACCTGCGGAACGAGAGGACGTGACGAAGGGCGGGGTCCCTACAGCCAAGGGGAAGCCGGATGATGGTGGAGAGGGGCTTCCCCACGGAGGCAAGGAATGGCAGAAGGGCAGCATTGGGGAGGAAGGGCGGAACGGAGGACAAGACCACCTGTACGCCCAGGGGCTCCACTTGGACGTGGACACCCCCCCCACCGCCAGGCCCGTCTCCACCGCCTTGGGCGGCGGCCTCCGACACCAGGAAGAAGACCACCTTGCCGTACATTCGGGAGGCCGCCACCACGGCCATGGTCCCCACCGCCCGCACCATTGCCCACACATAGGTTTCCACGTGGGGAAAGGCGGGCACCAAGAGGCACCAAACCCCATGCCTCCTGGTAAGGGAGGGGAAGGGGCCCCGGCCACCTGGGATGGTGCTGGAGGCGGTGGTCAGGGCAGGTGACTTGGCAGCAGCAGGCAGGGGGCCCGCGGCCACCTGGGCGTACGCTCTGGGGGTGCCGCCACCCCCAGAGCTGGTGGAAGGGACAGCAGGAGAGGATAGAGGGAGAGGAGGAGGGGCCCCAGCCACAAGAGGCGTCGCCTTCCGGGCAGGGCCTTTGCCCTTCTTTTTACCCCCCTGGTTTTTTCTCCCAACCAAGGATGCACCCCCCCCCCGAGTCAGGGGGGGCGGGAGAGTCCCTGGCGTCTGCACTGGAGTCGTCCTCTGCCGGCGCCTGGGGAACGACACCCGGTGGCTCAGCGGGGGCAGTGGGACCGGTTGTTGCAGGCAAGGGGAGGGCCTTGGGATGAGAGGGCGAGGGGGGAGTATCTAGGGAGGGGCTCCTGGCCCCAGGAACACCTGCCATCTTGGGAGGTGTGGGGGTGGGGTTGGCTAGGGGGGGTGAATAGGGGGAGGGGCAGTGGAGCGGGGGTGGGAAGGGAAGGGGAGGGGGGTGACCACTCCTTCCCGCTAGGCTGAAAGCAGGAGAGGAGGGCACCAGCACAAGCGGGTACAGGGGGACAAGCTGGGTAGGGGCAGTGCACTCACCAGCCCAAGATGAAATAGCGGCTCCTCTGGCTGCACAGGGGGCAGGGCAGGACTAAAGCAACATTGGGGGGGTGCAGTGTGTGGGGGGAGTCAACAAGAAAAAAAAAGGGGGGGGAGATCAATTAAGGAGGGGGGCATGGATAAAACCATGGCCAGATCAGGGGAAGCGGCAGTGGGCATAGAGAATGGGGGGGGTGTTCAGGGCCCCAACAAGGCTGAAAGGCCCAGCAGCAAGCTGTTAGGGCTGGGCAGGGCAGGGAACAAACAAGGCAGGGGCTGGGCAAACAAACAAACTAAAAGGGGACAAACCATGGGGGGGCAGCAACAGGGGAGGGGGGTGAGCAGGCTAGCAGGGGCAGCAACAGGGGAAGGGGAAGAAAGGGGGAAGGGCAGGGGTGCCCCCAGAAGTGGGGGTAGGAAGAGAAGCAAGTGGCAGCAGGGAAGGGGGGGAAGGGGTGCTCACAGTAGCAGAATCCTGGAAGCAGCAGCAGGGGTGGTGGTGTGGCCACTCACGCTCCCCCTCCCGCTTGGGAGAGGGGGGGCAGCTAGTAGGGCTCCCAGCAGTAGCAAAGAAGGAAGGTCTGGAAGGGTGCTGTGTAAGTGCTAGAATGCTCCAGGCTTTATTCCGTGTAGACTAGCCAAAGGGTAATTAGAGTCAGCTGACACCAATTAAGGCCCCACCCAGGTGCCTATGAAAACCCTCTACTCTTGAGAGACAGTGTGGAGTGGAAGGAGTAGGTGTGTGGTGAGCAGAGGAGTGTGTGAAGTGGAGGAGAACAGAACAGAGTATGGTAGTGTGTGGAGTCATAGTGGAGAACAGAACAGAGTACAGTGGTGTGTG
>ML675629.1:19313937-19347308 GCA_007922155.1 Mesoclemmys tuberculata | reverse complement strand
GAGTCCTGAGGAAGGTACTGGGCTCAAGAAGCCAGAAAGACAGAGGGGGGAGAGTAGCCCAGGGGAAAAACCTGCAGCTGTGAGTAAGGTCCCAGCAGCACATAGCTGCTACTCAGAGGGCCCCTGGGCTGGGACCCGGAGGAGCGGGCGGGCCTGGGTCCCTACCTCCCTCCCTGGGAAGATGGGGTTACCGGCAACACCCTGGCCCACTATGAGAGGCAGAAGTGTGAGACCCACTAGGGAGAAGCTGGCTGTTTGCCACATTCTATATTATCATCTGGCATCATCTTCTGCAGGCAGTTGCTGGTCCAGATGGTCTGTGCCTTGTTTTGGCTGAGACCTTGTTCTATCAGGGCTTTCAATTGGCCTACCACCTCCTGAAGGAGGGCCCAGTCCTGGGCAGCTTGGCTCATCAGCAGGTGATTAGTCTCTTGCTGCAATCGTGTAGCCTCCTGCTGGGTGGCAGCCTGGACCTGAGTAGTTTCCTGCTGGGCAGCTGTGGCTTGTATCAAGGCCTTTACCATGTCCTCCATCTTGGGAGTGGGGTGGGCTAAAACCACCCTGGTTTAAGCCCACTGTGCGCTAAATCCCACTTCTGACACCACATGTGGCAAACGGCCGGCTTCTCCCTAGTGGGTCTTGCACTTTTGCCTCCTTTCCATGTCTGGCACTTATTCTGGTGTGCAAGCTCAGGTAATTGCAGTGAACAAGAAAGCAGTGGACATCCCATGCATGACCCACTCCCTTAATCTATGTGACATTGCTGCTGCAGAGTCATGCACTGATGCAATTACATTTTTTGGATTTGTCCAAAAACCTTGTGTTTTTCTCAGGATTGACTTATCACTGGGGCCTCTCGTGAGATTCTCTGAATGAGGAGACATTTGAGGCTAGTAAGAGAGAACCTTTCCCAAAGCACCTCAGTGACACAAGATGGTCAGCTTGAGCAGATGCACTTTGCTGTTTATCATGCAACTACAAAAGCTACATATCTGCTTCATCCTCTTCGTGCAGACACTCTGCAGAAGAACGACATATGAGCAGAGGCAAACTCATTAGCTGAAACCATGGATCAGTTGGAGACTACATTTTTTACAATGTTTTGGAGTAGTATCCTTACAAGAATAAACAAAACAAAAAAGTGAACTTCTGCAGTCTGAATCAATGGACTTAAGCACAACTGTGACACTGCTGAAGTCACCATCTGAGTTTGTAGCAGCACAACGGAAAATTTTTTAGGAATACCATGAATCTGCGATGTCTTTAGGTTGTACAGTTATCTTTCAGTTAAAATGGCAACATCATTCAAAGCGTATGGCTGACAATAGTAAAGAACCTGCTGTTGTACTGACTAGTGAAGAGAATTTCAAAGTTAAATCATTCTACAACATAGTTGACTCGCTTGACAGCGATCTCAACAGAAGAACTGATGCCTATTCAGAAATAAACAACCATTTCTGTTTTCTAACAGGTGGACCTTAACAGTACTGTTGTTAAAGGTCTCGTAGAAGTTTAATTGACTTCTATTCAGATGACCTCAATGAAGAGAAAAATGGATAGGTTAGCTGGGGTTCTCTTGTAAAGCAGCTTGTCTCCAAGCTATTATCACAAGCTCTGCCTATACACTGCAAATGCTGACCACAATGAATATGCATAATTTATAAACAGCCTTTCCAAATGTCTTGATGGTACTATGCATTTAGCTGACACTACTAATCTCACACTGCAGTGATACTAGGTCTCTTTCATATTTAAAAAGGATTAAAAGTGCTTTATATGCAACAATGGTCCATCTTCAGGTTCATTGAATCTGAGATGGTGAACTCTGTAGACTTTTCCAGTATCATTGAAACATTTGCTGTAGCAAAAACACACCAAAAAAGCTAATCTGTTAGCTGTTTTTACCCACTGTGTTTTATTTTGTATTTTTTCTTTTATAATTTATTTTATGTACAGTTGTGTGTGTTCTTTTTGCCCTATGGCTACCCTTGCTTTTACCCTAGTGGCAGCCACCTCCATCTCCAATTTAAACTTGTTAATAAAATGTGCAGCGGTGTCAAAGACAACTTCTATGTCCATCTCCTGTGTTTTACAATCGTTCCCCCTGGGAGCCCACCAATATGGCACCAGGCCCACAGAAGTTTAATCCAGCCCTGCCAGTGTCAGCTGACTCAAGCTGTGGAGCTATATAATTGCAGTGTACACTTTAGGGCTGAAGCAGGGAAGCCTGAACATCGACATTGTCATTTTCTAGTCTGGCAGCCGGAGCCCCACACTGCAGGTCTTTTATTGCACTGTAGCCCTAACCAGGGCGAACAAGGGCCTCTGCCCTCAAGGCTACGGCAGATTTGCATTTTGGAAGCTTTATTTAATGTTATAAACAAAACTGCCACTGTCCCAGTCTCATGTTTCTGGCTGGGGGGAGGCTGCAGAGAATAGCCTCCTTGAGAAAAAAGCATCGGCGCTGTACCAGTGAAGCAATACCCATCAGTCACTGCATAGCCCCGCCCACCTCCAGGGCGGGGCTGCTTCCACTCCAGGGGCCACGCCAGAGTCCAGGAGGACTCCACGGCCACCGAGTAGCCCAGAGCAGGAAGCTGTCTCGACCAATCCGGGGAGCGCTGAAGAGAGTTCCCCGGATTGGTCGGCGGGAGCTCCCATCATTCTAATGCAGGCGGTGCTAGGACCCAGCCGGGAGCGCCGGCCTCTCTGCACGTTAGCCAATCCCCGTAGGAGATTTGGCGGTCAAGGCGGGGCTGCGTTTGATCGACAGCGAGCGGCGTCCAACGGCGAAGCGGGTGGCGCTGAGGCGGTTCCCGAGAAAGGGCCGGTGACGAGGCGGGCCAGCCACGCCGCCATGGGCGGGGTTAACTACGTGAGCCGCGGGCGAGCGGCGCCGCCGCGGGACGACGACGACGACGAGGACTCGGAGTCTTGGGAGGAGCTGAGCCCGCCGCCGCGCCCGTTGGCCGGCGCCGCCGCTGCGAGCTGGGCCGGGCGGGCCGCGCCCAGACTCGCCATGTTGGGGAAAGGGGCCGGCGGCAGCGGGGCCAAGCCCGCCAAGCCCTCCTTCGTGTCCTACGTCTGCCCTGAGGTGAGGGGCCGGGCCGGGCGGGGCCGCGGGGGGGAGCTACGATGGCTGAAAATAACGGCCGAGCCCCGGGCCGGCCCCGCGAGCCCCGCTGTGAGAGTCCGCGCCGCGTGTCTGCCCGGCCGGGAGGCGCGCTGCGGAGTCCCGGCGCTGCGGGGCGGGGCGGGGCGGGGCCGGCCGCTGAGCTGTGCCCGGTGGGATGGGGAGATGGGCCGTGCGTGAGCCGCCCGGGGCCGACGGGCGCCCGAGCCGGCCGACAGACAGACAGACGCAGGGTCGCCGAGCCGAACCGTGCCCGAGCTCCTGCGCTCCAGCCCCGGCGCCACTGGCAATCGTGTGGGAACAGCTCCCCTCCCCGCTCCCGAGCCGTGCCGGCAGCCTGCGCACTCGCGGTGTGTCCCCTCACCCTGCCCTTTGTAGCTAAACAAGCCAGGCGAGGAGCTTGTCCGCCGGAGAGGCTAATGATCCTCTTTTGCCTGCTTTTCAAGGCAAACCTGAAAGAGGAACTCAAGCAGACAGATACTTGAACTTGCCCCTGAGGCCAGCCCGACTGGTTATTCTTGTCTTTCGGCTTTGCTCAGCTCCTGTGCTAGCTGTTTAAAACGAAGTTTGAAATAGAAACTAATACAGTGCTGAAGCCCTAAATTATAGCTCCTGTAAAATAAAAATCAGTTGTCATAGTTGTCGCAATACTTACAGCTAGTTTGGGAAAATTGTGGTTTAAGGGACAAATATGGTTCTGTAAAGATAAATTGAACTACAGAATTAGGAGAAGCGTTTTGCAAAAATTAATGCTGCTAGATAAGAAAATCTTACTGACAATTGTGTAGCCTTCATTATCTGACAATAGGTGTGTTAATTCAAATGTCTTAAATTAAACTAAACTTTTAAACTTTACTATGGTGTAATTGAGGCAGTGATTCAAACTAAATGTACATTCAAGGTGAGAGTATACCATCAATTGGTAAAATAGCAATATATTTCTGTTATTTACTATTCCATTTTCATATACATTCTAGTATTTTCTTTTTCTTTTAATTGCTGCTCTAGATTGAGCCAGCTTTCTTTGATCTGTCCACAGTGAGACCTGGCTCTCTCTTGAGGAATTACTTAGTTTAGAAGTAATGTAATGTGTATGCGGATGTATGTGAATGTTTCAAATAGTTTTTTCCTTTCACCTATCTAAACTGAATTTAATACGTTAATGTTTTGCCCAGTTGCCAGCTTTAAGTCACTTTAAATTTGATTAATCTAAATAATATTGTCAATAGCAAGTTTTGTCACGTTGTTTGTTCCTCTTCCAGATAACTAACAGGTATATGATCCTAACACAGACCCTTGGGGTATACCACTACTAACCTCCCTGCCATACTGAAAATTAGCCTCCCTTGCTCTTGGTTTTGTCTCTTAATCAGTTTCTAATTCATGATAGAATTTTTGCTTTCTTTTCAGTTCATTACTATCTAGTTTCCTTAGTAGCCTCTTCAAAGGACAGATAAATTATTTGTATCCTCTGTTTAGTCAACTCAAACTGAAGAAGAGATCTGCATTTTCTTTAAAGAAGCCTTGCTAGTTTCTACATATATTATCTTGATCTGTTTTACAGTGCTACCTATATTTCAGCAGCTAATCTGACCAGTTTGGAAGTAAAACAGAGTAGTCTGTAATTGCTCTGGTGTTTTAAGAGGCACGCTATCTACCTGAGTTTACCAATTACCTGTTATGGTTTACACAGGGCTCGACAAATTTGCTTTGGAGTTAGGAGCCAGCCCAAAAATTAAGAAGCCAGACAACGTGGGCCCAGCAGCGGGGCGCCCTGGCCACAGCGCAACAGCCACTCTGCCCTCCTGGCCCCGCTCTGCCCGTCTCCCAGAACGTGGGCCCGGTGGCGGGGCGACCTGTCCAGAGCACAATGGCCACTCTCCCCTCGCGGCCCCACCCCTTCCTCTGCCCTCTCTGACAACGTGGGCACAGCGGCGGGGCACCTGGGCGGGGCGTCATAGCTGCTCTCCCCTCCCAGTCCTGCCCCACCCCTCTCCCACAACATGGGCCGAGCGGCAGGGTGTTGTGTCCAGAGTGTGGCGGCCCCCCCCCCCCCGTTCCCCCCCCCCCCCCCCCCCCCCGAAAAAAACTAGATGCCAGACTTAAATTTCTAGGCGCCATGGCAACCTGGAGGGCAGGGTTTGTTGAGCCCTGAGTTAACAGCTCATTTGCTTCATTTGTAAGCTACTTGTTAAATGACTGTTGTTCAGTCCTGATGATTTACTACAATTTGTTTGACAGTGCCTGTAGAATAGACATTTCATTATTGTCTGTCTTGTTGAAAACATATGTGGATGATGGATATACTTCCTGGGTTATCTAGACTACTTCCATACATGAAGTTAGACTTCATGACAAAGCATATTGCTCTAGGAATTATTACTTGTCTGTGGTAGTGTCCAGGATATGCTAGGAGCTTTTCAAATATACAGGAAGAGAAGCTTTCTCCCCTGAGGGTTTGAATGAGGTGCAGGTAGGAGTTTCATTCGTAGGACTAGTCATTATGACATAGTTTTCAGCCTTTTCATTGAAGGACATCTGATGCAAATGGTGAAAAAAGCTAGTTAGGAAGAATGGGTGGTGATGAAAGTTACAGAAGTTGTCCCCAAACTTTTTGATCCATGCGTCCCCTTACCTGGTCTGCACTCCCCTGGCAGCTGGGGGCTGGAGTTGCAGCCAGGGGTCAAGGGCCGCAACTGGGAGCGGAGCTGGTGGCCAAAGTCAGGCTGGAGTTGTGGCCAGGGGGATGACGACCAGAGTGGAGCTTGGGTCAGAGGGGGGCTGGGTGGTTCTTCCTCCCTGCTCCCCATGGGAACTGGCCCAGGCCATGCCACGCCCCTGCTCCCCCCCCCCAAAGTTCCTCCGTGCTCCCTTGGGAGGTGCATGCCCCAGTGTGGGCACCACTGGCTTATACAGTATAGATAAAAGCCAGACCATTCCAGGGGAGTGATAAAAAGAAACTGATGTAAAGGTCCTGGAAACCAAGTAGATTTGGTCAACTGGGAATTGTCCTTTCATACAGTTATCATACTGCTTGACAACCACCTTCCTTTTAGCTTGCAGCCAGAGGAAAGGGGAACAATTAGGGAACAAAAGTCCTCTGACTATTCCTGGCTGCCAGAATGTCTGCTTGGGACTGTGAGCTGCTTTGTGTTGATTAGGGCAGCCCTGACGATGATAGAGAATGCAGCAGTCACAGTGATGGCACCAAGCTGATTTTCACCTAGCTTCCAGCTTGTTTGGACCCACAAATGGTTAATTCCTGGTGAATACTGAAGGTTTTTAACTTAACCTCACATTTTATTTAGTTTAAACTGTCATTTGGGTTTCTCTTGGTTTGTTAGTATGGAACATCAAAACGAGGGAAAATAAAATCTTTTTCATGTTACCCTACAACTGAGGATTTTCCTGGTCATGTTTTACTCCTGTTGCCATTTTTTAAAATAGAGAAGAAGAACTGCTGCTGCTATTCCCAGAATTTCTGGAAAAGCTGTGCTTTGAGTCTGAATAAATATAGCCCAGTCATCCTTTACTAGATGGGAGCAAAGATTGATCAATGGTCTGTTAGAGTCAGCAACTCAAGGTCTTGTTCTTAGTGACACACTTCCTCCTTGAACAGAATTGGTTAGTTCTCCAGAAGCGTGGATGAATAGAAGTGTGCAAAATCCAATGTCTTGACATCTGATTCCTAGAATAGGTATATTTGCCTATTGAAACTGTAGTAAAGAACAGCATTATCAGACAAATAGATGAACGCGATTTGTTGGGGAAGAATCAACATGGCTTTAGTAAAGGAAAATAATGCCTCCCCAATCTATTAAAATTTGGGGGGAGGGAGGAGGTATGAACAAATGTGGACAAGGGTGTAGTATACACCTTAAGTGGCTGTAGTATACTTAGGTTTTCAGAAAGTGTTTGACAAGGTCCTTTACCAAAGGCTTTTAAGCAAAGTAAGCTGTCATGGGATAAGAAGGAAGGTCCTCTCCTGGATCAGTAACTGTTTAAAAGAGAAAACAAAGGGTAGGAATAAATGGTCAGTTTTCAGACTGGAGAGCAGTAAATAGTGGTGTCCCCCAGAGATCTGTACTGGGACCAGTGTTGTTCAACATATAAGTAAATGATCCAGAAAAAGGGGTAAACAGTGAGATGGCAAAATTTTCAGATGATACAAAATTACTCAGGATAGTTAAGTCCAAAGCAGACTGAGAAAAGTTGCAAAGGAATCTCACAAAACTGAGTGACTGGGCAATAAAATGGCAGATGAAATTCAGTGTTGATAAATGCAAAGTAATCCACATTGGAAAACATAATCTCAACTAGACGTACAAAATGATGGGATCTACCTTAGCAGTTACCACTCAAGAAAGAGATCTTGGAGTCATTGTGGATAGTTCTCTGACACCATCTGCTCAACGTGCATATCAGTCAAAAAATCTAACAATGTTAGGAACCATTAAGAAAGGGATAGATGATAAAACAAAATATCATAATGCCTCTATATAAATACATGGTACGCCCACACCTTGAATAGTAAGTGTGGTTCTGACCACTCCATCTCAGAAATAAATAAATTAAAATTAGAATTGGAAAAGGTACAGAGAAGGGCAGCAAAAATGATTAGTGGTATAGAACAGCTTCCTTATGAGGAGAGATTTAAAAGACTGGGACTTTTCAGCTTGGTTAAGAAACAATTAAGTGGAAATATAGTAGGGGTCTATAAAATCTTGACTGGTGTGGAGAAGGTGAATAAGAAAGTGTTTATCATTTACTCTTCCACAAAACTGAAGAACCAGGGGTCATCCAATGAAATTAATAGGCAGCAGGTTTAAAACAAACACAGAGAAGTACTTCACACAATGCACAATCAACCCATGGAACTCAAAAATGTAACAGGGTTCAAAAAAGCACTAGATAAGTTCCTGGGGGATAGGTCCATCAGTGGCTATTAGCCAAGATGGTCAGGGATGCAATCCCATGCTCTGAGCATACCTAGCCTCTGTTTGTCAGAATTTGAGAGTGAATGAAGGGTGGATCACTGGATGTTTGCCTGTTCTGTTCATTCCTTCTAAAGCTTCAGGCATTGGCCTGTATTGGAAGACAGGATACGGGTTAGATGGACCATTGGTCTGATCCAGTATAACCATTCTTACATTTCTTTTTATTGTAAGCGTAGATTCATTTGAAGCTTTTGTTCCAGCGCAGTTATGTATTTCACATCTATACATCAATTTTTCTCTTTTTTTCAAGTGTCTGAGATCTTAAACCACTACAGGCTAGCAATGTGAATCCTATTTTTCTTAAAGTAGAACCTCAATTACTAACTTCATTTTCCATTCAAAGCCAACGGTATTAGCCTTCAAAATAAGTTTAAATTTCTTCTTCAGGATTTCATTGTAAGTAAAAAATGTTTCTACCATGTTAGCCCTTATGCATGAAATGTCCTCTAAATCTGATTTTTGCCAACACACCATCTACTTTCATATCACTACTAGAAACCCTCTCTCAGCATCCCAAAAGTGAAATGTCAATAAATGGAAAAAACTACAAGTTAGCCTTTCTTGAGGCCACCCAATGAATCCTGTCTTATAGATTAGTCTTTTCTCTTTGAAATTTGTATCTTTAGAACAGCATCAGGGACATTGGTGCCTTTGCACAAGTGACAACTCTAATTTAGCTGGGAGCCATGAAAATTCCTCTGCAATATGGTTAATTGATTTAATCTCAATCTTAATCAAGTTTGTGTTTGTACCTTAGTTATTCTTCTCAAGAGAGGTTGATTTCTTTCATTAGTTGATAGCCATTAAAACATGTTGCTTGAAACTAAATATATCCTTTACACTAAATTTGGTTTTCATTCTCCTGAATGAGGAGGATACAATATATCTATATACATTTACTGAAGTAGTTATATTGCTTAACTTAATGTTTATTCAGATGTCTAATATTTACATATTGTTAGGAAATGGTGAATGATGCATTTCTTGTTTATTCTTTTGTACTTGCGATTTGTGTCAAGCTCTAGTTGGATGGAAATTTAGATTTAATTTAAAATTCATAAACCACATTTGTTTCTTTTAAATTGAATTACCTTAATTTTTTCCTAATGTATCCAGTATATTTATCAGTTTATCAAAACAGTATTTGGATTTAAAACTAACTGATTTATTAAACAAAGAAAGCATTGTCTATAGTGCAGTGAATTGAAC
The DNA here is from genome assembly GCA_007922155.1 of Mesoclemmys tuberculata. Classification (NCBI taxonomy): domain Eukaryota; kingdom Metazoa; phylum Chordata; order Testudines; family Chelidae; genus Mesoclemmys; species Mesoclemmys tuberculata. Next base: position 19,337,969 of record ML675629.1, on the reverse strand, counting down.
TCATTATTTTTGATGTCCGTGTCCTTCAAGATTTTAGAACCAGCAAATCTTACCCTCTTTCTCTAGTTTTCATTCATAGTTTGGAAGTATAAACAAGCTTTCCTGCTTTTTTAATTACCAGTCAGTTTCAAAGCTTTACATGACCTAATCACTGAACGGAAGTAGTTGAATAAACTGGAAGGAAGAAAATATTCTCTCTGTACCTGTGGAAGAGGCTACGGCTGTCAAATGCTGATTTTAGTATCTGAACAAACCCTGTTTCAAGTGTTTAGCCGATGACTTCCACCAGTTCAGTAGGTTGATTTTCTTTAAAACTTGGCAGCAAATGTGTAATGTTTAAATTAAGTAAAAACCAAAAATTAAATTATTTTAATAGATATAATAGATTTAGGCCTTAGCATAGGTTGTCAATTTCAAATTTACTTTTCGCTATAAAAACAAATCATCAATTTTTACCCATCCTGCTGAGCAGTATTGGAAAGGAAAGGAATCCTAGTTCTCATCCATAGGAAAAGAAGGTCTGTGTCCCACGTGGAATATTGATGAAAATTGAAGTGTAGCAGGAAGGCTGTATTCCAGATATTATGACCATTGCTTCTATAACTGAGTCCCCTTTGGGTCTCTGCGGTAAGGATGATATTGATATATCTGTCAGGCCTCATCACAGCAAATCCACAATCCTAATCAGTTACCTCTTGGGCAGTCTATGTTTCTTTGTGTTCAGATGGCTACATTGTTGTCTCATGGAAGATATTTCAAAAGCCATCTGTCGTTCTTTCAAGATAAGATGAGAGCAAGAAACATGGTCTGGAGCACTTACTATGTATACTTGCATGGAGGTTGTTGCAGGATAGGTCAAGTGGAGGAGAGTGAGTTATGGGTTAGAAACAGAGGATTGAGACTTAGGGTATGTCTACACTGCAGAGTGAAGTCGACTTACTTAAAGTTGACTTTCATCTGCTGATTTTTAGAAGTCACTGGAGCATGTGCACACCACACTGTTTGCACCGATCTCATGCGTCCACACTCACTGTGCTTGTGTCAACATTCAAAGTGGTACACTGTGGGTTGCTATGGGGTTGCATTGTTACACAGCTGTGGGATGATAACCAGTGGCTGCAAAACTTTTGTATGCAAAAGACAACTTTCCTTGAACTTTGCTTAGAGCTGGCCCCGTCCCTGAAGTGTGTGAATACTTGCTTGAGACAAGCTCTGACAATGGAGAAGAGTCGCTATCGCTCGGTGGAAGCTGGCAACCCCTGACTGTTACCGGTCGTCTGGGAATCAATTTGGAGTCGGTAAATCTACAGTGGGCACTGCCGTGATTCAAGTATGCAGGGCCATCAACAGACTTCTGCTACAAAAGATAGTGACTTTGGGAAATGTGCAGGATATAGTGGATGGGTTTGCTGTGATGGGGTTCCCAAATTGAGGTGGGGGAGGAAGCATTGATGGGACACACATCCTTACCTTAGTACCTGCCCACCTAGCAACTGTGTACATAAACTGCAAGAGGTACTTTTCCATGGTCCTACAGGGCCTTGTAGATCACCGGGGTCATTTCACCGACATCTGGATGAGGGGAAAGCGGAGGATGTGATATACCTTGACTTTAGCAAAGCTTTTGATATGGTCTCCCACAGTATTTTTATCAACAAGTTAAAAAAGTATGGGTGGGATGAATGGACTATAAAATGGATAGAGAATTGGCTAGAGCAGTGGTCTCCAACCTTTTTTGCACCAGGGACCGGCTTCAAGCAAGGGTATTTTTCCATGGCCTGGCAGGGTGGGGTGGGGGTGGGGGTGGGGGTGGGGGTGGGGCAGGGGCGAGGCTTTGGTCATATGGGGGCGGGGTTATGGAGGGGGTTGGAGTTTAGTCACTGAGGCCAGCCTGCCGCCCCGCCTCGGCACGCCCCGCATAATGTTCTCTGCTGGGAGCCGCGTCTACTGAGGCCAGCCCGCTGCCCCGCCCCACACAGTGTGCTCTGAGCCGCCGCAGAGCAGAGCACACTGTCAGTGTTTAGTGCTGGTCTGCGGCGGCGCCATGGACCGGCAAAAAACCCCCAACGGCCCGGTCCTGGTCCGCGGACCGGTGGTTGGGGACCCCTGGGCTAGAGCAAAGGGCTCAGTGAGTAGCGATCAATGGATCCATTTCTAGCTGGCAGACGGTCACAAGTGGAGTGCCCCAGGGGTTGGTCCTGGGGCCGGCTTTGTTCAACATCTTCATTAATGATCTGGAAGAGGGGGTAGATTGCACCCTCAGCAAGTTTGCAGATGACACTAAGCTGGGAGGGTGGTAGATACAGAAGGACCTAAACAAATTGGAGGATTGGGCCAAAAGAAATCTGATGAGGTTCAAGAAGGACAAGTGCAGAGTCCTGCACTTAGGACAGAAGAATCCCATGCCCAGCTACAGACTGGGGACTGACGTGCTAGGCAGCAGTTCTGCAGAAAAGGATCTGGGGGGTTACAGTGGATAAGAAGCTGGATATGAGTCAGCAGTGTGCCCTGGTTGCCAAGAAGGCTAATGGCATATTGGGATCGTGGGAAGTGATTATTCCCCTCTATTCGGCATTGGTGAGGCTGCATTTGGAGTATTGTGTCCAGTTTTGGGCCCCCCACTACAAAAAGGATGTGAACAAGTTGGAGAGAGTCCAGCGAAGGGCAACAAAAATGATTAGGGGGCTGGAGCACGAGACTTATGAGGAGAGGCTGAAAGAAGTAGGCCTGTTTAGTATGCAGAAGAGAAGAATGAGGCTGGATTTGATAGCAGCCTTTAAGTACTTGAAAGGGGGTTCCAGGGAGGATGGAGCTAGGCTGTTTTCAGTGGTGGCAGATGACAGAACAAGGAGCAACGGTCTCAAGTTGCAGTGGGGGAGGTCTAGGTTGGACATTAGGAAAAAGATTTTCACTAGGAGGATGGTGAAACATTGGAATGGGTTAACTAAGGAGGTGGTGGCATCTCCATCTTTAGAGGTTTTTTAAGCTGAGGCTTGACACAACCCTCACCGGGATGATTTACCTGAGGATAGTCCTGCTTTGAGCAGGGGTTTGGACTAGATGACCTCCTGAGGTCCCTTCCAACTCTAATATTCTATGATCTGTGTGGGAAGGTGCATGGCATGCATGTATTTCGGAATTCGGGGCTGTTCTCTAATATGCAGGCGGGCACTTTCTTCCCTGACCAAAAAATTCACATCAGGGGTGTGGAAATGCCAATAGTGATCCTGGGGGATGCTACTTACCCCTTGCTTCCTTGGTTAATGAAGCCATACACTGGGCACCTTGACAGCAACAAGGAGTGTTTTAACAGGTTAAGCACTGGCAGAATGGTTGAATGTGCATTTGGGCGTTTAAAGGCCATATGGAGGAGTCTCCTCACTAAGTTGGACATGAGTGAAAAGTACCTCCTGTCAGTGATATCTCTGTGCTCTGTTCTTCATAACGTGTGAAGTGAAGGGGGAGAGGTTCCCCCAGGGTTGGACTGCAGAGGCAGAAAGACTGGCCTCCAGTAATGAGCAGCCAGATGCCAGCAATACACTGAGAGCTAACTGCGAAGCGCTTTGCATTAGGGAAGCTTTGAAAACCAGGTTCTGCAATGAGATGCAGGACTGATTTCTGTTCCTATATGTTGTTTGCCTTTGCTCAACATCTCCCCCATCAATCAATATCAGTACCCTCCAAATCCCTCCCAAACAAGATGTGACTTAATAAAGAAACGTGTTGAAATGATGCAAACTTTTATTTGAGCATTCAAGTCACGCGGGGAGAGGGGAAGTGTTCATTCACAGTCTCAAGGGGTAGGGTGATTGCTTGCAGGCCAGCTGTCAGTGGGGCTGCCACTGTTTTCTGCTCGCCTCCACCGGGGTGGAGTGCATCACATACTGCAGCCTGTCCATTCTCCTCTGAGACTTCCTGGGAGTGGGGAAGGGCAGGGCAGCAAAGCCATAGGCTGAGGAGTGTTATGGAGGGGCTGCAGTGGGACTCTGTCCAGCCTCTGCTCCTGCTGAAGCTTCACAAGCCACCGGAGCATGTCTGCCTGGTCACGCGTGATTCGCAGCATCTCCTGAATGGTACTGCGATCATGCTCCTGCAGTTCTCTGTGACTGTCTTTGTCCATATTCTGGGACAAGATCAGCTGCCATGCTCTGAGCTCTGTCTCTGCAGCCATAGAGGCATTCATGAGCTAGCCAAGCGTGTCGTCTCTTGATATTTTTTCTCTTCTTCTTTCTAATCTGCAATAGTCTTTCCGCAGCATTTCTAGAGGGTTGGCGTCTACAGAATAAAAAGAAGTTCACACGATTGCCATTGTTAGCAGATGGAAGAAAATGATACAACGGCAGCTATGTATAAAAGACTCCCCTTGCAGTGCACAGGGCAAACCCAGACCCTCATTCCATTCCTAACATCCCAGAAGGGTTGGCTTGCTGTGCCATTACAGAGATGGTAAGCCAGGGGCATCTCACTGTGCTATCGAGAGGTTTAATGGTCTTTAAAAAAGATTTAAAATACCCTGTATTAGAGGGGTGCCTGGGCAACATGGTTTAATTTGGATGACTGTTTTGTCACGAGGCATCCACAGGGGATCTGTGGACAGCGCAAGGGGGTTTATAGTCTCTTCTGAAACCAAATCAGAATAATTAAAGTGACTTGGTAGGACATTACAATGTGGAATACAGAGGTACAGGGCATCTGCTGTATAGTTCGGGTATTTTAAACATGCGCCATCTTCCCTAGGTGACCATGAATGATATCAGTCTCCTGAGGGTAATGCATGAGGAAAGGGAAGATTTGTTGTATGCAGCGGATACGAGCCTCGCCCTTATGCCGCTATGCTGTGTTCTGCCATGATGCAGCATGGCGCGGCAAAGTAGCCTATCGGTGGGGAAGGAACAAGGCTGCCCTCCCCTGAAACCTTTTACGGAGGATAACAGATTACCTACATGACAGTTTCCATGAGATATCAACTGATTCTCGGAGCATATCTCATCGCATAAAGAATCTGTTCCAGGGGTAACCCCCCAGTAAAGTCCGCTAAATGCCTGAAATCCCCTTCCTGGTCCTCTTTGGAGAGAGAGAGAGAGAGAGAAGCTTTGGAGCATACACAGCTCTTCTTCAGGTGAACTGATAGCTTTGTAGGTTGTTTATCTTTATCTGGGCTATAACAACACTGCATACTTTAAATGTGTTTAACATTTTTACTTACGTGAAGTCCTTACACTTACAGGCATAAATCTGGTTTAACAAAACAATTTAAGATAAATTACTGCATGTGTGCACTTTTATCATACCTCTTTTTAGATAGTGCTTTTCTCAAAGCAAGATGTAAAAAAGCTCAGCTTTAGTTTGTCTAGTTTTTGGTTAGGCCTTGCAAGACGAAGAATCTGAAATGCACATGCACAGCTTGAGTTCATATTTTAAATGATTTTATTCAAATTAGGCATCTTAACCCTTTCCAGACTTAAATGAATAAATTTACCAGTAGTAGTAATCTGCAAAGAACTTGATGTTGTATCTCTAGGGATGTTAAATATTGGTTACTAAGGTAACTGTTTAAACTATTAAAATTATATCTGCCTCCTCCCCATAACTTCCAAGTAGTACCCTCAGCCTGGCTTTGAAGGGGACTGAGAGCCCATACCGCTGCACCTCCCCCAGGTCCTGGCAAAGCCAGGGCTGTGGCTGTGAGAGCAGGAGCCTGTGATCCCAGCTCCAATTCCGTGGGGGACTCCCCTCTGAGTTATAGACCAGGTCCCTGGTGTTCCTCAGTGGGGCCCTCCACGCCTGCACCAGGGACTTGGCCTCCCTGGGCAGTGGCAGTAGCAGCAACAGCAGTTTGGCCCTGTCATCACCATGGAGATGGACAGCCCATGGCCCGTTGCTAGTTAACTGATTAAGTATTCATCTAAGCGATAAGACTAATACTTATCGGTTAACTGTTTAATGGATTACTATTTTACATCCCTATAACAAACAACCTTAACTATTATTACAGCTATTAAATGTCTAATTCATAAATTAATATGAAATGGACATAAGGCATTGGTCTTCAGTGAGAATTTAATTAATAGGTTTGAGAAATTGGCTTTGGTTCGTAATGTGACTGTTTGAATTATGCACACATACACCCTTCAAGTGCACTGCAAGTTGACTGCATTGTGTAGTTCAAGAGTTTTGCAAGCAGATTAGTACAAAATTCTTTTTTTAAACTCATAGGAAACTAAACGCAAAACCATCAATGTTGTGAAACTAAGCATTGAAATCAGGTGATAGCAAGAGTTATCATTGTAATGTTTGTTCAGCAATTTTGCATAGTCTGCTTTTTCATGGTGTATTCCATATGCATTCATAAATAATATAGTACATCTTAAGGCTTATGTTTAACAAGGGAATGAAATACTATGTATGAGCATTATGACAGTTAACATTTCCAGAATAACCCTAGCTTTGGAATGTTCTGACTTAAATATTTTATATTGTACACGTCACATTGCTTTAACTATCTTGCATGTCCTATAGCATTAATTTCAGAAGAATGCTCATTCACTCCTGACACAACTCATTTTCATAGCCTTTCTGATCTAGAATATCCACTGCCATGTACAAATAAGAAATTGGGGAGGGAAGGGACAGCCATTCTAACTTGCATCTAATGTGCAAGTTCAAAGCAGTCATGCTTCAGATCTAAATGGGTGACCTAGTTGTACTCTTGGCTTTCCACCATCTTGTTCAGCCCCTGAAGCATATATTAAGTCAACTATCTTTCTCCACTTCTCTTTGAGTAAGAAGCTCAATATAAATATAAAATCTGTTTCAGATGTTCTGAGGTTTTGCTTTTTCCCACTCCTTACTCTGTCCAGACTCAATTTCCCTGTCTTGGATGACTTCACTTGAGCCTCTCTTTGCTCTTAGGCCTTTTTTGTATTTTGGAGATGCTAATTATTTGTAGGAGTTGCCCAGTCGATTGTCTCTTACTGATTCCAGCTTATCTTCCTCCCTTCACATGTAATTCTTCATTCTGAATATATGAAGGATCTGAAATTGTTCCTGATACCTTGTAAGTTGTTTATCTCTACCTGTGCGCATACTCACCCTCTCCAGACTGTCTGTGATCATGTTTCAGAGAGGAAAATTGCATTTTTTCCCCCTGTGCTTATGACCTCATATCATTGTCCATCTTCTTTTGCTTTTTCAAATTTTCGCTAAAAGGTTCTCTGAATGAAATTCAAGTTGCCCTAAACTAAAGAATAGTCTATTGGCAATAGTGAAAAAAATCATAAAAGAAACATGTCTTGACTACTTGTCAGGCCAGTACACAGTTACATGTCCCTAGTGTGTTCAGTGTAGCCAGAAACACTTTCTCTGTATCGTTTGAATTTTAAAGTTAATATCAGGTCTCCAGTATAACCTGATCTGGACAAAACACATGTTGCTAGGCCTTTCATTTTCTTTTAACCTAAAAATAATCTTAATTTTTTCCTGATTAACATCTGTCTGAACATAACCCTCTCCCTTACGTAAGACCAAATTTTCAATGGATCCTTTTCAATAAACATTTGCAATAAAATTACTGCTATACTTCAGGATCTTCCTGAATAGTTGTTGATTCTCTTTGTCTTAACAACCATAACATTTTTCAAGTAAGATTAAAAAAGTTCTTTGAAAATTTGTGGAGGTAGCACCCCAATAGTAAGATGTAATCAAACATGTAATGGAAATCAGGAAAATACAGTTAACTGGACAAGTTTCACAACCTATCTTCAGTGTTTGACACCAAAATCAAAATTATCAAGTGTTCTTTGGAAAAGACTAAATTATACTCTTAATTAGTTTATGGGTTGTATCCTCAAAGTCTGCATTATACCACTCTCATTCTACTGCAGTTCTCCCACTGATGGGAGATGTGCACAAAGATCTAAAAGGTAGGGTGGTCCTTAAATACAAGTTTAGACTGTTTACATTACAGACTTTATTGCTGTACTGCTGCAGTAAGGTCTCCCGTGTAGCTGTTCTATGCCGACGGGAGAGAGCTCTCCCACCAGCATAATTAAGCCACCCCAAATAAGTAGCAGTAGCTGTGTTGGTGGGAGAGCATCTCCTGCTGATGTAGTGCTGTCCACATGGGCACTTTTGTTGGTGAAACTTATGTTAGTTGGGGAAGGTTTTTTTCATACCCCTAACTGGCAAGTTTTACTGACAAAAGTGCTAGTGTAGGCAAAGCCTAATTTAATCTTAGCAAAGGTGTTGGTTTGCGGAATTCTGTTTTCAGGACCACTGTTCTGTCTAGTTTTTGTGTGTGACTTTTGCATGCAATTATTCAGTTTACTTGCACAGTTGTACTGGCTGACTGCAGACTAGGTACACAGTTGGCCATCTTGTTTGAGACTCTGTCCCTTAAAGTAATTCAATGGGTTTAATCGTTAACACTCACATTGATGTGAATAGGGACAGTTCACTCCTCTCAGCTGTTTAAAACTAAATTGGTGTTAACTTCCCAAATGCAAACTGATGTAACATTCAGCTGTAAGCACTTAAAACTTTTTTTAATTCTTAAACTACATTTTGTAGTCTATGCTTAAAAATAAGGTTGACCTTGCCACGTTGCTCAGAGCTAAGAGTGCCCAGAGTGCTATAGTTAGTTAGCTTGACCCAACCTCTGGAATAGATGCAGCTAGGTCAGTTCAAGAATTTTTCCATCAATCTAGCTACCACATCTTGGAGAGGTTAATTTACTAAATTGACAGGTGTTTTCCATCAATGTAGGAAGAGTCTACACTACGTCAACACAGCTGCAATGCTATAGCTATGCCACTATAGTGTAGACGTGCCCTGCACCTAGGAGCCAGAAAAATAAGTGAATTGGCTGGGTGTTTGACTTCCCTGATTTAGGGATGATTTAGGTAATCTAGGTCATGCTTTTCTATGGCTCCCATCACCACAGTGTCTGAGCATTTCCTTGGTAAATTAGATCTGCATTGCAAGGCCCCTAGTGGATGTGGTGGAGTCTTGTCTTCAGCCATATAGGCTCTGCTTGGTTAAGTGTTTTGTTAATATTAGCTGATAAAGCTATAGTGGGAAAGCCTCATTGGAGAGGGATTTGCACAGTGTTCTAAAGGTCGTGAGATTCTATATTAGCCTAATCTGTTTTAGAAACTCATTCTACAGCTAGAGACCTTCAATCAGCTCTCACGTACTTTGTCTTTTGTAAGCTTCATTGTGCTTCTCTGAGAGAGCTGTTTTGACAGTTCATGGTTGTTGCTGTAGCTAGTTCCTGACACCCTTGATGTAGTTGAAAATGAGGGAAAAGCCATAGGCTAAGAACGACTGGATGGAATGGAACACATGAGTGAAATACTCATGGTGATATGACCCACTGCATGCTGTATAAACCAGAGCCTTTGCAATGCCTCTGTATGGATTGCTCTGGCCAGGTCCCTATCCTGGAGGAAATGATGCTTCCTAGCAAGTTGGAGATGTAAAAAATCCCTTTTTCTGACTGATGCTACCTGGCATCAGTAGGCCTTCAGGCCTAATTATGTTTAAGATGTCAGGGCTGCACCCCTCTCAGAGGTGTCTTCCTCCGCTAAAAGTGAAGTCAGCATCTTGATTAGTTCTTCAGAATGTTTCCCTCTTCCTACAAACATCTCTTTAGTCGTGCCTGGGTTTAGTGTTAGCCATTTCATTCAGATAATGATTCGTCAAATCATTATGATAGCCCTGTGATGATGATGGTTATACCTGTGGAAACGGTGCAGCTAAATACGTTTGGCATATGGTTAGCTGTTCACTACATCTCCAAACAGTAATATTGTAGGTACTGATGGGACTGTGCAGGTGAGGTCTTTTGGAGATGAGAACAATTTCCGAACACTACATTCATAGTCCTTTTGGAGAGGAATAATATCAGTCATGGTAATGCTGTGACATCTATCTTAGTTATGTTCTGGAAGCAGGTCCACAGTAGTTTGTGCTGTGTGTCAAAAACTGTCAGAAATCTGCCTAAAAGCATTTAGGATATAGATAGATGTCGTATATAGCTTGGCTATCACTATTTGCTGACTTTGACTAAGATAAGGGTTGCTGGAAAACTAAGATCACCTAGACTTTGCAAAAAGAACTCAGATTTGACTTCTGAACATTTAGACAATAAAGACAATCTCTAATTTGCAATTTGAAGAACTAGTTAAATTTCAGAAATTGTACATTTCGTAGAAGTAGAGCTCACAGAAATTGGTCCTCATGGACAGCACTTGATTGGATACATTTTATTGACTGAACTCTAGCTATCAACTGACTAGGTGATGCAAACATCTACACATTACCTTATCTTTACACTAATCCTCCTGCGCTTTATCTTCAAAATATTATTATTATTATTATTATTATTATTTTTATTTTGTGGAAAATAAAAATGCTTCTCTGCATTATACTTCAGCTGAAGAAGCTGCACTCAAATATAGGATATAAGACTTGCCCACAACAAAGATCAAATGAAGACAAGCCCTTAATTTATTTTGCATAGGGACGTCCACGTGCACTAAAAGATTTTGTAAGTAATCTGGTATTTTGATCCACATTATTGAACCTACTTTGGAAGTGGGTTTACTGGGATGTGGGATGAGTACTTGCCACAAAGTAGGTGTGGATACTTCCCCTGTCCTGTTCTGAATAACTGTTGCATATCTGCCAAGTCCTTCCACTTCTATCACACACTGTTTTGCCCATTACTTGGGTTATTGTTGTGTTTACCTGCATGCCCTCTACTGCTCCGGGGTCATCCTGAATGGATGTCACTTTTCTATTTAAAAGCTGGGTGCAGCCATGTGCTGTCCTTTTTGTGACTCCAGTTCATGGGGATTCACATGCCTGTTATGACTGCTCAGTTAACAGCAGTATGCCTTGTGCTTAGCACTGTCTTGTACAGAGGTCCTGTACTTAATTGCCTTCTGGAGAGAGGAGTGTGCACAGGCTCATCTGAAATCTAGCCACTGCAGTCAAAAAATCCCAGAATGCATGGCAATGATGGAGCAATGAACCATGGGATGCCCAACAAGAATATTTAGCACTTATTTTGAAACATTGCTGTGCTATGTGACTGTTTTCCTTTGTATCAATGCAATCTTGATAGTTTTAACAATGCAGTGTGCGTGCACTGCTCATGTCACAGTTACTGAAGATAACGGATCTACAAACCCTGCAGCAAGTTTGTAGTGCAGATATGCCCTAATGCTATTCCCAGTTTAGCTGATTAGATCAGTAGCAGGAACATTTCAGTGTGTACACCACCTCTGTAGTGTATGCCAGACCTAATGCAGAAAACATTCTCTTGGGGAAAACCTTTCAGGATGCCTTTATAAAGAATCAAAAAGAGCTTTTTTTCTCTTTGTGCAGGTCACCTTTAACTAAAATTTTGTAAAGAGAAGCAAGCAAACAGGACTGCAACTATACATTTAAGAGATTCTACCTGATCCTTTTTAACTTGTAAGAGTTTCACTGCGTGTTAATTACTTGATGTAAACTTTCAAAATCTTCTGCTTTTTCCATTGATTTCAGTGAATAATTGCTTTGGTCCTAATTTTCCCTGCTGCTAGTGAGTAGTAAGTAGTCACCACAGAATAAATTGACATTCATAGCCATAAAACTTTGAAAAATCAAGAAATGTATTTTAAATGGTCTTAACTGTTATGTATGTTGGGCTACTGAAGCCAAGTTTAATAGGAAAACATTGAAGTCTCTTCTAAAAATAAGCTGTTGGTCAATCAGAAGGGGAAGCTGGCTGGTGTGTGCACAAACTAAACGCACACGAGTTGACCATGTGTACATGTGCGGCTGTGTCTTTTCTGAAAAATGAGAACTATAATTCTTCACAAGTGATGGCAATAATGGTAGAGAGCATAGTGTGGGCCAGCCTCAACCATTGGTGGAGCTGCAACAGTGGAAAATGAGCTCTGTTTTCCTTGAGTCCAGTGCATGTGTGTGTGTAGGTTTGATGCAATATTGTTTGGTTCAATGAAGTACTGCACTTGCTTCTTGTATAGGCCTGTTTTTTTTAAAATAATACACTTCTGTCTGGAATTTTTTATTTAAGATTAACAACTGAAAAATTAGAAGGAAAATATCTTTAGTTTCACTTTGTGCGTTTGACAGCACGCAGGGAGCTTACTATGTTCTTATTCTGACCTTTCACAAAACAAGAGAGTAACACATTTTTTAATTAGGAAAATTACAAATATTGCAAAAACTACTATGACTACAAATGTTGCATGAGGTGGTGGGGTCTCTGCCTCTAGCTCTATTCTGAAGTTTATTTCAAGTCGATGGTGTTCATTTAAATATCCCTCTCTCTTCTGTGTTGCAAACTGAAGAGTATACCTTTTTCTCCCCGTGCCTGCTGAACAGAGCAGTTCCTTGCAAATCCCTGAGATAATCTAGTGTATAATACATTAGTACACCATTTAATATATGACTTTCTTAAAATTTGAAGTTCTTTACAAAGGAACAATTACTCTTCTTCTGTTTTAGGAAATACACATAAAGGAACCTGTAGAAAAGGAAGTAAATCTTCGCTTGTTACCAGGTAACTGCTGTGCTACGCTGTATTTTGAGTTTAGAATACAAAATTGTCTTCTCATAAAGAAGTTTGTATTTAAAATAAAAAAAATCTCACTTGTTTGCTGCAGTAAACACTCAAGTGACATCTGTGTCTTGAGTAGTATAATTGAGAGTTTGAGGTAAGTACCACAAAGTCTGAATATTCTGTTTTTCATCTGCATGGATTGTTCTAAAATGCAAAGTTGATATTTCCATTAAACTTTGAGTACTGTGTTTACACGGAGGGAAAATTGTGCCCATGTTCTACTTTCCTTTGTTTTATAAAGAAGACTTAGAAGGAATTTAGGAAAATCTATATACTTTAGAAATTTAGATCATGTCTTGGCTGAAAGATTGACTGGAGAACTAGTGGGATGACTTCAAGAAAAGAGTGCATGTTGAGCTATTGAAAAGATTTTGTTACTGCTCAAAATTACTCTTACACTTCTGTTTTTTATACCTCTTCAACTTCAATGAGTATCAGATAAAAGCTTTTGGTAAAGATAATACCTCTCTCCATTAATTAAGATGTTAGGAATCACAGTAAACATCCCTGAGACCTTCCAGTGTTCTCCAACAAAAACAGGGGTGTATGTAGTACTGTAGTAATAAAATTAAAAGTCAAGCCTATGCATTCTTCATAAAGAAACAAGAAAGGGTGCAAGCCCAACACTTTAAAATTCTTTAGTACACTTCTAAATCTCCGCTGTGTCCTATAAAAAGACAACAAAAACTAGTGGAGGTAGCATTAAACTTGGAGCTCACAATCTTTGCATGTGGGGTACGGAGCTTCATTTTGGCTATTATAGATCTATAATGACACATGAGTTTAAGCCCTTGGAATGACCTCTGTACTTGCAGTCCCATTATGCTGCTGAGTTGGAGGTTGAATTTTATATTTTAATATCTAAAGTGTCCCATTATGCTGCAAGCTAAGTCTCTGTTTATTTCTATCAGGTGAATTGCTGCTCTGTGAAGCAAGCACAGTATTAAAGTGCGTACAAGAAGATGGGTCAAATCGTGGCGCCTACGGGAAACTCATTTGCACAAACTTCAAGATTGCTTTTCTTGGTGATGAATCTGCTTCGGATGATGTAGGAAGACAAATTTCATCTAGCTAAGTCTTGTGAATGTGACTTCTTGGTCACTTAGCAAGAAATACACACTGCCTTTTTCCCCCTCTATGTAGCCTTTTTCCCCCTCCCCCTTTAGTGGAAGGAACACTATAAGGAAATGAAAAGAGAGCCTTGTAGCTTTGCAGCAAATCTTGAGCACCACAGACTCACTAAACCCAATTTATGTCACTGTCCCCACAGGACCCTTTGTGGCACTTAATGAGTAACAGTAATCTCCCTCTTAATCATGACAGATACGTTTAATTTAATGGGTCCGTATCTTCTCTGAGAAGGCACAACTTTCTCTTAAAAAAGCCAGTTGTTCTATGCCAAAGAGACAGAACAGAGAGAGATGATAAAACTAATGTTGTCCCATTTCTAGGTAAAATCTGAGTCTCTTGTTCTCAAGATCTGCTTTTGAACTACTAGCACACTTGAAAATTGTACTTGAGAATAATGCATTTATATTATAATATAATATTCCTGAGTTTTAGGGAAAAGATGAAGACCATGGCTATGTTGCTAGTGGAGATGGGTTTGACTAAAAGTGTTCTTTTAAATAGATCAGTGCAAGCCCCTGTGGGCGTTCATTAATACATTTAAACCTGGTTTATATCCATTCCTTGTGAGTTGGTAAGAAACCTATAGAGGTCAAGTTTAAATCTATTTGAGTGTCCACACGGGCTTTCACTACTTTAATTAAATCTTAAAAAACACCTCTTTAGTTAAAAATAAAACACATCTTTATTTAGACCCGTGCTATTTCTAGTCCAGTCTTATTTATCTGGCCCCATTACCGTAGTGCTTGAATGCCACACAATCTTTTATCCTCACAAGCCTTGTGAGGTACAGAACTATTAGCCCCAGTTTATAAATGCAGAACCTGAGTCATGGAGAGGCTTGGTCTACGCTACAAAGTTAGCTTGACGTAAGTTGCCTTGCGTCTATCTCTTTTTGTATGCAAATTTGTGTTCTGCAGATGTAAGCACCTTCTTTACAACACAGTAAAACCACCTCCTTGAATGGCAAGGAGCCATGGTCAATGCCGTGTGAAGGTAAACACTGTATGACCTATGTCAATCCTGACAGTCCTTCAGCAGCTGTTCCACAATGCACGATTGTGAACTCCACAGCCAGGGGTCATAGAGACTGAAAGCACCACCTTCTCCTCCCAACTTTGGCATGTATTTTCAAAATGCCTTTTCATGATTTTGTTCCCTTGTTGTGGGCAGTTGCCCAACCATCCATGCTGACCTCACACCTTTAAATGCAGTACTGTCTGGAGTAGACAAAAGGTGTTGAGTCTCCTGGGCCCATGGGTAGAAGAGGCTGTGCAAGCACAGCTGTAGAAACGTAGACTTCTACAAGCAGATTGCATTGGGGATGCAGGCCAAGGGGTACAACAGGGATTAGCAGTAACGCTGCATGAAAGAGGAGGAACTGCAGCAGGATGCCACAAGGCAAGGGAGCGCAACAGATCTGTGCTCTGCAGTATTCCTGCCTCTTTTACAATGAGCTATATGTGTTCTTAAAGGTGTGTAGTGGACCTTCACTGATATTGATATGGACTGGTCAGGGAAGTGCCCCCAGGGATCCACCAGTGCTTGCACAACCATAGAAAAATAGCCTTTTCAGTTCATGTACTCTGGCATTGAAGGTTATTAAAATGCGATCGCCATTCGTTTCTCCACAGTCAAGGCAGCTCTTATTCTGGTGCCTGGAGGGCTGGGGCAAGCTTGGCACACAGATCCAGGAATGTGGCCTTTTGGATTAGAAAATTCTACAGCCACTGCTCATCATTCCAAGGCTACATTATGATGTAATCCCAGTCAGTCAGTGATTGTCTCGTGCCCGGAAGTGGCGTTCTACCATCTGTACTTGTTGAATGAACGCCACCAATAACCTTGAATTGTTTTTTATGTGGCTCAGCAAACTGTTCTGCAAGAAATCATCATGTCTTGTGGGTCTGCAAATACAGGAGGATTGTGCATCCTTTATTTGTAATGTTCATGAGAATAGAGCAGACCTCTTCAGACTCCATGCTTCTGTCAGCGATGGTGGAGACCGAAAACTGACAATTTTAAATATAAAGTGAAAATTATGGGATATGGATGGTAGTATGGGATAGAGAAAGCTGTATGCTGGGGACTTGACCCCCCACTAACTGCCCGCGCAAGTCATTTCTATCTCACACCACCTTGTGAAATGTTCCCAAAAGGCATTGTGCCAGACGGCAGCACATGGCACACTGGGATATCTACCCATAGTGCACTGCAATTTACATCAGCTCAAGCGCTTCTGGTGAGTATGTGCTGCATTGACACAAGCAGCCGGATATGCATGCGCATGAGCGTTATAGAAAATTCAACACTCTTTTTGCCAATGTAACTTACGTTGTCCAATGTTTGTAGTGTAGACATGGGCAAATCACTTAGGCCAAGGTCACATTGGAAGTCTGTGGCCAAGCAAAGAATTGAACCAAGGTCTCCAAGTCCCAGGCTAGTGCCCCAGCCACTGCACCATCCTTCTCAACATATAGAGGTGGTGGAAGTCAAGGTATTGTCTGGACAGATGTTGCACAACTCTGGAAAATCCTTAATTCAGACTAACTACCCTGTTTCCCCGAAAATAAGCCCTAGCATGATTTTTCAGGATTTTTGGAGTATGCTTGAAATATAAGCCCTAGTTACAGTTTACAAGCGGTTCACAAGTAAAGGTCCCTATACACTTTACACTCATGGAAAAAAATAAGACATCCCCTGAAAATAAGCCCTAACCCATCTTTCAGAGCAAAAAATAATATAAGACCCTGTCTTATTTTTGGAGAGAAACGGTAATTTTGGCTGTTTACACACTTCTTCCTATTCTCCCCCACTTCCCTCCCCCGATGAGATCTGCAAAATAGTCTAGGGGTTGACTTGGGCTGTGGGCTCTTCAGAGTAGGGATGGTTTTATGTCTTTACAATGAGATAAGTCTTTGATTGAGCCTTTGTGTGCTCCAACAATACAAATAAATAACCACCCCTGTCTGCTTTGAAAATCTCACCAGTTACCTTTTGTCACCTGTAATCTGACAGGAATGTTGAGTCTCTAGAATGTGAATGACAAATGGTTCATTGACAGTTTTAAACCAGACATATTAACACATTCATAAGAAAAAATCCAAATTTTAAATTGAAGATAGTACAGTTAAAATATTTACTTGGAAGACTTAAACTTGTAACAGTCAGTGCCAAAAAATCAACTTAATTACTGCTAAGCTTAATATATAGAAGCAGTAGAGCACATCTGCCAGAGTGACTTAAAATTATCACTAAACTTAAGGAGTTTTCATAGTGCCGAATGTTGTTCAGTGACACTGGAACAAAGTGGCTTCCTTTTTTCAAAAATCTGTGGTTAATGTTGGAATTGAAGCACTGAGTTGATATCTGAGAATAGGACCTAAGGTGGTTTTAGATCTATTACTCAGCCAAAACCCTCCAAAGTCCTATGCAATTAATTTTATGAATTAAACTCATTGAAGCAGGATTCTAATTCCGTGTGTGTAATTCATGTGTTCCTTGATGCCTGGCAAATACATCAGACTATGACTAGACCCATTCTATGAAAGTAAAGTTCTAGTCTAAGAAGTGATTGTGCAAAGCTGGCATGATTTAATTTCATGTTTGTATGATTGATTTCTGTAATAAATATGGTCAGTTGGCAAGCAAAACTTTTTTTAACTACAAACCCTGCAAATTCATGTGCAATTTGAAAAACACGTTGGTGTTTTCAAATACACTCATGTCACTATTAAGTTCTGCTGTCCAGATTTTTGCCTGTCTTTAAAGATATTGCATAGGTGTGACTGAAAGCTACAAAACAACTTGAGCAAAAACTAGTTCAATCTCCCACTCTTGTTTTGAAAGGCCAATAAGTAAAAAATCTTGTCACTGCAGTAAATATATATCTATTGAATACATAGGGTATAGCTCTCTAGTGGGAAGGTGCCATTGTTTAATTTGACTATAATGGGCTTCATAACAAGAATTTTGTATAACATAAAATGTTTCATCTTACAGGAGCCAGAATTTAAAAATAAGATCATAGGAGAAAATGACATAACTCTGCATTGTGTAGACCACATTTATGGAGGTAGGCTAGCTTTTTTTACCCCTTCTGTCTTACATTCCACATAACTCTAAAGATGTGGGCCCAGATTTTTAAAGGTATTTAGCTATTGGTCGACAATGGGATTTAAATTCCTAAGTGTTTACATTGCTTTTGAAAATGAGATTTAAGCTCCGAAATTAGGCATTTCAGCAGTGCTTTAATGCCTTTAAAAATCTGAACTGTGCACTTTTAAACCAGTGCTCTTGGTCTACAAATCTATCTAGGATAACTAACATCATTGCAATGTAACTCTTTCATCACTGAACTTGGAATACATAATGAACATGGAGCATTTATTTTTTACATTCATGCTTCCTATCCTTTCACGTAAAGGTTGGATTGAACAGATGACACAAAATGCAGCATAAGTTGACGTGTCATTTGATACAGGTCTTGCATAGCTTTGAATATTGCTTCATTCAGGATAATCCTTATGGTTTACATACTCTAACCTTGTGGGATAGAAATTGGAAAAGCTACGTTTTGTCTGGTTAGGCCAGTTTAGAAATAAGTGGGGAAAGTCATGATTCTTAGCAAAGTGCTCCCACTAACGTATTGGGTTAAAACTGGACCATATCAGTCCCTACACCTACTAAGCCATTGCAATATATTTGATGCACTAACGTATAGAAGTGCTTCACTTTATTGGTTCTGGGTAATATCACATCAGAGCAGTTTATTATTGAGGTGCTGAACGATTACTTCCTGCTTCTGTGGTGGACTTTGAGAGGTACCATTTCAAAATAAACTGTTCACTTCAACATTATTTGAACAGTAGAAAAAGGGAGGGAGGAAAAATAAGAATTTTTCACCAAATACTGGATTCTTCTTTCTTAAATTAGTCTAAGACAAGTCTCTTATGTAGTATTAAATAAAAATTGAAAACTAGTCTAGTAACTTGTAAACATTAATGGAAGGAGTAGGTCTGGAGAAGAGTAGGGGAGGGGGACCTATGATCACATTGTGTATGTGAAGATAGGAGGGGAGAGGAAAGGAATAGCCATGGGAAAGAGAAAAGAGGAACCTGGTGGCATAAGATACTGTTTCTGGTCACTGATGGGACTGTATTGTTGGCATTGCTTAAATGTGTCCATGTAAGTGAGTGATCTGGATGTCACAAAGGGCTTTGTGATCTCTCTGCTAAACTTCAGTTATTTTAAGCATTTTAATTCTCAGAACCTCAACTTGGTGTTTAGTGTGGTATTAAAGATCTGCTCTCTACTGGACAAATCAGTTACACTAGTCCTCTGATATGGGTTGTAACAGTACAGTGATCCCTCACTTATCGCGAGTATTACGTTCCTAGACCCCCCGCGATAGGTGAAAATCCACGAAGTAGGAACCTTACATTTATTTTAGTATTTATATATATATTTTAAGGCTTTATAAACCCTTCTCCTGTTGCGCTCTGCGGGGCGCTGGTGGGGTTTCGAATATGACAGGGGAGAGCGAGTTTCACAGCGGGGATTCTCCGCTGCGATGCCGAGTCTCCCCCTCCGCCGCCGATATTGACAAGGCAGAGATTAAAAAATCCCGCGATACAGTGAGGCCGCGATATAGAGAGGGACTACTGTACTTACATGTTTGGTTTTGCAGTATTGCATAGCTGATGATGATTGACAATAGGCTGGTGGCTGTGCAGGCACCACAACTTAATTCAGATAAGCATCCTATTGTAATTTAAAAATACTATCTGAATTGGTGGCGGTTTCCACCAGGCCCTGATAATTCATTTCCATAAAGCCACCCCTCTTCTAGATGATTTTGAAGGAAAGCCTATATGTTGTCTGCTACTATATAGTTTTATTTGAAGTGACTGGTTAAGTCTTATTTGCTCCCATAACAACTTGATGGGCTTCTTTCCTTGTTCTCTCTGCCCCAACCTAATGCCCAAGCTCAAAGTGCAGTTAGCTGCTTGTCAGAAGCAGCTAAGGAAGCAGTGAACCATAAGAGAAGCCCCTGCCCTGTTGAGCAATGGTATCGTGTAGTCAGAAATAAGAACAGCCAAAAACTCAATTCCGTCTATTTGAGTAAAGGACAGGAGATCTAGGACAGAGCACAAAATCTTGGCACTATCTCACCCATAAAGATACAGTTGACAAGTGTGTGAGTACAGGCATTTGTCTGTCTGTCTGCTGCAAGTCAGTGTCTTAGGATATTTAGTAAAACTTACATTGACTCGGTTTAGTTGGGTCCCCAACAAGAGATGCCAACATTTTTAATGCTGATATATTCTCACGTGAGTTGTTTTACTTCTGTAGTTTATGATGAGAAAAAAAAATCTCTATTTGGACAACTGAAAAAATACCCAGAGAAATTAATCATCTGCTGTAAAGATCTTAGAGTATTTCACTTCTGTCTGAGGTACACAAAGGAAGAGGAGGTAAAAAGGGTAAGTATAGCAACATTATATATTTGATTATAACTCCTTCCTCCCCACCCTTCACCCCAAATCTGGAGTGGGGTGTTAGTGAGATATTTTAATTCTAGGGAAGTGATGTAGGATTTCTGGAGAACTGAGAGGCTGGTTTGGGAATGGTACATTCAGACCATCATGACAAAGCTTGAGAGTCACTCTTTGGTTTGGTTAAACTTATTTTTTAACCATCTTTCTTTGTGTGCATATAACAATTTAAAATGTCAGGTGCACTGGCTTTTACTGTGGAAACGTTATAGTAGCTTGGGAGTACTGTATGAATTGCTTTAGCTTTTCTAGCTAAAACATATTATGTAAGCTGGCTTTGTATTTACTTGTGGTACTGTCTTGCTAACCTTCTTTCTCCCTGTTGCCCTGCCAACTTCCATAATAAACAATTAATTCTCTGATAACTTGGCATGCAAATTATTTCTTCTGACACTCTGAAGGATGCATTTGGCTTTCTTTGAAAGTAGGAGGAGGAAGAATTAGGACTTTAAAATTTGAGATACCAATTAATAATTAGCTTTTGAGTTGTTTTACAGTTTGGGGTATCTAGTTTGCCTCCAGACTTAAGTGCACTTTTAAAAGCTTGAGCACATGTTTGGTGTACATACTTTTATATTAATTTAGGTAGCTGTAGTATTTTCAGAGGTAGATCATTTTCCTTTGTGGCTACAGTGAAACTGAAGCAGCTGCAAATAGAACTCCATTTTCCTGGTTCAGAGACCCATACTGGTTCATAAGACTAGGTCTGCCTTATACACATCAAAGTACATTATCTTTGTAAGAATTTCAGTTCTGACCTTTAACATAAAAAAAAAAATCTTCAATTGAGAAGGCTCTCCCCAAAAGGTGTATATTAAGAATGTCCAAGGCTGACATCACACAAACAAGGGAAATAATTAAGCAGCATAGTTGTCTTAATGCACACATGCGACTCTTGTTGGTACTAAGGAAGTTGCACAAAGCTTCATATCATCTCACCTCGCTGATACCTTGGTGTCAAAGGGTGCACTGTGACTAAACTGAAGGCTGAGCTCTAGTTTAGGGTGAAGTTCACTTGACGATCTTTCTAAACGCTTAAGAAATTCCTTCAAAAAATGTTGACCTAAAGGGCTCGAAAAATTGAAATGGAGTACTGCATTCTGGTTTTTTGGATCGCCCTTGAAATATAATGCTAGACGTACCATTTGCACAGATGCTTAAGCAAAGCCATCTTTTTTTATTTTAAATCTGATCTTTAATATCTTGCTTCATTTGAATCTTGTTGATAATGTCAATTTAAAATGTATAATATCTTCCTCTCTCTGGCTTTGCCTTTGAGATTCAGCTGCTCTTTACATCAGATAGCTTTTATTACAATCCAATGTGTGTGGATTAATTTGTTGGTCCTTTCTTAGATCGTCAGTGGCATAGTTCATCATAGCCAGACTCCTAAACTACTTAAACGCTTGTTTCTGTTCTCTTATGCAACAGCTGCACCAACCAATACAGGTAAACTTAGTTCTGTATTTTTTTTAGCTTGTTGTAACTACCACATACATCCTGCTTCCAACCCCATATCTGTGAGATTTTTAGAGTCTGAAAGTGTGCTAGGCACATGACAATATCCTCAGGTTTGGCAGAGTTATAAACAACTACATGCTAAGTAAAGTTTTGTTAGACGTTACTGCGGAAATCCTCAACCATGTTAGCTGAATGCTCCTAGTCCCTAATGGGCTTTTGGTGTAGGTTTTGGGTTTTTTTATGTAATATAAAACTTTAAATTTTTTAGCTAAGAAAAGATGGTCTTCATATGCTTCCTTAATGAGCCTAAAGGAATCAATTCATAGTATTAAGCTAACTCCAGTAGTTGCACAAAGCCTGCAACTTGAAGGTTAAGAACTGAGAGGGTGGGGGAATAAGAATGGGGGATCTTTGGTACTCTGATAGGGACACTAATGATCTTCGAGGTGGATGGGTGAATGTGGATACAGACAAGAACAGTTAGTCAATTAAGAGGATTGGTTAAATTAAGAGGAATTCTTCCGATTGCCACCTAAATTACTTTATGGTGTACCTATCTGACTTGGGAAGGATAGTCCTGTAAAATTAAATCTCAACCTTTCCTACACCATCTGAATACTTTATTAGGAAGAGCAGAACATATTTAAAGTGGACAGGATTAAATGGTTATTCTGTTAACAAATTAGAGCACTAAACATTATTGGATTAAACATTATTGTTTAATTGTGCCCTGACAATTTTTTTTCCTGATATCAACAAAATATTGCTATTCTTCCCTTTCATACTTTTGCTTTCTATTCTGGCTAATATGCTATCAGAAGGGTGAACGTAACTTCCTCCCCTCACTTTTTGGACTGAGTGACGCTGTTCTAGCATCTTTCCAAAGAGATTTGCATATAAACACATCCACCGTTACTCTGGGATTGTTTTTTCCCTCAAGCACCTAGGAAAGATGCAGTGATCAGCCTAGCGTGGATGGTAATTTAAATTATACTAATCTAGTAGGTTTATCAGTGGAACAAATTATACAAAATAATTTGTGTAAAGTTCCTACTTAGCCATATCTGGTTAAGTCACAGAATGGCTTGTAATATTTGGAATAAGCAAAATGGTTATAAAATTAGGTAACCTAATTTCTTAAATTGCCAGTTTTAGTTTTAAATAGTTCTAATAGAAACAAAGTTGATATAATAGTGCTGTTCAAATGAAGGTCCTGCTGATTCTTCATTCTTTGTGCACCTGAAACACCTATTTGTTTTATCAGGAGGCGTGTTGATGTACCATGATGTTGGCTCAGGAGTCTAGTATGAAACTTTAATTTTTTTTATATATATATTTAAGTAGGGCCTAGAGGTCCCAGCCAGTGTTGAGGTCACAGTGTTCTTGGCACTGAACACAGTAGTGATGGACACTGCTTGTAAGAGTTTGATTGAACTAGACAAGACCACGTGGGAGAAGCGGATGCACCGTACAAGCAGAGTAAATAGTGATGGTTGGCAAGTGCTGCAAAGTATGCAGTGGATCTTGGCTGTAGGCTACCAACTAGCCTTTAGGCATATGGAAGCACTGTAAAAATCTTTTTAATGTGCATCATCACTTCAGGAAAACTTGTCTTGGTTTAAGCAACATTTGACTGAAGACCAAGTATTAAAGATCAGACGGAAGCATAGAATATTCTGTACAAAGGCACATTGAAACTTGGTGTGCTCAAAACGTGTATGTATATGTGTGTGTATGTATATGTGTGTGTATGTATATATATATATAAGGAGTTCTGTACGTGCACTTGGCATAAAGTGGTTGTTTTACAATGAAAAATGCTTTATATGATAGAGTAATCAGGACTATCTGTAAAACTAATATCTAATTGGATTTCTGTTGACAGACACGCAAAACCAAACTGTAATGTTTGATGCTATTAAGGATTGGCGTGAGGAGCTGGAACGAACCAAAGGGAACATGAAATATAAAGTAGTGAGTGCCAACAAAGCCTACAAACTTTCTGAAAAGTAAGCTCAAATTCTAAAATGTGTGTATACCAAATTCAATATTTGAAGTCATTGTTTATATTTCAAAAGTAAGTGGTGAACACTAGTGCTGAATCTCATCCTCCTAGATGTGAAATCTGTCTTCAAGGTCGCAAGCACTGTAAGAAACACTTAAGCCTTGTGTATGCTTAAATATTTTGCTGGCATAGCTACGTTGTTCATAGACTCATAGGTCAGAAGGGACCAATATGATCATCTAGT
>ML675629.1:19254439-19313537 GCA_007922155.1 Mesoclemmys tuberculata | reverse complement strand
AGTCATTTGCCCCCACTACTTCCCTCGGAAGGCTGTTCCAGAACTGTTCAGGGGTATGATTTCCCACCCCCATCCCCCAACATGTTTGGGGAACTGGTTTAGGATGCCATACTAGCGCAAGCCCCCCCCCCAAAAAAAACCCACCCCTCTTTTGCTGATACAAACTGTATCTCCACTGGAGAGAGTTGCATATTACCTCTACTAGTATATCTACATCAACAAGCCCTTTCAAATTTAGATGAGACTTATTTTCAAGTGGAAATCCTTTAGTTTTTAGCAAAAAAATAAAAACCCAAAACAAACCCCACCCCTCCTTTTGCTGATACAAACTGTATTTCCATTGGAGACAGTTGTGGATATACTGGTAGAGGTAATATGCATCAGCAAGCCCTTTCAAATTTAGACAAGACTTATTTTCAAGTGGAAATCCTTTAGTTTTTAGCAGCAATCAACAACATTAAGATTTTCATTAAGCTTTTGATAGCAGATATTGTACCAAATCATAGAACAATGGAACGTGAGTTCTTAGGATATTACGAAAGCTATTCTTTCTTGATAGCATATTGCAAGTACTGAACCTTAAGTACCAAATGTCTTTAAAAGTTAGACATTTTTTGTGAGCCTTGCAGAACACAGTTGCTGGTTAATGCAGGAAATTGGGAATTACTCATTATTCAGATTTTCTGATCCTGTGGCTAGGACTTCCAGGATCAAACAAGGAACATTACATCTGCTGGGGAATTCTTTGCTATTGGAAATATTTTCTCTCTTCTTTAGATTGCCATTGTATTTTGTTGTTCCCATGTCTCTCTCTGAAGAGGATATTTTACAGTACCAAGGAAGAGGCATTCCCGTGAGTATACCTGCAATGTTGAAGCATGAACAAATGTAGATGAAAAGGGAAAATTTTAACTAATATTTCAGACAGAATATACACTTATATAAATGATAAGCATTATTTAAGTACATTGTGGTGACAAATGGTTAAAAAACTTTTTAGTTTGCTTGTTTTCCATGCCTCAGATGGGCAGGGGGCTTGGAGGAGAGAGGGAGAAAGTGTGTTTTATTTTGTTTACTTTCACTAATTTATGGCTCTGTTTTATAACTTGAAATGGGACTTTTCTAAAGGGTTTTCTGAAGGGATTAATTTTTAAAACACACACTTACAAGCATACACTTATACAATTTAAGGCTTGACTTATTGAGGAATTCGTACTGTTTTAATTTCAGCTCGTAATACTGCCGAGGTGAATGAATCAGATAACGGAATGCTTATTTAGCAGGAGGGGGGGTGGAAAGGTACAGAGACACATAGGGTGTTAGTCCCCTGCTGTCACAGCTCTACTGAGCAACAGAGCTGCAGAGGCTCATGTTTGGAGGGAAAAGGAATTGAGCTTTCGGCCAACACACTCCACCTGCCCATTGGGTTACTAGGTTTAGACAGGCCCCCCTTGCTATTCTCATCTGTCCACAAGTTGGTCAGGTGGGCGGCTAGAACCTGTCTTAGTCTAAGATCTGGTCAACGCTTCATAAATTTATTATTCATTTACACAATAACACACACATTTTATATTTAATCTAAATTTACTATTTATTGGGGGGGTTTACTTTATCACAAATTGTTTTCTTATTTTTTTACAAATTTTTAATACATAAATAAAACTTAAAAAACAAGTGATTACAATAACACATGTACCCAAGACAGTTAGAATTATTACTAATTTTACATTTATACTCTCTACTCACCACATATATGAATGAACTCAGCTGCAGCAAAAAAACAAGCATACCATGGATAGGTTTTCCTTAATTTTATGCTATATTTTCATCCAGGTGGAACCTCTGTCATTCGCGGTTATCATTCGTGGAACAAAGCCCCACAAGTTATCAGCTCTGACACCCTACCCTATTATTTTGAGCGACAAGCTGGGGAGAGGCGAGATGGTTGATCAGAACCTCTGCGCAGTGCGATTCTGGTGCACTTTTTTTTAATTTGTGGCTCTGCGAAAAGCCTTGGTCTGACGACCCCTTTATATCTCTCCTTCAGTCAATGCAGCTACTAAGCCAATGATAGACCCTTCCTTTTACATTTTACAGCCAGGACAAATGATCTGGCATACCCCAGCATCCTGCACTCCAACATCTAAATGTGCAGAATGCAGGTATCTGGTCCCAGCTCAGAACACAGATTTCCTTTTCGTGCACCCACCACCCACCCATTTCATTGGTGATCCAGGCAGCAGTGCAATGAGCTAGACAGCACTCTCCCCTGCAAGACTGGCGAGCTAAGAAACGGGACCTTGTTGGCTGCAAGGTATACTCATCAGTAGGCTTACAGTTCCATATAGCCAGCTATCAGGTCATATTGGCTAAGTACGACTTCAAATCATACTCCAAGCTAGCAGAATTCCAGGTCTTGCTATCGGAAGACAGACAGACACATGCAGAATTCCAGACTCTAATCGAGGAGGGCAAACTGGTATCCAGAGTTTCCCTCCAGGCAGCAGTGGATGCCGCAGATACAGCAGCATGATCCCTAGCTTCAGGTCTTATATTGAAGAGAGACTCATGGCTTCAGACCTCCTGATTCCCTAAAGCGGTCCAGATGACCTTAGAAGACTTGCCATTCAACAATCAGAAATTATTTAATGTTAAACAGATGAAAGCCTACACTCACTGAAGGACTCCAGGGCTACCTGTTGCTCTCTGGGCCTCTATACCCTGGCCCCCACACGTTTTTAACACAGACAAGCATATGAGCCCCAATATCAACCTAGACTTACTTACCAGCCTTATACCACACATCCACAAGAGCAGTCACAATGCTGCCAGCAATGCTCTCAACAACCTAGACATTCCCCTGCTGCCACCCCAGCAGCCTCTACCCCTTAATGCCTGAGACAGCACTTTTGACACACACAGAGATCCATGAACCTCTCCCCCATTCAACCTCAGGCCCTCCCACTCACTTTGGAGGTCGTCTTGCCCCATATTGCAACTGGAGCCAGATCACCACCGACCAATGGCTCCTAGACATTGTATGACAAGGGTATTCCATAGAATTTCACACCTTTCTGCCTTGTCACCGATCATGGGCCACCAAGGTGGATGCAAACCAAAGTCAGCTCCTGCACAAGGAAACGTTGGCTCTGCTCCAAAAGAGTGCTATAGAGCAAGTCCTGGCCAGATAGCGGGACCGTGGACTCTACTCCCCCTACTTCCTTGTCTCAAAGAAAGGCGGACACCTAAGACCCATTTTGGACCTATGGGCACTCAAAAATTAATCTGTAAATTTCATTTCTGAATGGTAATGATACCTCAAATCACCCTTTCCATTCAAAATGGGGTCTGGTTCTCCACTCTCGATATGAAAGATGCTTATTTTCCTGTCAACATCCATCCTGCCCATCACAGATTCCTCTGCTTCCGAAAAGGACAATCACACTACCAGTTCCGCATCCTCCTCTTTGGGATAGCCCCTACCCCGCAGGTATTCACAAAGTTTTCACAGTAGTGGCAGCTACATGAGATGACTAGGTCTCTCATTCTTCCCCTATCTAGGCAACTGGTTACTAGGAGCGCC
Source organism: Mesoclemmys tuberculata (assembly GCA_007922155.1). Classification (NCBI taxonomy): domain Eukaryota; kingdom Metazoa; phylum Chordata; order Testudines; family Chelidae; genus Mesoclemmys; species Mesoclemmys tuberculata. Next base: position 19,309,954 of record ML675629.1, on the reverse strand, counting down.
CTTGCACGAACATCTACTAGTGACCTTTCAGACTTTACAAGACCTGTTAACCAACCACGGCATATGTATCAACAAGGAAAAGTCCACCCTTATCCCTACCAAAAAGCTCACGTTCATTGGAGTTGCTAGATTCTCAAATATAATGGGTGTTCTCCCCAGAGATCACTATGCTGCCCTTGTAAACATCATTATGTGACTGCAACACCATCCTTACACGTGTGTTCGATTGTGCATCTCACTCCTTGGACACATGGCAGCATCCACATCAGAAACCCCACATGCTCGACTTCCTATGCACTAGCTGCAACATTGGCTACAAACAGTTCATGATCCCAAAAGGGTCCACCTGAACAAATGGATTTCCTTCCCTCCTCGAGTACAAGCCTCCTTGACATGGTGGCAGGACCTGACCAAAGTATTGGTGGACATACCATTCCACCAACCCGAACCACGTACTATGTTAGTGATGGGCATCCCAACCCACAAGGAATGCATCTGTGTGCAGGGCTGTACAATGCAAGGTTTATGGTCCCCAGGGAGGCGTGGATGCATGTCAACATCCTAGAAATGAGTGCAATCCTACAAGTTTGCCATAACCTTCTTCCTCTGCTCTGAGGCAGAAATGTTCAGCTTCTAATGGACATGTTGACAGTTTGCTACATAAACAAGGGGGAGCCAGATCCCTATCTCTATGCCAGGAAGCAGTCCGCCTCTGGAACTGGTGTTGAGACACAACATAACATTACAGGCAATGCACTTACTTGGGACAGACAATGTCCTTATGGACAAACTGAGTCACTCCTTCCATCTCTCTCTCTCAAATGGGAACTTCATGACCCCATTCTCCATGACCTCTCTCAACCATGGGAAACCATGACATGGGACCTTTTTTTGCCTCAACGATGAACAAACTTCCCCTCTTCTGCTCCAAAGGTTTGTTGGGGAAGGGCTCAATGGGGGATGCCTTCCTCATCCCATGGACGTTGGATCTCCAATACGCCTTCCCACCCATTTTGTTAATTCCTCAAGTGCTCCACAAACTGAAACAAGACCGAGCACAGGTCATACTTAGCCCTGTCCCTGGCCCAGACAACACTGGTACTCGAACCTGCTACACCTCTCCATCTATCTCTTCTCCCTCTTCCCTCCTATTTCCTTTCCCTCCCCCTCAAATCTTCTCACAACATGAACATGTCCAGCACCACTCCACTGCACAGCACAGTTTTTGGATGGGGCTAACGTATAGATGATGCCTGTTCCTCCCCAGTAGTACAGATACGTACTCATAGCCGCTGTCCAGCAACCAGAGCCTGTTATCAAGCTAAGTGGCAGTGTTTCACTCAATGGGCTTCATACAGTTGTTATCCTTTATCTAGCATGTCTAGCCCCAGAGTCCTGGACCACCTCCTCTACCTACGGTGGTCTGGCCTCACGCACTTCTCCATAAAAGTTCATCTGCTGGCCATTAGTTCTTTCCTCCTACCAGTGGATGGATTCTCTGTCTTTAGTCATCCAGCTGTCACTAGATTTTTACAAGGCTTGCTTAATTTGCTCCTGACCGTAAGAAGTCCTACCCCTGCCTGGGACCTTAATCTAGTCCTTTCCACACTCACAAGGTCACCCTTTGAATGCTTATCCTCCTGTTCCCTTACTCAGCTGTCTATGAAAGTAGTCTTCCTTGTGGCAATTAACTCAGCTCGTTGGGTTAGCAAGCTAGCGATCATGATAGCAGACTGCCCCCTTTACTTTTTTCCCCACAAGGATAAAGTCTCTTTCCCAGATTCACCCTAAATTCCTCCCTAAGGTTGCCTCTCAGTTTCACCTTAACCAAGTTAACCACTCTCCTGTCTTCTACCCCAAACCTCACTCTTCCAACAGGGAGAGAACCCTACGCTCACTCCATGTTAGATGGGCGCTGGCCTTTTACCTCCAGTCTACTTGTCCCTTCAGGACGTCACCTAAGCTCTTTGTGATTATAGTGGATCACTGCAAAGGATGTGTGTTCTCTTCCCAGTATATCTTCTCCTGGATTGTCTGTTGCATCACGGAGTGCTACTCTTTTTTTCTAATGTTCAACTCCCACCAAGTATCAGGGCACACTCCACAAGGGAACAGGCGGCTACGACAGCCTTCCTTGTCGACGTCACTTGGCAGGACATTTGTAAAGCAGCAACATAGACTTCCATGCATACATTCATAGCTCACTATGCATTGACTAACACTACCTCCATTGATGCACCTGTGACTACTGCAGTCCTGCAAACTTTAGCTTCTTCAGAGCTCTAGCCCCACCTCCATTCTGATTACTGCTTGCTACACCTCCCACAGTGGAATCCACATAAGCACCATCACTCGAAGAAGGGGAGGTTACTTACTGTAACTAATGGTTCTTCGAGATGTGTGGTCCCTGTCCAGATTCCAATCCCGCCCCCTCTACTCAGAGCTCAATGCTTAAGAATAAGAGGAAACTGAGGGGGCGTCAACCCACATGAAGATATAAGACCTCGGATGTACCATGTGAGCATTGCGAGGTGTGCACGTGGGTTGACGGGCACTGCTTTCAACAGTTCCGGCTCCAACGCATGCACACCCACGACGGAATCCAGATAGTGACCATACATCTCAAAGAACCATCAGTTACAGTAAATAACCTCCCCTAATATCTCCCCTGTACAACAGATAACTCTTTGTGAGCTAGTTTTAGGAACACACATACCATAGGAGTTCAACTACTAGTGTTCTACTAGTCTAGTTAATATCTTTGGGACAAGACAAAGCAGTTTAAAGGCTTGCCTAGAGAACTGAATGGAATAGCTATTGTCAATTCTAGTACATTTCCTTGCGTAGGCAAGCCTTAAGGGAAGAGCAAAGTCTCAGCCGTAACTTATTAACATCTTACACCTATGTTGTCCATTGCCTCTACCTCATGATTAAACTTGTTAAAGGTAATACTATAAAATGTGTCTGGAGCATTTGCAGTTGGTTCTAAAGTACAAGATACCTGCTGAATGATTCATTGGCTGACCCAAAGCTATATGTAATAAAGCAGCAGGAAGAGGTTTCTTATAATCTAATGTTCACTCAAATAGAAACATATAACTGTCACATGTACATGAGAACTACCTAACTTTCATTATCAGGTAAATGTGTTTCTCTGCAGATTTGGTGTTGGTCTTGCCATAATGGTGCTTCTCTTCTCAAAATGTCTGCTTTTCCCAAAGAACAAGAGGATAATACTTCACAAATGCACAAAATTTTCTTGGATGGGTCAGTAATAGCTATTCTATCAATGATATTTTATGGGCCTCACTTCTGTTGTCTGTATATACTATGTCTGAGCTTACATAGCAACAGGAGACAGTTGTTTTTGATAGTTTTGTTTTCTAGCCAGTGTATTAAAAGCAGTTTCATTATGAGTATGGCTTTAAATACTCCCCAAAATCGTGCTGTCATTGGTCAAGTAAGTGGGTTTTTTGGTGGTCTCACAATTTATGTATATCCTCACCAGATTAAATCTCTATGGAAACTGTTTGGAATAAATGGGGGTTGTGGGAGGTTTTCCTCCATTACCAATAAAAAAGCTAACTGCAGGCTTAGGTGTGGTAGCAGCAAAGCCCATCATTTCTTTAGATTCCCTTAGTCCAGTTGCATCCTTGGCAGGTAAATGAATTTGACACCTCTTCTTTTAAAAGCTCAACTTAGAGCTGCTTTAGGCCTCCTAATTGAGGGTAAGTAATCTTAAAAACCTTGCTGCTTCTCCAGCATGGATTCAGGCTGGAGAGGAGATGCAGCTGCTTCCCTTTAAAATATTAGTTGTCACTAGTTTCTAATCCCAATGAGCTGCAGCAACAACAGAGGCAATTGACTTCATTTTACATTTGATGTTGAGATGAACTGAGAGCCCCAAGCCAACTCCCAATTAATCTAAAATAGGACTAAAGGTTGTTAGGCTCAGGAAAAGGAGCTCTAAGTTAAATGGAAAGTGAGTGTTAAATTACCATCTTCCATGAGCCCCGCTGCCCTTTCAGCAGTAGTTTATTGGTTCTAAGGACCGTTGCCACCCTGTATATCATAAAGAAGAAGGGTCTTTAAGCCACAGACAGCTGCTGAATGACACCTTAGCTAATTTGGGTGGAGAAGATGCAACAAAAGGGTATTTCTAGGGACCATAAAATAATAACATACTGAAAACAGGAGAGAGAGTTCCTAACCCTTTCCCTATATTCTCTCATCCTTCCATTATGAAATTTGGAAGTATGTTTCATAAACTTTCAGAATTAGTCTGGGGGAAAAAAAATTATTTCAAAAGGTAAAGAACTATATGCAAATAGCCACAACAAGATATGAGTTGCTATGTTGGGTCATTGTCTTCAACTACCTGAGAACTCTGCCTTGTCTGCACTAGAAGTTGCCTAGTGGTTAACCACTACCACTAACAAGTTTTTAAACTCATTGACCATGCTGAAGGCAAAATCATGCTTAACATTGTGGGGTTTTATCCTAGTATGCAGCTGATCAACACTTTTTTTACTAGTGTAGTTGTATTGCTAAGTGGTGTGGCTATTTTTTTGACAGAGTTATGCCGGTAAAAGCCTTTGAATAGATGCAGTTGTACAGGTATCACAGTGCCTTATACTGATATAGCTATTTTAGATTTCTGAACAAAAATAAGCTGATCATGGTTACGAGGCTACTTGTACTTCAGTCTCCTTCTGGTCTCAGTGCACTTACTCAGGTGTTAGGCACCCTGCCCTTACCTTTTCTTGAGTGGAATCCTGTGATTTCTCCCACTCTTAGATCAAGTCCTCAAGCTTATGGCATCTGTGTAGCAACTATGAATTAGGTTCAGCTGGATTCAGTGTCTGCAGGTCCTCCCTTTGGGAGTGTGATAGTGTTGAATACAGTGACCCAAAACAGCTTTCTTAAAATAAAGTATGTAAGTTCACAGTAGGAACAAAGCATAACCAGAGAAAAGGGTTTTTCACACAAGTCATTCATGACTATCTTACCTATCTCCCCCATTGAGGGAGTGTCTTTTTAAAACTAGCCAAAGTCCTTTGTTCTCTCCTGTGTCCCTTTAGCTCAAAGGTACACTTCAAAGCAGTTGCTTAAAGTGTTTGCTAGGAGATGTGACTATCTGTATACATTCCCCTTCTCCGGTGCATATCCTGACAACCTGTTGGTGAATTAACTCCGTGTATGCATACAGTAAACATCATATTTGGGCAAGATACAGTATTCATACAGATCAGCTGACCATATCAGGACTTTTATACCATATAGTTGCATCTACATGAGGACAGTTTTGCTGTGCTAGATTTTCAGGCATATGTAAAGCAGCAAAACTCTTCTAGTGTAGACAAGCGCATAGCAAGTTTGTTGCTGAGTGTTCTAAAATGTACATGAGTCCATTAGCCTACAATGCACATCTTTTTGTGCCTAAATGCTCTACTTTTGCTGTATGTGTAGTATATATGTGGTGGGAAATGAACCTTGCTACCTTCATGTTTAGATTTCTCTAAACTGAGAGGCTTTATCTCTTCTTTGATCATTCAGCGTTTATAAGACAATTAACAAACCTCCTTATGAAGTTTTGAAAACTGATGACCTTTCAAGCAGCCTTCCATCTCTTCAAGATATTCAAACTGCATACACTAGATTTAAACAGCTGTTTCTGATAGGTAAGCTAAATGGGATGGGAAGAACCAAGATGTGACAAAATTCCTTTAGAGACTTGCTAATTTTGCATCCAAGCACTCAATCACATTTCTTAACAGATCTTTCTTGAATACAGTTCTTGACTTAAGAAATTGGTGGTCACTTTCTTCTGATGTAGGGTGAAAGGAGCTGTTTCTGAATAGCTAATTGATAATTGTCTCTGCAGATCAAGTGAGATTGGTGCATGCTTGATTGGTATATTAAACTAGAAGCTTGCGGTTGTCAAAATTGTTAGCCCACACTAACAAGTCACATTATCCTTTAGAAAATGAGCTAGAAAAACTTAGGACCCAAAACAATTGGAAACTGACTTAAATCTCTCATAGAAATCTAATGGTTAGAATAGAACACTGTGATGCAGATGTGTCAGACCTAATTTAAAATTAGATTAGATCAATATTTTAAATCCTAAAATGCTTGCAAATTAGCATTGATAGTATTTTGAATTATTTCAGAATATTGGAGAACTTCTGTATAACGGGGGTAAGGAACTACCTTCTCTGCGAATGCTACTCCGGAGAGAATTCTGTGCCAAAAAATAAAAATTCTGGGCATAATATTCTAAAACTCTGCCAAATTTGTTTGTCAATAAATGTGGGGTGCACAGGCCCCTGGCTGCATGTGGAGGTGGGAAGTCACCCTGCAGCCCCATCCCACTTCCTCTGGAACAGGAACTCTGTGAAGCTGCACCCAACCCTGCCACAGTGTAAGGGCAGAGCCCGCTCCAGGAAAAACCCTGGGGCCGTGCCCCTCCATTCCAGGTGCACCAGTTGTGGGCAGGCAGGCTCAGCCCAGCAGGATCCAAGTGTGGAGAGGGTCCAGGTGTGGGGTGAGAGGGTTCTGTGTGGGGCAGTCTGGGTGCAGGTGATTCAGTGGGGGATCTGGATGTACAGGGGTTTGCTGGTGGGTTCCAGGTGCAAGGACAATGGGACTTTGCTTCCCGTATCCCCGTCTCGTCCCCCTCCCTTTCACTGCAAATATAGAGGCAGAAGATGACTGGCACTAGGACTCAGGATGCAGCGTACAGATGCAGTCAGCAAGCTTAGCAGAAGGACCACCCTCCCTCATGGGGGCAGCTCTGCACTTGAAGGACTCGGCATGAGGGGGAGAAGAGGCATATGACCTTGCATGCCCCCACACACCACTTCTCTGTCTGCGGTGATTTACCTCTCTGCTGGCTGGTCCGTGTGCCAGAAATGCCACGCCTGTGCTGCTGGGAAGAGGTGTGTGACTGCTCTTGCTGCTTCCCTTTGCTTCCCCATCACTTTCTGTGTGGAAGCAAAGAATTCCCGTGATGGACATGAATTCTTTACGTGCACAGTGGTGCAGAATTTCCCCAGGAGTAAAGTGTAATTGAGTTTGACTTAATCCTGATTTAACAATGTATATTCCAAACAATGATTAAATGAACTTTCACAATTTTTGGTGCACCCTTTTTTAATTCTAAAGTGCTGTTTGAGGCTATGTCTTCACTGCAGGGTTAATTGGAGTTTTGTACACTCCAGTCAACTCCTCTCAAGTTAGCCCAGCTCTGGTGAGAGAGGTGACACTGCAAAGTAACAAATGATTTTATGAGCAGCTGATAAGTTGTGCGTTAACTTGAGTATCAGGGGGTATAGGCTAAGTGGTTTTTTGTGTGGACAGGACTAAAGGTAGGGACAACATTTGTGTTAATTGCAGTTGAAAGCCCTTAAAACAGGCTGGAGAATAGCTGTTAAATTGTGTAGCCCTTCTGCTGTAACTTTGTGAAGGGATTAAATCATTAATTTAAATCATTTTTTTTTTTGTGAACAGAAACCATTGACTTAGATCAGATTGTGAATTTATCAAACTAATTTGAATTGTGGTAGTGCCATTGAAGCCAGTGGGACTCTGCAGGCTTCAGTTAAGCATGCATGTAATTTTTTTAAGCATCAGGGCCTAAAACTAATTTTTTATTAAAAACAGTAAAATCTTCAGCACTTCAAAACAAAATTACTTTACCAATAAAAAAAAAAATTAGATACCGTGACAAAGTTACTGTGTACTCTTTTTAGACATACAGGCCAAAATAAGACTCCTAATTGATTTTCAAAAGCGCTGAATGTGTCTTTTTTGTGGGTTTATCCTGGACTCTTAGACTGTGACTACACTACAGCTTATGTTGGCAAAATCTGTGTTGCTCAGGGTTGTGAATATTCCACTCCCCTGAGCAACATAAGTTACACTGACATAAGCGCTCGTGTGCACAGTGCCATGTCAGTGGGAGAGTTTCTTCCACTGACATAACTTCTGCCACTTGTGGAAGTATTTTTTTTATGCCAGTGGGAAAGCTGTCTCCCATCGCCATAGTGTCTTCAACAGATGTGCTGCAGCACTGTACGTATAGATGTTGCCTTACTTAAATGTTGCCCCAACACTGCTCCTATCCCCACACAAACTTCTCCCCAGGGTTAAGTGGTGGTTTTTAAGTCAGGCTCTCTGGCCTGGCTGGGGGTGTGGATTAGAGACCAGCTTCTGCTTTCACTCATGCTGCCCGTTTTTACAGTGAGGACAGGGCATGACACAACTAAATCACTTGAATGCTGATAGTCCTCCAGTGCCTTCCCACGATTCTCCACATGTGCTCAGGACAGACAAATTGTCCTGCAACTTACTAGGAAAGAATCATAGAACAACACAGGGAACCAAGGGATATGTCCCAGAAGTCCATGGGTCTTCCAGCACCACTGAAGACACATTGCAAAGCCCTACCTGGCTTCCTGTAACTGCCTACACCTAGGCTAGGTTAACCTGTGTGCGGATCACCAGGGCTAAGTCTGCAGAGGGGACATAACCCTAAGTAATAGGAGCACAAGTCCTACTGACATAAAACTGGAAAGACTGATGGAGTGTAACCTGGGTGAAGCATTTCAGTTTTCTTGACTTACGGAAGTTCAGCATACCAGAACGTGGTGTTAGCCCAGGCTGTATTTGCAATTGTTTCAGTTTGTGGTTTTATCAGAATAGAGATGTTTGTGAGACACTAGAACTCTTTTCAATATAGATGAGCATTTTAAATGTGAAACTTTTTAGTAGGAAATATGTCTGTGTAAAAGTCTGAAATTCTGTAACCCCTTTCTGTACCCAGAGCATGTCCTAATGATTTGTTTCTGCAGCTCGTCCATTAGTTCCTCTGCCCCTTCTTTCCCATAGGTCATCCAGTGTACCCCTCTGACTTCAACCAGTGAGTGTGCAGCTACTAAACATGTGGCAGCTGGCTGCCACACATGATCAATTCGCCTCCTGGCAGTTTTTCTCCTTTGCAGCTGCTATTAGGCACTTAGTCCAACTGGCTTCTGTTGCCTAGAAATCTCTTCTCCACAGTTGCCATTAATTTCTCCCTTGTATAGTCAGGAGAACAGGCCCTTGTAAGTTGGAAAAAGATCTTTTGATGACTGAGCTACTCTTATTTAAACATATACACATTACAGTTCTATTTAAAAAGAAAGGTTAATTGTATTTGAAAATATGGAGCTATATTAAAGAAAACATTTAAGAGGTTCATTAAAAAGCTGTATTTAGTAAGCTGGAGTTTACAGACAACACTGAATGCACGATCACACTGAACAAACTTTTTGTGGTATCTGCTCATTGAATGATTTCTTCCATAGGTGTTAAAATGGTCTTAACCATTGAACTTGTTTGACTCGCTAACTCCTTAAGAAATTCTTACTTTTAGCTACCTATTGGTTTTTTTACACGGCTCTAAAACCATGTATTAAAGTTCATTTCGATTATCCTAAATATACAGTTGAATCAGTTAACCTCTTATAATTTAGCTCCAAACTAAAATATTTAGATCTGAAAATACTCTTACTCAGTTCGTTGAGTGGAAGATGACAACAATCATGCAAACGAAGTATTTCTTTTAGAGGTGTTTTATGAAGGAAACTTTTAAAAATGTGATGTTTGCCATTCTCTGATTTAAAAAAAAATGTCCAAGCTTTTATATAAAATTATGCCCATTATTCTTTTAGAAGTATCAGGAATATAAATAGAATTGGCAGAATTTGGTTGGTTAGGTTTTTTCTAATTTTGATTACTTTTTTAACTAAGATTTTTTTTTTTTTTTATGTACTTGATTTTTTACAGTTGTGTGGGCTCAGACTGGGGTTAGGGTTAGGGCAGTGCTGACAACGGGTGAAGGGGGCTCCCTCTACAGCCAAGAGGCCCAAAACACCAAGGTGCGAGGAGCAGAGAAGGCTGCAGCAGTCTTGCTGCAGTGGAGCAGAGACCCCAGGCCAGGACTTTAAGGTGGATGAGCCTTCAGCTGTGGGGAAGGCCACCCCATTGCTGAAAAGTTCCTGCCCAGGGATGGCTCCCATATTTCTGGGTGGTAAGTGAGGGAGCATAGTTGTGACAGCAGAGCTGCAGAGGGGTTGCTGCATGTTTACAGGGCTAGCAACACCCAATCCTTGCAGACTTACTGTTACCAATAAGGTACTTTATCTATTTCAGTGTGAGCTGAAATTGACATTTACCAACCATTATCAATTTAAAATCAAATAATTCCATTGCTAACTATAAAGTATTCAATTTGTTTTTACTTTTTCAACATTTCAAATCTTTCATGAACTTCTACACACTTTAAATAAAGAGGCAGGCATGCTGATTCAAGATGTCTTTCTTCTACGCCTGCTAGGAGTGATATGTAGACTATGTGAAGCATTCACAAGATAGCGAGGAGGGGCATAACATAATCTAGACAGGTTAAAGTGTTTAAAAACATAACTGTGTGACTGCAAATCCCTTTCCTCCTGAATTGCTCAACTTGGGGATGTCAGAATTCCACTATCTTCCGAGTTGGCCACTGGGTTTAAGGCTAGACAAGACGTGTGTGTGTGTGTGTGTGTGTGTGTGTGTGTGTATATATATATAATGTAAAAGTATATTTTTTGGGGGGGAACTTAGCTGTTTATATTGGAGGCAAAAGTGCACATACCTATTTTTCCTGCGCATGTTGATCGTAATATTCTTCCAGTGGTACTTGTCACACCTTCCAGAACTTGTTGCCTGGTTTTTGGAGCAGTTCAAGGCATTGTTAGATCATTAGACTTGAAATCACTTTGTTTGGTGACTTGGCCTTGTCTAATCTGCACCTGTGGGAGGATCATATCCCCTTGACGTCTGACTCTGAAAAGGAGTGATTTCTATTTATCTCCTAAGACAAACATTTTAAAGATTTCACTCTTTTTGGATGGTTCTGATGTTCAATCCACTCTTTCAGGGGAAGAAGTAGTTTGCATATCTTTATCCTACAAGATGAAAACTGATCTGCCTTTAAAGGACACAAGTTAAAAATGACTACTTTAAAAAACTTCCTTGCCTGTTAGGGACACACTTAACTAAAACAGGTTTATGAACAGTTTAATTGACTCTTTATGTTCATACAATATATATTCTTGCACTTCATTCAACTTAAAATAGGCCACTCACTGTCTTTCTGCCTCTAGTGCATTCTTAGCCCACTGATAAAATGTTTGGGTTGTAAACACAAGATAAGCAGCAGAGCGTCCATCCTCCCCTGCAGCACCCCAGAGCATTGGGGCTGCCTCCTGAGAATCCAGAAAGGAGGGGATGTGGGAAGAACTGATTAGGCAGGTTTGAGGTGAACTAGGAATGGCTTGGAGTGCAGAGGAAGAGCTGATGGGTTCTGTGTGGTGTGGGAAAGGAAGAGAAGTGGGAAGGATGGGAGCAGGAAAATAAACAAGAGAAAATGAAGGGGGGTGAAAAAGGATGGAATGAACAGAAAAGAGGAGAACAGGAACAAAGCAGAACACACAAGGAAAGAGCTGGGTCTAAGGATCGATCATAAGTGAGAGCTATAGGAGGGGTAAGGGCACGAATGAGTAAGATGTCATGGGGACAGAAAATTAGGAAGTGAATGATGGGAAAGATTTGAAAGGTAGGATAAATGTCCAGGAAGCAATAGAAAAAACAGTCAGGGAAGGAAAGAAAGTTGAAGAACAAAAGGAGATGCAGAAAATCATAAATTTCTAAGAGTGAGTGGCAGCAGAAACACCATTGTGTGGGAGAAGATTTGTGGGGGTTTTTTTTTTGGTTTTTTGGTATTTTTGGTTGGATGAGGTATATTTGAGTTCAGGAGCAATGTCTAGTGTTCCAACAGTGTGTAGAAAGAAAAAAAAATGTTTGTTTCACTTTTAAATTAAATTTACAAAAATCTTAAAACCTTTCTGCAAACTAGTGTCTGCCTTGATTGTATGTCTGTTTGGAAAATGAGAGAGTTGGGGCCCTGGGTTTTTCGTATTTGTCGGAGTACAAGAAAGCAGTCAACTTGATACTTAATCAGCTTTAGAAAAGTTTATACAAAAAAAGTTTTAAGTGGCTTAATGTACTGCACTTGCCCCAGTCGCACTGCCAATTCTGTGGTTTTACTATTCCATTTTCCTATATTTTCAATGTTTCTCTCCCCATTACTGAGACAACTTTATTTAGAACTCTAAATAAGCAGGTAGGCCTCTGTGGGTGGTTCAGCATAAAAATACTGACATTGGTATGTAGGAGATTACTGAGAATCCACATCCCCAGTCTAATCTCTGTGGAGTGTTATATGGAGACAAGCAAACTCCCTTATTTGGTTTACCTAGGTATGGACATACAGCAGGGAATACTGAAATCCAAACTTTCCTCACATGGTTTTAGAAATATTTTCATGAAACTTTATTAAGGCTTGCAAAACTACTTTTTACATAACTTTAAATTTTGGGCCCAAACTAGGTGTTCACTTTTAAACAAAGGACAGGTTTTGATAGAATTTTCACTTAGTTAATCTTCACAATCTTAAAGGAAAACTTAATCTGTTGGATGCCTCATGTCCACCCCAGTTGAAGAATTTTTTTTGATGCGATAGACTGCTGTTAACTAGCATGCACTCACAAACTAATCTTCTATTTTTACAGATAACAGTACAGACTTCTGGGATACTGATGTAAAATGGTTTTCGTTACTGGAGAGCACAAACTGGCTGGAAATTGTTAGGTTTGTTAATACATGTTCTTTGGGTTCAATCTTCATTAAATGAATCTGTGGAGACTTTTCTAGCTATGGCGATTGGAAAACCAGTTAAATGCTTTCTTTTAAATGAGTTTCTTTTGGGATCTTTATCCAAATGTTTTGTTTCAGGAGTCTGAGATGTATAGAATACATAAAGTAGTCAAAATTTATCTATGATCAAATATCAATAGAAAATTTTAGATGTGGGAGCCAGACTAGATGCACTGTTTGGGGGACAAAATCCTTCAAAACTATGGTCGCTAAACTTTTCTCACTGTGGGAAAGGGACTTCACATCACCTGTTTTATGAACTTCATGAACAGTAGAAGGATAGACAAAAACCTAGCAGGACAGATTTCTAGAGGCGTTAGACTTCTGCACTACAACAGAGTGCGTGCCATCATGTCCCATAAATGGTGTATTTGGAGAAGAGATTTGTGGTACTGTGGGCTGTGTGTGTGTACTGGGAATGCTTAAATTTCCACTTGTGCTCATGCTAATTCAGGTGAACTGGTGAGAGAGTGGTAGTGTAGACAAGAGCCTGGTGGCTGAACTCAGTTTTTCTAGTGGTGTAGTGATATCTGCAGCAAGGCAAACCCAACTGAAATAGTCGTCATCTGCACTACTGGTAGATACAACACAAACACTGGTTCACCTGAACTAGTGATTGCAACCATGGTAAATTTTTATAAGCTTTTTATGTAGACAGAGGCCTTAAACAAAAACAAAATCGTACTGCATCTGAAGATAGATGTCCTTCGAAAGTCTTTCTTCCACAGAAGATCAAAGGGATTCTCTCTCCGAAAATTAAGTTTCGGACATGAGTTGCTGGTGCTGAGTAGCAGCTGAATTGTGGAAGCTAAGGTTAAGAATGCAAAGGCAGCAGCAACTGGCCAGATATACAAACTGGCAATGTTTCTAAATTAAAAGCAATTTTGTATTGGAAGGAAGATTTGAAACAGTGGGGAAAACCATGTGAGAACTTGAAATATTCAACTTCTTGGGTTTCCAGACCTTCTGATACTGAACTCCAGAATATGGAAAACCTGCCCAGATCGTCTGAAATCAACTCTGTGGTATCCATCTGTGTTAGAGAGTTCCTGCATGTAAAGTTGGGAAGTAAATACTATCAGATATAACATATTTTTCTTTGTTGGAGACTGACCGAAAACTTTGAAAACAGTCGGAGTGGTTGGAGACACTTAGGATGCTAAAATATTGATCCTTCTTCCCTTCTTCCACCCCATGATCAGAGGAATAATGTGAAACGTTGTTTACATTCTCTTCTCTCCGTTGAATTGCATCTCCCATTTCTTGTATAACTCGTAGGCAACTCAGACTTTTTCAACTTGCATGCATAGGCATAACTTCTAGTGATGAACACAATCAAATCAAATGCAAACTTCTACCCAAATTCACATCTTCACTGACAGTCTTGAAAAGAAGCAATTTCCCTTACTTGGTCCAGTTTCTCTGCAGATTCTTGGCACTTCAGCAAGCGGTCTCTTCATTCTGAGATCCAGACTTCTGAATGAAGTAATATAACAAAATAGACACTGAAGATGAAAGTACTGATTTATGTTGGCTCATTTGCAAGAATCTCATCTTTGTGTGCAAATGTAACAAGTTGCTGACTTTAAAGTTAGGTGTGCATTTACCCAGAACTTCTCCAAATTGTTTTTGTATTACCTTTCCCTTTTTTTAAATATAACTTGTTCTTTCTTGGGAGAAAACACTGTCTCTAATGTAAAAAAAAGTTTGGGTTTTTTATTTGCGTTTTCAGGGGCTTTGGTTAATCCACACTCAGAAAATATTTTCCAACCTTTCAAGCTTGTTGAAGATTCATATTGTTCTCAAAATGTAAAGCATATAGAGAGTTCTGGTACTCTGCAGTAGTAATTATTCATAACACGCTGTTTGAAGAAGGTCAGAATGAAGTAACCTCTGTTTGTAGAAGGCGAGATATATTGATGCACTATGAATGCCTGTGACAGAAAGATAGTTATAAACTGGAAATATAAAACTGCTCTTCAGAAAAGAGCACACTGAACATCTTAAATTTTTTGGTAAAATCAGCACAAGCAGAAAGCTTCTGGGAGCAAAGATTAAATTTAAAACGTGAATTGTCATTGGTTAAATATTGAGAGAATAAAAATTGTTCGAACCTTTCAAGGTACAGTCTAAACCAAACTTGATTAAGGAGGCTGCTCTACCCAAACTTACTTCTGATTGGCATGGTAGTTTGTCAGGGGGAGCTAATGTAACAGATCACTCAAACTATGTGAACTATCACAATGCTGCTAACCTTAACCAGTTGAATGCCAAGAATATTAGTTTGTCTTCTTTCTCCATATCACATTAGGCGATGTATGAAAAAAGCAATAGAGGTGGTTGAATATCTGGAGGGACAGAATACAAACGTTCTCCTTGTAGGTAAGAATCTTTCATCAACAGATGATCGTATCAGGTAAATTTTCTCTTTATTCCTCCTACCCTCTTGAGAAATGTACTGAATTTAAGCTATACTTTTAACTATATATAAGGAAGGGAAAATAAGGGTAAACAGAGTTTTTAAAATTCATAAGCATCTGCTATATTTAATGATGTGGCACTTCACATACAAAACTTCTTAGGATATCTGTATTGCAACTAGTGTTTCCTCTATTTGAAATTTGGCATGCATAGTCTCAGCCCACAAGGGAATTACTTGAAGGAGGTGGAGATGAATTATTCAAGGACTATTACTTTTGAGTCAAAAGATCTTCTATTAATGCTTTTTGGTCTAACAACTTTACATTTACTGATTAACTCGCTAATATAGTTCTACAAATTGCTAAATAAAAAGTTAATGGAAAGTTGTATCTATTCACTCTGTGTGCAGAAAACATGTGTTTTACGATTGGCATTGTGAACTTTATTCAGGGGATAATAGCTTAATTTAGCGTACATCAAAAGAACCCACTATGTTTATCTGATATATATGGCCATTTTGAGAATAGTTGCTGTATTTACATGCACACATAGTCTCACACACGATCAAGCCCTAATTGTACTGGTCTGTAATCTAAAGGTTAGTCCACATATCTATGTAACTAATTGCAAGGTAGACTTTCCTAGACATGTTAATTTCCTCAAATTGTGGGTCAGCTCTTAAAATATCGTAAACTGAGACTGGGAGCTTTTAGTTTAATATTTTCAAAACAAGAAAACAGATATTTTTATGTTAAATAAAGGGGGAAGAAGGTATTAAACAGAGTACATTGGTTTGAAGTATACAAATATATTGAGGGCTAGCAAACACTCTGCATACCTCATACGCAGAGAGAGTTGTTTGCCACAAAAAGCCGTCCGTCTAATACAGTGTGGGAAGGAGGAGATATAATAAAGCAAAATGAATGAAGCACAGTTTGGTATACACCTTGGTCCATGGCTTTCCCCTTCCTCCCATGTCTCCTCCCTCCAGTTGTTCCCTTTTGCAATCTGTCCTTTCATCCAGCCCTCCATCTTTACCATCTCTGTCATCTTTTCACATCATGAACATTGGATTGAGAGTGGGAAGGTTAAAGCATGTGGGGACAAAGCAGAGTGAGATGCCCCGGACAGTCTAGTCTTTGTTGCTTTTCCCTGCTGGAGAACAGCAGAAGCCAGAATTGATTCAGACAATCTTTGAATACTCTTTGAAGATCAGGTTTGGTAGTGAGGCTTCAGTAGGTGAGCTAGAGATGTGGATCATCAGTGTGTCTAGTTTTAGTACAAATGTCCTGATAGGTGTATTCCACAAGGGTATTGTTTTTAAGCTGTGGCTTGACAAAGCCCTGGCTGGGATGATTTAGCTGAGATTAGTCCTGCTTTGAGCAGGGGGTTGGACTAGATGACCTCCTGAGGTCCCTTCCAACTCTAATGTTCTATGTGGAATGCCAAATGTGTGAATTGGGTTTTTTCATAAACTGGCTAGTAAATTTATTTTTCTACGGTGGAGCTTGACCTGACAGGAGCTTTTTAGACTGCAAGCTAACCTTCCTTGAATAAACAAATTATTAAATCAGTAGAGCCAATTTGTTTAAACATTGCTAATTTTTCACAGAAAATACAAGAACAAGTTTTAGGTGCTTAAATACTAGGATGATTTTCAGTGTGGGAGGGAAGACCATGGAATAGTCCATAAAATAGAACAGTATTTACTGCAGTGTTACTTATAAACATCTTTTTCTGTAAAGACACTGCCAATGCAGTGGATATTTAGCATCTCTGAAAAGTCTCTTTCTTAGGCATCTAAGTCTAAACAAATTCTAGCAAACTTTTTTGGCCAAAATTGTATTTCCATAAGCATCAGTCACACCAGACAAGCATTTGGTAAAGCAAATTGCTCCGTTCACCATCCAGTGTGACTTTTTGTCCTTTCAATACTGTTTTGCAGAGGAGAATGCCTCTGATCTGTGCTGTGTGATCTCCAGCCTGGTTCAAGTGATGATGGATTCACATTACAGAACAAAATTTGGCTTTCAGAGCCTTATTCAGAAGGAGTGGGTAATGGGAGGACATTGTTTTTTGGATCGCTGCAACCATTTACGGCAAAACGATAAAGAGGAGGTATGTTTCTTGACTCTTGGTTATGCACAGCTTCTCAAGCTTGGTCATTCTGAGGGATTATGTTGTGTGTTTGGGCTAAAGGTGTCTGCTTTGAAGATGGCTGAAATTTATAAAACTTGTTTTATGGATTGTCTATTCTTTATTCCATTGGGAAATAGCTCTTTTAAAAAGTTTACCTGGATGATGTGGTGTTTTGAAATATTGGTTTTCACTAGGTTACAAAACTTATCTAAAAAAGTTTACATTCAACTGTTTAAGGTAAGTATTTTGTTATTCATAAACTTGCAGTATAGCATGCTCCAGAGGTGAAGATTCAGTCATAAACATGCCTGTCTGATTTCACCCTTTTGGATTGAAGTCCCTGTTTTTGAAGAAGGTGTAGCTAAACACCCCAGAGCTGTCTTTCTAAATCGTAAAGTGCATAGAGCAGGAGCATAGAGTTAACTAATGTAGCATGGGAATGAATTGAAACATCCACAGTTTGGGATTCCATGCAACATTGACTTATGACATGGATTTAATTAAATCTCTGAATTTGCTACCATTTAGTTTCCCCGTGTAGTCTGAGTTCTAAGATCATAGTATTGTTTTTATTGAGAGGAAGGAATCTATAGCTTTTGAAACTCCTTTTGGCATAGCTCCCAGTGACTTTTGATCCAGAGTAATCTCTAGCTTTCACTTCTAGAGCAGTGGTGCTGGCAGATCTACAGTTTTCATCAGAAGCTAATGCATTTCATGTCCAGTGGAAAAAGTCAAATTGTTAATCTCTAGATTAGCAATTGGCATTAAATTTTTAAACTGTCACTATATAAACAAAGAGCCAACTGCTTTGTTTTAGACAAAATAAATGTGTGAAGCAGTTCTGTACAATTCACTATAAATCCAGATGACTGCTGTTTTTAGATAAATTTGAATATGGAGACATTCAAATCAAGAAGTATGCAGTCTGCATGATAGGACAACTTTCAGTGTTTTTTCATGAAATTGATTAAATATTTCTTTTTATTTAGGCTCCTGTTTTTCTGCTCTTCTTAGATTGTGTTTGGCAGTTGGTGCAACAATATCCTCCGGCGTTTGAGTTCACAGAGACTTATTTAACTGTCTTATCAGATAGTCTCCATATACCTATTTTTAGCACCTTCTTCTTCAATTCACAGCATCAAAAGGACACTAACATGGTAAGAAAGTGGTCCCTTTTGCCAACAGGGTGGGTAATACTGAACAAAAATTGACTGGCATTAGAAACCGTTACTAAACGATCTTTCCAAGGAAAATTTGAGGGCAGTGTGAGCTAGATGAATGAACACAGGGTTGGGAATTCAGAGTGCTGAATTCTGTTCTGATTCTCCATTGGCTCATGTAGCTTTGGGTCTTCAACCTATAAAATATCTTTAAAAGATGTCTAGTACTGTTACGACTGTGGATTGGATTCCCTGTATTCCATGGCATAAAAATTCATTTGCTGTAGAATTGTTCCAGAAGCCATGCTTCACTTTTTGTACATTTTGTGTAGCCTTGATAGTAGAAAACCTTGAAAACATGAACTATAAATCCATGTACTATGGTTCTTCCTAAATTTACAAACAGCCTGAAAAAATAGCTGATATGCAGTGCCCCATTCATTTATCTGGAGTGTTAACTGTGACTTTAAAATACAATTAAATTGGCAACATGAGCTATTTTAGTGCTGATCATTTTAGCAGACACGCCTTAATGTGCTTATCTCTCAATCCTGAATTGCCTTCCTGGTGCCAAAAGTTCTGTCGGTGTCCTTCACTTTCAAACCTCCAGTTTCCCCTTGACAGCCTTCATGATGCAGTTAGGCATTTTCACTGCAGAAAACTGGTATGTTGAAAACACAATATGGAGACATTGTAAAATAAATGGTTAATACCAAAATAAACAGAGGCTACTGTATAGACCACATTCATTTCTGTATTTAAAAACCTCTTTTTTTAGTTTTTATTTGACTAGTTTTATCAGAATATAGGGATCTTGCTGCAGAATTTGGGTCCAGTTTGCTGCAGAGTATATAGGGCTCTAAGATTCTGATTTCACCTTAAGAGTCTTGTGAAATTCTATTCCGGCTTTCACTAACTATTTGATCTTTGTTTTGGCAGTCTGGAGAAAGCCATCATGCACAAAGCAGCCATTTCAGGTTTCTCACAGTTTGGGATTGGTCTGTGCAGTTTGAACCTAAAGCACAGGTTTTATTCAACAACCCTCTTTATGCGGAGAAGCCAAAACTAGACAAAAGTCAGCGGAAAACTATACGATTCAAAGTAAGGTGTTTGCACAACTATATTCAGAAACCATAAAAAAAATTTCATTTTTATGCAAGTCGTTTATACTTGAGAAAAATATGCTTAAAACTTGGAGCCAAAACTTATATTATATTTGGTGAGAGTGTAAAAGCTCACATTAGAATTCAAAGGATTCTGAGGCCGCCTCTTGCACTAGCAAGAAGCGGTTCTGTTTGATCTGCCTCTTACAGCTGCAAACGAATGCAGGAACGTTTAGATGGAAGATCTAATCTGGGCTGCTATGTATGGATCTTAGTTGGCAAAAGGGTAAGCGTAGTGACAGCTTCAATACATTTCTTATTGTAGTGCCAAATCATTTATTGCTGATGTGTCTATTAGACACTTTACTAGATTTGCTTTGCTGTGTTTCATGCCCATTTTAGTGGTTGGGCAATTTTTGTGTTTTGGGCTTTTTACTATGGGGTAGTAAAAATTCCAATAAAAATTTACCTGTTATGGTATATTTTCTGTTATGGTGTTGCCTGCTGTCTTGTCTAACTAGAAGTTTTCATTGTAAATTTCCTGGGGCTGGGACTACATGTTCTGTTCTGTACTAAGAACGCTAACTGCTCAACAAATAACTGTGATGTGTATCTGGACAGCTACGACATTATGCTGAGAAACTCAGATCTGGAGGCTGAAATAGTGTGAAAATATAAACTGGGTGAATACCGATGTTAAGTTTTCTTTAGTGCACCTGGGCTGCTTGAAATTAGTGCTTTACTAGAGTTGTGTTTTATCACTTTGTCTCCACAGCTCTCTAAAAGCACTTTTAAAATCTTCCTCTTATTTTGCTGGGGGGAAAAACCTTCATGACCAGTTACTGTAATTGGAGAACAAATAAGATTGGATTTCAGTACAAGGCAACAAGACTTGTATGGTACTTAGTCTTATGAAACCACACTGACATAAACTGGGGCTTTTTTTCCTCTGACTTGGGGTATTGGCTGCCTTAGCAGTTAATATACTGCAACATTGATCATAGACACACCAGCCAAATGATAGATTAAATAATGTGGGGTTAAATAATAAACCAGTATGACTTTGTTTACTGTAGGTGTCTTAGTAGTTCAGAATTATTTGAATATAACTTTTGTATCGCTTGGCACATTTCAAATGTTGGCATCAGTTTAGAATACAGTTGCAGAGCAGTTTACCTTAATGCATTTATTAAATGATTTTCTTTACTTTCCTTTAAAGCATCAACGACAGCTTTCTTTGCCACTAACACAAAGTAAATCATCTCCAAAAAGAGGATTTTTCAGGGAGGAAACTGATCACTTTATTAAAAACATTCTGGGCAAAAGAATTAGCAAGCTGATAAATTCTTCAGATGAGCTTCATAATAACTTCACAGAATTCTATGATAGCTGGCACTGTAAACCTGTTGATTTTCATGGACTTTTGCTGCCTCACATTGAAGGGCCAGGAATCAAAGTTTGGGCACAGCGATATTTACGGTGGATTCCTGAAGCGCAGCTTCTTGGCGGTGGTACAGTTGCCACTGCAACTAAAATCTTGGACGTGATGGAGGAAGTGCAGAGCTTGCAAAAGAAAATGGATGAAAAACATAGTCAAACAGTCCCTCAAGGCAGGGAAGTTCTTCCGGTGCTGAGAAATTCTGCCCGTTTGTCATCCTTGTTTCCATTTGCTTTGCTTCAGAGACATTCTCTCAAGCCAGTTCTGCCCACCAGCACCTGGAAAGACTTAGAAGATGAGGAAGACTTGGCCAAGAGAGATGATGAGTTTGTTGATTTAAGTGATGTGATTTGACATGACTTGAACTGTGGAAATGAACGTATTGGCAGAAATCTCAATGTGAGTTTGTACGTGTCGAACTTTAGGTTTAAATGTTACGCTGTATCCGAATGAGGGAACTCCTTCCCATCAAGTGTCTGCATCTGGTTTCAGCCAGTATGTTAAAATCCTAATCTAGATCTTCACAGAAAGAATCAGCTATCATAATTAATAGTTTTATATAATCTGTGGAAAGACAGTGATACACTTCCATGTTCAGTCAAGCTTGCTTACTGGAAGCAGATTTTACATTTCAGGGTTCAGGAGAGACACTGCTCTATTGTGAAATGGCTGTGCTGTAGTACATGTCAAGAAAAAAATATAAAATGGCTATACAGTCATAAGGAATTAATGTAAAGCAAAATACTTATGTCCTTGGTATCAACCTCTCTGCATAACTACTAAGATGGTTACACCATTATTGTCCGTAGTTGGTTAAACTGTTTTTGTGTAATCTTTCTCCACAAGTGGAAAATGTTAAAGTATTTTTGGGAACAGTGGAGAATTGTCAATACTCTTATATAAACAAGTATAATCCTTCATTCTTTGAAGCTGAGAAAATAATACCCATAGCAGCCAGGGTTTATTCCTCTATACCTTCATGAGCTGAAATTGTGAATTGGCTATCCTCTTCCATCCGCATCAATCATTCCTTCTTGGCCTACAGAATTTCGCTTTCCATGTGGTATTGTAGTGGGCAGTTTGGCTGTTTTCAGCCTCCGCATGTGCTTAGCTTAAAGACCGGTCAATTGCAAGGGCTCTTCACAACACAAGTCTTACTCCTCATGCCCGTCATGCAATACAGTCCTGCTGCCTTGGTATAGTAAATCCTAGATGTTTGCTGCTAATTCACTGAAGCATCTCCTCTCAAAGGGAGTAAGATTTTCATGCTAGTCTTCCAGCTTGACGCTGATTGCCTTCAAGGTTTTTTGTAGCTTAAACTGAGACTCTGGGACTTCACTGCTAATAGAGAAAAATAGTTTTATACCCCTACAATAAAGCTGGATTTATAGTCCATTTCCACTTGTTTTATGAATTTGTGGCATACATTAATTATGAATGTGGCCTTCATGTAAAAACTGAGGATTCGAATCCGGTTGCTGGATGTTGTCATAACAGTACCTCAATGATAAAAGCCATAAAGAGATATCTATCATAAACCTTTCATTCTGTCGTGTATATACTCAATGTTTTTTATGCAGATAATTGTACTTTGTAAAATCAAGTTTTTACTCTTTATGAAGTATCATATCTTTGGTCATTTTGCACCCTTAAATCCAGAAAATAGTCCACAAGACGGAAGTAAATCATAAAAGCCTTTACTTGGGTGAAAGGGTTAATACTGAATGTTAGGTGTTAGGAAACTTGCATCTAAGATTGATCAGCTGAAAGAGTGTGATCAGGAATGTTAAACTGGGTTGCTAAAGAGACTTTAACTTTGCACTGAATTATATTGCTTACGGACAGCAGATCCTGTCTGTTTCCTTGCTTCCCTGTAACTGTTATGAACCAAGATTAGTCTGCTAAAATGGGATACACTGATCAGGGGAAAGATGATGGATTGATGTAGCTGGATGCCAAACTGAAGCTTCTCAAGTCTTGATTGCCTTAAGTCTTAATAGTGCAGACAGTATTTAAGCTTGCAATATTTTATTTTTAAAATACACTAGCACTACACTTATTTTCATGGTGCATATGAGCCTTCTTAAAACTAGCACTTGCCAGAATTGGCTGTTTTGCACTCATGTCTTTCAAACTATAGAAGTAATTTTTTTAATTACTGTAATCCAAAATTGAGTCTCTATGTATGCAGTAATCCCTCTACAAAGTAGTACAATTTATGCATTTTATGGGCAACAGTTCTCTTATATTCTGAGATTATAATTACTTGGACTTCAGAGTTTTAAAACACTGTCATTGGAAACTTTAATTTTTGTCATATAGAAAGATTCCATTTGTGCTTTTGACAGTCAAACTAGTCAGCTGTTATAACATGTTCAGTCATGAAAATTATGTATTTATGTAGGAAAATGGATGTCCTATCTTGATATAGAAAATTCTCATGAGTTTGTGTAGAGGAGATATTTTCTGTGCAGGATGGAACATGGGAACCCTTCTCTATTGTATACATAGAGTGAATGCCTTTGTTATGAGTTCTGTTTTCTGCACTGTGGGATTGGAAATGTACTTAACTTTACTGACTTCTGGTTTTCTGTTTATACCTCCAAGTTTTTACACTGAATGTAAGCTACAGAAGCTTTAACAGTTTGTATTTTTAAAATCTTCCTATTTCCCTTAAATAGACTGTTCGGAGAGTCTATTGTCAATAAAATGTACTCTTCAAATGAAATAGTGTAAGTATATATTGTGCTGACTACACACCAAGAAATTATTTTAAGCAAAGTTAAATATAGACCAGTTTTTCATTATTGATACAAGAGGTGATTGTAGTGGTTAAATGTACTGGGCTTTTAAAGGCGTCGCAGGTTTGCTAAAAATGAAAGAATGAAGCTAGTGTAGAACAGTGCTTGTGACTCTTAATTCTGCTTTGCCTATAGTATACATGGTCTATCATTTTAAATTTTGGGTCAAGAAGGAGCTGCACAATGAGTTACGACAGAACAGCACAGGAGTATCTCTTTAAAGGGCAAAAACTTCCTTTCCACAAAGGGAAAACATTAAGCTCTTGTGTTGTGCTGTTTTATGATGATCATAGGTGGCCTGCAAGCATTTAAGAATTTTTTGTTTTATTTTAGAAACTCATTTCAGGCCTTGTCTGCCCTAGAAGCCTTTGACTAAATCGCTTGTGAAACTAACCTGAAGAGTCAGTGTGAAAGCAGAGCAGTTCTGAGGGAAAACTTATTTTAGTTGCTGCTTTAAAACACCTGTTTCCTTAAACATTTAAATAAATTATTTCAAATATTTGACACCCTGCCTTCTTAGGTAACACCGAACTTGGAACTATTGATTTTTTTTCGTAAGCAAAAAATAAGCATCCAAAACTTAAAACCTTTCAGGATGTCTTTCTGCATCATGAAGTGCACAAAACAAAGAACCCCCTCCCCCAAATTTGGAAAATCTTCTGGGGATACCTTTCAGTCCCTCTCTGGGATGTATTTTCTCTATTATAGTGACATAATTTTGTGCCCCAAACCTTATCAGACTTTAGGAGAGAGTCCAGTGTCTACTTTCAGTTCTTGGTAGAGTTGCATGTTAACTGCCTGTAGCATTGCATGACAGTACACCACATTCTGATCAGAGGTGTGACTTCTTCCTCATCCCACAAGTTATAAGGATCTGTAACCTTTGGCCATATAATTTTGTACCAATTCCATAAACACAAGCAGGAACAGCATCTATCTAGAATAAGTGTTTAACCTTTCAGTGTGAAATGTTGGCCTACCAAAAGATTTTGTAACATTGGTTGCAGGCACTTCTTTCTGCATAGCACCAAAATGCTGAAGCCTGAATCAGAAAACCTAAGCATGTAATAAGAATTTGAGTCTTTTTAGAAAGTAAAATGCTTTTAGCATTAGGTGTCTCATGATGGCATCAACTTACCTTTTTATTTTCTCCAGAGATTCAAACTGCGTGTAGCTCAGGAGGCTTCCAATGTCATATAGAATATGTTCTGCACAAATAGACACTTGCAGGCATCTGTCAGGAATGTTGTAAATTTCTTTGTACTAGACGGAAAGTACCAGTGAAAGGGAACTAGGTCAGTGTAGATCCCCACACCAAACCAGAGAGAGTTTACTTTTCTTCCTCTTTCCCCTCAAAAAAGGAGGAAACAAAACCCCCACCATTGAAGCAGGGAAACATTGCTGAAAGCAAACAGCAGCATGGACTAGGAGAGAGGTTTCCAGCTGGAAACAAGAACTGAACTTATTCTTAGGTCAGGATGAAAAGCAGACTTCAGTTGGCCTATGGATATGATGGATAACACATCACTTTAGCTGCTTATAAAAATGATTTATTGAAGCCCCTGCTTTAAGCCAGGGTTTTTCATAATTCTAGCATTCCTTTCTCCCAAGAAACAGTGTTCTCTCCCATCTCATCTGATAAGCTCATAAAGAGAGGAGGAATCCCCTCTTAGAACAGCTTTGTAGAAAAAAGTTAGGTTATAAAAATTCATAACTATTTGTCTTGCTTGCTCATGTTACCCTTCAACAAAAAAACACTTGAATTGAATAGTCAGTATTGACCCTGCCCCCCTTTGATTTCCTGTTTTGACAAAAACACATCTCAGCCTGAGGTGGTGGTTTCCTAACACGTCCCTCTGCCTTTGTCTGGTCTTATTGCTGCATTTATTCCCTGGGAATATATTTTGTTTTGAGATTTAAAAAAAAAATTAATATATAATCACATTCTATAGCACCAGTAAGCATTTTGTCGAATAGCCTATTTCTTCAGTCTTTTCCATTAACATGGTAGTTGCTCCTGTACAAAATATC
The DNA here is from genome assembly GCA_007922155.1 of Mesoclemmys tuberculata. Lineage (NCBI taxonomy): Eukaryota > Metazoa > Chordata > Testudines > Chelidae > Mesoclemmys > Mesoclemmys tuberculata. The sequence goes on along the minus strand of ML675629.1, from coordinate 19,284,057 downwards.
AAGAAACTGAGCCAGATTTTCAAAAGTGTGCAGCATCCAGCAACTCTCATTTTGATGCTTCTGGCCAGATTTTCAAAATAGCTCAACACATTAGCTAGGTTTTTAAAGTGTTCATGACCCATTTACTTTCGTGTCTAAATGGGAACTGAGCTCTTCTGAAAAATCTTCCTCCAACATGTTCGCCAAATGACTAGGCAATGCACTTCAGATGCTATGCACTGGATCATGGCAAAGGCTGGAGCCTGGGTACAAATGCTGCAGTGTCACATTGGTACTAAACATTTCAGCTGTCACTCAGTTGAAATGCACTAACCAGTTCCATAGCAAAGATTCTAAAGTTTTACTTAATGATCTTCAATTCTCAACAGACTCCTTTCATCCTTGCCATAAAATAAACTAGGTATTTCCTATAATATTTTACCTGGTTACATGGATTGCAAGACCAGATAGTACCAACTTTAGTGCCTTCACGCAGGTGTCTACTGCTCATGGCCTTCAGTTAAAAAGCAATATGAAGTGAAAAACAGACACATTTGGCTAATTCCAGTTAGTGTTTCTTCTGATCTAGGATGACAGGGAAGTTTTCAAAATTCAAATGGAGTTTGTGCTCCTAAATCCCTTAAGGGGTCTTGAAAATCTCCCCCCTTTCTTGAAATAGAGAAAAAGGCCATCTAGAATCAGCTGAACATGTCTACAGTGTAAGGGAAAACCAGAATTGACTCTTTTATTTTGGGTAACTTTTTGTTTATAATATACATACACTCCCTTCAGAGTTTTCATTACCTTTGTATGGCACAAATCAGCGTTCTTTCAGTTACTTTATTTCAAGCTTACCACAAACCAGCTCAGACTTGTAAAGATTCCCTAATTGTCATTTTTAGTCCTCAGGGGAAAATCCTATGTGATTTCTACTATTTGATTCTGAAGTCATTAGGAAAATTTTAATTAACATGCAGCTAGCTTAAAGCCAGCACTAATCTACAGTCTTGTTCATTGTAAATTTTAAAAAAATTAAATCCTGAAATATTGAATAAATACTTCATTATACATTAATTATTTAAAGTGGTTCTTGGACTCTCCAACTAACTGCACTGGAAATGTTCCTTTTCTGTGTTTGTGTTTCTAGGAGGCATTATCGGATGGTATCTATATGCATGAATGGGATGTAGTGGTGGTAAACTTTAAACAGAGTATAATGGATGCTCAAATCTATATTACATAATCAAAACATAGGGCACTAAGTGGATGTACTTGTTTCGGTATGATCCGGCTTCACAAAACAAGAGCACGTCTGCCACCTGGATCCTTTGCTCCTTGTATATAGGAATCCAAGCCCTTTGCTAGCGACTGCTTCAGCTCAATTTGTCTGCTCCCCGTTGAACTTCCCAAGTGGGTTCAGTCTCTTAAGGGAATCTTTCCCAGCATGCTTTTCTGGGAGCTGTTTCAGTTTGAAAGAGACCATTTTTCCAGCTGCTCCTTTCTCCAACTGGTAAGTATTCTTTAATTCTTATATATTCCCCCTTTCTCTTCTCCCTGAGGAAGTGCCCTGTATTCCCAATAGAATATAGCTATTGTGTTGTAGATAGTCAGGCTATAGTAACTCATCCGTTCAGTATTCTATAAATGCCATGTCTCACTGTTCACTGCAATATGGAACATCCCAGCTCTGGTACCTACGCTATAACACTTAAGGAGAACAGAAAATTGTACTGAACAGATACACTGCAATGATGGAGACCTTTCTGAAAATGGAAAACGCTGCAACTGTAAAGTTATGGGCATGGGCAGAAGAATGAGCTAAAGATCATCTTGTATCAGAACTCTTTGCTCTGTTGCTGTCTTCAGCAAAGAGCAAATGCAGCTATCCTGTGAAAGATTGAGCTAGGTTCTATTCTGTCTCATCACAGAACCGTAAATTGTGGCTATAGTAAGGGCTGCCTTGGGAATTTACTAAGACCTAAGGGACACCACACCTAGTGTCCTTGTTAACTAGATTTTATCGTAAATAAACATACACAGCTATAACTATTTGTACTTAATCTTCCTTGGAAAAATAACAGCATTGGTTTGGCTTGAATTAGCCTGTAAGAGACATTCAGAGCCATTGAACAATAGCAGACTTGGGGGTCTGGCTGGTTTGTTAAATGGCTAATTCCAGGCCCTGACTTTTTGGTAGATATTTATGAGCACATTAGTGTTTTCTAAGATGTGATTCAAATTGCAATTGACTATTATCTGCCAGAGACAGGAATAGCAGACACTATTTATGTAAAGTAAATCCACTATTAAAGAAACATTTAAATAATGTTCTAATATTAAATAGAGGCCCTGTGTTTAGATAAGGCCTCTGGTGTTCTGCCACTGCTAATGGATTCTGGAAATGGCTTAAAAGTAATTATGATGGCCACAACTCATTCAGTCTGGCAGCAGGAGGAACCAGCCCTGCATATAGATGTTCCAAAAAACCCTTTATATATTGTTAAGGTAACTACACCGTACACAAGGATACTGATTATTAAAGTTAATAAACATGTTCCATCATTAACCTGATAGACATCTTTGTTCTGAACTTTTTCCCTTTCAGCTACTGAACAAACAATGTTACAGGCCAAATCTACCATGAGATGCACATAGGTGGCTCTCACTGAAGTCCATGGGAGTCACGACTGTGTATCTAGGTAGAGAAGTTGGCCTTAGTCTCTGTGTTTTAGGCAGAATGCACAATGAGTGGACAAACATAGTTATGGCTGGACACATTTCCATTCTAAGAAGGTCATTTTCAATTGCTTATAACTTTGTCAAATATTTACTTTCTGAACTGAAATTTGGTACATTTGGCTTCAGCCTGAGCATGATTTTTTTTGAGAGAAGAAAAATGGACGGCTGTTTTCAATCAAGAATGGGCCGGGGGCCAGAAGGGGACTATACTTGCCATGACAAAGAGATAGATGTGCCCTTTCACAGCTTTAGTTCTGAAGTGAGAGTTTATAGAAACTTCCAATTTGGCAAGAATTTTAGTCTGGGTCACAGACATGCCTTTTCATGGTCTGAAATCCCTTTAGGTTTGGCTGAGTTACAAGGGCGTAAAAATGTAGTTCATGCATCCACACTGGTTTCTGCTGTATACAATAAACGATTGTATATTGAGTGGAGTTTCTCATTCAGTAAGATGATATTGTGGCAAATCCCAAAGGGATATACCCTCCTTGCCAATAAAGCACCACCAGGGATCAAGCTCTAACTAGATCCTTTTGGATATTCAGTTTACGTACATCACTGGCAATCTTATCACATCACTGAAGATTTTTGGTGACTACATGAGTCCCAGCCATGAATTCCTTGGTAAACATGCAAACATGGTAACGCGTGCATATATGTGGAAAAACAGAATGGAATTTCCTTTTTTAGGTGTAAGTGCATATGGAATATGATTGATGAGTGTGTCTGTTGTTATATAATGAGGCAGGCCACGCTACCTCATGGTCTTCTACAGTACTATACATGTTGGATGTTTGGGATGAGGGTGAAGGTATCTAACTTAGTGAAGGAATTGATGAATGGAATTGGGGTATTTAATGGTTTAATAGTTTTCTTATGCTTCTCACCATTTGTGTTGGAGGGACATAGAGTGTAGTACCTTAACTGAAAGTTAACCAAGTATTTCTGTGTGCATGTGTCTGTGGAAAGAAACCTAGAGTGAGAACAAAAAGCGAAGAAGTTCACATTGTTAAATAGTCACCATTTGAGGGCTGATTCCAACTTTTGCAAATGTTTAACATGCAGGATTTTCTATTCTGACTGCTGGCCAAGTAATTAATAAAATCACTCTTAGGTCACTATATAAATGTGCATTGTTCTGACTTACCAAACATATTTAGGGAAGTTTCCACATCTGAAGCCCAACTCTGTCCTACAGCTGCCTTAAAGCACAGTCTTGCTAGGAAAAGTGGTTCTGTAAAAATGGCACATTCTTGCTCAATATATACTCCTTGTGTGCATTGTGTTGTATCTGCTGCTGTTAGAGGCAAAAATATGTATTTACTGCTCTTTACTCCTGTCTGCACTGCAGAGCTAAAGGGGGAAGAGCCATAGATTCTGTTCCTTTATGTGCGTAATCCAAAGAAGTGTTCACTTAAATTGCACAAGTAGAGCTGAGGGCAGAGTGACCATTGTCATGCGGACTGCATTGGGGGGGGGGATTTGTGTTATGTGACATTAATATGTCAAAATCATAACGATTCATGTAAGACATACCATGTCAGGTACTGTTAGAAAGGTTATAATATGCTAAATAGGATGATAATATTTGTGTTCATGTTTTATATGTGTGAAGAAAGCTATGGAGACCTTTGATATACCTGTATTTCAAACTGTGCTGTAGAAGACACACCCCAGACAGAGAGGCCACAGGACAATAGCCCGCTTAATGGCCCATCAAGACCTTAACAAAAGCCAAAGGCCCAGGAAGAAACTAAAGGCATACCTGAAGAGTTACCAGGATTGGCCCATGTGACTATGGACTCCATTTTGGTTCCTGTAAAGTTCCACAAGCCACATGGCCAGCAACAGAGGGTATATAAGATCAAACCACAGAAACCATTTTGTCTTTTGTCTTTGTTCAGTTCTTTGCTCCTGTCCAGCTGCGGACACACCTCTGGATCAACACACTTTGCAACTGAACTGAAGGACTTAGACCCATCCAGGTACTGGATGTATACCAGAGGAACTATACAACTCCACAATTGTTCTAGAAACCTGATGTATATGGACTTTTAAATCATTTGTATGATCTGATTGCTTTAAGCCTTTAACACTTCTCTTATTGTTTGTTTTCCTTTTATTAATAAACCTTTAGTTTTAGTTACTAAAGGATTGGCTGGCAGCGTGGTATTTCGGGTAAGATCCAAACTTATAGTGAACTGGTCCTGTGGCTGATCCTTTGGGATCAGAGGGAATCTTTTAGTAAAGAGCATAGAGTTTAAATACAACTGGTCTCTTTACTGGACCTAGTGTCAGTTTGGGAGCCAGAGACTGAAATGCAGTAAAGGGGGCTGTGTGTATTTGTACAGTGGCTTCTTGATAACCAGTGTGGGGGAATCAGAAGCACTGTTTGTGGCTGGTTGGGAAGTCTGACTGTGGTGTCACCCACCAGTGCTGGGAGAATTTGCTCTCCTTTTACAGCCTGCCCTGACCCTGGCATTATCAGAGGGCTACCCTGGGCATGGATGGGTTACAGTGGCGTAGTCGGCAGGATCCACAGAACCAGAACATTTGGGTTTTGGATCAGAACCCCACGCTATTCCAAATTTTAAAATTGGATATTGAGAGTGTTAAAGACTAAAGTTAGTCAAGATGAGTGAGCAGAAAGCATATGAGAATCCAAGTAAATGGGATCTCCAAATTGAGAGAGAGAAGGCAGAACTTTGCTTGTGGGAAAAGCAACAGGAAGCAAAAATAGAGAAGGAGTTCGCTGAAAAGGAGCATCAAAGATGGATGGAAGAAAAGGCAGAGGATGATAGGAGGAAAAAAGAAATGGCTGAAAGAGAGCGTCAAAGAAAAAAAGAGTTTGCTGAAAAGGAGCATCGAAGACGGATAGAAAAAGCCAGAATGGAACTCCAAATCCTGGAAAATCAGAAAATGTATCTTTCTGGGAGCCCAGCTTCTCTTAACAATGATTGGGAAATAATCTCTCCAGTTTATAGCAAGTGTAAAGCCGCTCATCCGAGCCGTCGCCCAGGACCCGAGGGGCTTCCAGCTCCACGGCGAAAAGATCAACATCCTGGCCTACGCGGACGACCTGGTCCTGATCGCAGAGGACCCCACGCGCCTCCAGGCCATGCTGGACGCCACCAGCCGGGCGGCCGACTGGATAGGGCTGCGCTTCAATGCCAAAAAATGCGCGTCCCTCCACGTCGACGGCCGCAAGAAGGACCCGGTCCAGGCGAGCCCCTTCATCATCCAGGGCGAGACCATGACCCCCCTCAGGGAAGGTCAGGCATATCAGCACCTGGGCACGCCGACGGGTTTCCGCGTCCAGCAGACCCCCGAGGACACCATCCATGAGATCCTACGGGATGCCGCCAAGCTCGACGCCTCCCTGCTGGCGCCCTGGCAAAAGATCGCCGCCCTCAACACCTTCCTCATCCCCCGGATCGCGTTCGTCCTGCGGGGCTCAGCCGTGGCCAAAGTGCCCCTCAACAGAGCCGACGGCGTCATCCAGCGGCTCGTGAAGCGCTGGCTGTTCCTCCCGCAGAGGGCCAGCAACGAGCTGACCTACATCGGCCACCGACAGGGAGGCGCCAACGTGCCACGTATGGGCGACCTGTGCGACGTCGCGGTGATCACCCAGGCCTTCCGCCTGCTGACCTGCCCGGACGCCCAGGTGAAGGCCGTGGCGGCCAAAGCGCTACACGAGGCCGCCCAAAAGCGAATCGCCAGGTCCCCCTCCGGACAGGACATTGCCACCTACCTCAGCGGCTCCCTGGAAGGAGAGTTCCAGCGGGACAGGGGCGACATCTCCTCCCTCTGGTCCCGCGCCCGCGTCGCCACCCGGCGCCTGGGCAAGCGCCTGGGCTGCCGCTGGACGTGGTGCGAGGAGCGCCAAGAGCTGTCGGTGCTGGTCCCGCGGATCAGCACCCCCGACAACACCATCGTCCCCCCCCGCGCCCGGGGCACGCTGGAGAGGACCCTGAAGGACGCCATCCACGCCCTCTATGTGGAGACCCTGAAAAAGAAACCCGACCAGGGGAAGGTCTTTGACCTAACCAGCAAGTGGGACGCCAGCAACCACTTCCTGGCCGAGGGCAGCTACACCCGCTTTGCCGACTGGCGCTTCATTCACAGGGCCCGGCTGAACTGCCTGCCGCTCAACGGGGCCGTCCACCACGGGAACCGGGACAAGCGCTGTCGAAAGTGCGGGTACGTCAACGAGACCCTGCCCCACGTCCTCTGCGGCTGCAAACCCCACTCCAGGGCCTGGCAGCTCCGGCACAACGCGGTCCAAAACCGGCTGGCGAAAGCCATCCCGGCCCGGCTGGGCACGGTCGCCATCAACTCCGCCATCCCCGGCACCGACAGCCAGCTGAGGCCCGACCTCGTCATCACGGACGAGGAGCGCAAGAAGATCACCGTGGTGGACGTCACGGTCCCCTTCGAGAACCGGTCCCCCGCCTTCCACGCGGCACGGGCGCGGAAAGAAGAGAAGTACGCCCCCCTGGCGGACACGCTGAGAGCCAGGGGCTACGAGGTCCAGGTCCACGCCCTGATCGTGGGGGCCCTGGGCGCCTGGGACCCTCGCAATGAGGCCGTGCTGCGGGCCTGTGGCGTCGGCTGGCGCTACGCCCGCCTCATGCGACGCCTCATGGTGTCAGACTCTATCCGGTGGTCCCGGGACATTTACGTGGAGCACATCACCGGCCACAGACAATACCACGAAGAAGAAGCGAGCGCCACGACATAGAACCCCGTGAACCCTCATCACGTTCCCGCCACCCCACGGACCTCCTGGGGGACACCGCGCTGCCACAAACCTATGTACTCACCCCCCCACACACACCCCCTGCGATAAGTGTGACGCGCAACCCTCCCCCCATCACCGTATGGTCTCCTGCACCCTTAACCCCCACCCATTACCACCGCATCCGGGACTCCTCGGGCTATGACCTCGTTCTACTTCCCGACCCCAACGACTCTGTACCCACCGATAGCCCGTACCCCCACCCGAATCCCTCTTGTTCTTGTACTGTAAACCCTTATTGCTCGTGAAGCATTAACTTCGAATAAAAACTTTAAATCTGTTTAATACTGATATGGTAAATATGTGTAACCAGGTTAAGGGCACCCAGTCCCAGACTAAGTATAAATGTAAATCTTCTGTGCTGCCTGTAATCAACAGGGAAGTTTGTGAATGGGGGGTGCATGGCTCCAAGTTGTCTGTGTCTAGCCAGGTGTGCTGTAACAAGGAAGAGAGTGTCTCTAGCCTTGGGATTGTGGAGAATAGCAGCTTGTCTGTGGGAAATGGCTCTTTGCCTGTTAAAAAAGCCTTCCCACTCTCCCGGGATTTGTCTGTGAACAGCCATGCGGGCTGAGGGAAAGGGAGAAGAAAGTTTTTAAAGAGTTTGGAGGTTAAGAGTAGCAGTTTATCTGCTGGGGGGGAATTGGTCTCCAGTGTAATGTCTGTTAGGGGTAAGGGCTTGCCCATGGAGGAAGCTACCCCAGTCTCCAAAGGTTTGTCCGGGAACAGCCATGTGGGCTGGGGCATAGGGGAGGAAGTTTCAGACTGTTTGAATGTTAAGGATAGCAGTTTACCTGCTGAGGGAGAGTTTGTCTCCAAACTTCTGTCTAAAGAGCAGACAGAGCGTGCCTCTCAGCCTATTCTGATTGAGAATTTGTCAGCTGTGCCAGGAGTGGTTCTGGATGTAGCTGAAACCCAGAAAAAGTCTGTCAGAGCTCAGGAAAATGTCTCTTTGGAGCAGCCTCTAGCTGAAGAGGGAGAGGGCTTTTCTGTGGAAAGTGGATTGTTGCCTAAAAATGCTCCTGAAGGAATAAAATCTCTTGATAGCATTTGCAAGCAGTTTTCTGCAAGGGAGGGGTGTGATAGTGAATTGATTAAGTTAGCTCAGGATAAGTCACCGCCTGTAACAAGCAACAGTTTATATGTTGGGAAAAGTGGTTCCGCTTCTAACTGCCAAAGTTTTTCCAGTGCAGATGGATTCACTGACTTTGTTTTAGAAAGGTCCAGTTTGGATATCTTGAAAAAGGTTCCAAATGGAGTGAAAAGTATTAAGAAGTTTAAACAGCCCTGTGTGGCTGGGCTTGGTCAGTGTAAGGGAGAGACAATGATAATGGAACATGACTGTCTCCAGGTTGTTAGCTCTGTAAGTGATTGGACAGTGTCTCAGTTTCAGAGAAAGGACTGGGCAGCTTGGGCCACGCAGCAGAGCAGATGTGATGTTGATCTCTTGAGAATGCAGGGGGTGGTAGGCAAACTCTCACCTCTGAATGCTTTGGATATATCTTGTAGTCTCTTAGTGGATTCATGGGCATTTGATGCTATGTGGAGTCAGAAATTGACAATGAAAGAAAAACAGAACCCTGTTTATGAGATGCTAGTGAGAATGGTTGATGTCTCTTTAAAACCTAGTCCAGACTGGAAAGGGGTAACAGTTAAGAATTTGGAAACTAGTGAACTAGCCAGTGGGAGTGTAGATGCAAACTACCTGCCTGACAAGGGGGGGAAGATCCACCCATAGCTATTAGCAAGGAGAATTCCTCTTGGGTGTGGCCAGCTAAACCTGAGTTGGGTGTGCTTGGAACAGCTCTGAATTGGAGCCACATGCAAAATGAGTTTGTTAGGGCTCAACGAAAAAATGTTTCCTTGGGGGGGGGCCAGAGTGGAGGCCCAAAGCTTAGTCCAAGCAGGGGGGTAATGTAGAAGTAAGAGAGCAACCGGTGGTGAAGCATGTGCCACTAGTAAACTAACTAAACCCTTACAACTGTTTGTAAATATTAGACAACATTGTTACCTCCATTGTAAACCTTACAAAGATAAAGCCTGTTTTAGTTAAACATGATTTTGCTAATATGTGTGCCATTGTTAAGTCTTGTAGTTAATTTGTTGTTAGTGCAAGAACTGTAGAAATGTACCATGTGCTTGATAATTTGTAAAACCCTTAAAACTGTGTTAACATAAAAACTGAAAAGGGAGAGTGCCTGTGATGCATTCAGCAGTGTATAGGGACACTCTTTTCTGCATCAATTTTGCATGGGGGGTGTCATGCTGACCCAATTGGGGGAGCCCTTGAGGTGTATTCGGGAGCTCCGATTACTCCCTTCTACACCAGTCTCGCGTTGGGGGTGTCATGCGGACTGGATTGGGGGGGGGCATTTGTGTTATTTGACATTAATGTGTCAAAATCATAATGATTCATGTAAGACCTGCCATGTCAGGTGCTGTTAGAAAGGTTATAATGTGCTGAGTAAGAAGATAATATTTGTGTTCATGTGTGATATATGTGAAGAAAGTTATGGGGATCTTTGATATCCCTGTATTTCAAACTGTGCTGTAGAAGACACACCCCAGTCAGAGAGGCCGCAGGACAATAGCCCGCTTAATGGCCCATCAAGACCTTTACAGAGGCCAGAGGCCCAGGAAGAAACTAAAGACATACCTGAAGAGTTACCAGGATTGGCCCATGTGACTATGGACTCCATTTTGGTTCCTGTAAAGTTCCACAGGCCACATGGCCAGAAACAGAGGGTATATAAGATCAAACCACAGAAACCATTTTGTCTTTTGTCTTGTTCGTTGTTCCTGTCCAGCTGCGGACACACCTCTGGATCAACACACTTTGCAACTGAACTGAAGGACTTAGACCCATCCAGATACTTGATGTATACCAGAGGAACTATACAACTCCACAATTGTTCTAGAAACCTGATGTATATGGACTTTTAAATCATCTGTATGTATCTGATTGCTTTAAGCCTTTAACACTTCTCTTATTGTTTTTCTTTTATTAATAAACCTTTAGTTTTAGTTACTAAAGGATTGGCTGGCAGCGTGGTATTTTGGGTAAGATCCAAACTTATAGTGAACTGGTCCTGTGGCTGATCCTTTGGGATCAGAGGGAATCTTTTAGTAAAGAGCATAGAGTTTAATTAACTGGTCTCTTTACTGGACCTAGTGTCAGTTTGGGAGCCAGAGACTGAAATGCAGTAAAGGGGGCTGTGTGTATTTGTACAGTGGCTTCTTGATAACCAGTGTGGGGGAATCAGAAGCACTGTTTGTGGCTGGTTGGGAAGGCTGACTGCCGTGTCACCCACCAGTGCTGGGAGAATTTGCTCTCCTTTTGCAGCCTGCCCTGACCCTGGCATTATCAGTGGGCTACCCTGGGCACGGACGGGTTACAACCATGTCTAGAATAGATAGTGCTAGAAAATGTTTCACAGGCTGGTAAAAACAATTCAGCACCTAATTTTAAGCTATAATTAACCATAACCAGTGAACACATTTTTAAATGTAACTTGTCTGTCTACAATACGGTGGTAAGATGTGTTCAACATCACGTTAGCTAAAACATGATAGAGTTGACCTGTGTTCTGACAGGGTGCATTTTCCCAGAGTCAATGAGGCCAATCTGAAGATCATGGGGTTACACAGGAGTGAGGCCCTGATTTGGCCTGTAGAATCTTCACCACTGGTGCTGATGCACAAAAAGGAAAGAGCCCAACTGGACTTTGAGATCCCAGGTGGAAAATGCAGGAAAACAATCCAGTGGGCATGGAAACACTGTGGTGATAAACATGGAACCGCCCACTGTTGGTTTTAAAGTGACTCTCAGAGTGGAACCATGTTTTAAGGACAAGGAGTGCTTTCTTTGCCTTAGTCCAGTGTCTGGCCCCCCTCCTACTGTCAACATTGGTACTGACAGATCACATTTCTGTCTTGAAGGCACAGCCTGTTAATGCTCCCCTGAGGTGCACTTTGAGGCAGACAGCCAGCAAAGGCTACGTGCCTTCTACCTAAGAAGTATATTTAGTGGAGATGTGAGAATGTATGTACATCAATAGCACAGGATAGCAGCAATGTGATTTTTTTACTCATTTCCAGAGGAGCTACTGTGCAATAATTAGGTATTTAATATAGTCATTGCTGTCTGTCTCAGCAAAAACATGTAAGCTGGGTTCACTGCATTAGCAGAGACGCTGTATACATTTGGGCATTGTGTGCGAGACCTGAGTAGGACACCTAGGATGGATGACTCATCCAAATGCCATCCTCTATGCGTGGAGAGAGCCTCCATGGCACTACCCTATCTGTCACTGAGCACAGAAGGCAATAACTTCACTCTCCAGTGTTCTGGGGTATAAATCACAAGGGTCTAAGATGACACTCCAATGCAGGGGGGAATGTGACCGCTTCATTCTGCTACACAGCTGCCTTTCTCTAATGGGTAATGCCTCCCACCTGTGCTTTTATGAGGTGGTCCAGTGTTGTTTCCAGATGCGTTAGAACTAAGATCTGGCCCCTGGAGTGTCTGCCTCCCGTGCTGGAACAAGTTGTTGGTTCAGGTTCTCCCAACCCCTTTGTTTTCATGCTGTAATTACTTCCTTTCAGCTTCTAGCTCCTCCCTCCTTCTCCTGAAGTGAGATATTACTGTAGTTCTGAGCCTCTGATTTCTCCAGTGCAGCATCTCAGAAGGAGCTCCCTCTGCTTCCCCACCACAGACACAACTGGCACTCTCGGCTCTTGCATATTCACCATGGAAGTAAACCTTACAAGACGGGGAGCATAGCTGGAAGACAAATGTCCAAAATCTCAATGCATTCTGACAGGGATGTTTGGGTTTTTTTGTGTTTTGTTCAGTCCAACTCCACCCTCATGGCCGTATGGGATCAGATCAGTGATCTTAATAACACCTCCCTCAGTGGCATGGAGTCAAGTTCGATGTAGTCAGGTCTGTGCAGTTTTAGTTAAGACACCGTTACTTCCGTCAACTGTTACTGGCCTCCACAGCTGTCCCACAATGCCCTATGGTGACGGCTCTGGTCACTAATGTGAACTCCACTGCCCTGGGGTTGGGTGGACAGGAAGCCACCGCTCCTCTTCAGAGCCCTGCAAATTTTTGAAATTCCTTTTCTTGGTTGTCCAACTTGGCGAGCACATCTCACAGCTCTCCGCTGTTGTGGACAATTGCCCAGGTGACTGTGTGGACTCCATGCTGCAGATGAGCTCCTGCCTGGAGTACACAGGAGGGACTTGGTCTCCAGATCTGTAGGAAGGAGAGGCTGAGCAGGCACAGCACCGATCCAGCCCTAGAAACCCTCCGTATCTATGAGCAGAACGTTCAGGGGGCGGAGGAGAAGGGCTACAAGAGGGACCAGCTGCAGTGCCGCGGGAATGTGGAGAAAGAGTACAAGGGATGGGTGACCAGTGGATCCGGTTGGGCAGTGAGCCAGGATGTGTTTCTGAAGGTTTCTAGGGAGGAATGTCTTATTTCTTCCCCTGCAGTATGACACTTTCCCATGCCACTCAGCAACTACTTCTGCGGGCACTGTTGCAGTACACGGGCCTGTGTACTGTGGCATCAGGATGCCAGCAGCCCTTGTGCTTTCTCTGCCTCTGCTACTGCACCTGGGACTTAGCGAAGTACAGCGGTGGGGGGAGGGCAACAAATGAATAAACAGGAAAAAGTGGGGGGGGTCAGTGGGTAAAAAGTAGGGAACCTGAAGGGGCACTGAGCAGAGAAACCCGGACAGCGCCCACTGCTCCTCAAAGGTGTTTAGGGAGCCAGCGGATATGACCCAGAGGAATTCTGCCCAGACGCATGAATTGAGAGAGGAACAGAAACAGGCCCACAGTTACAGAGTACCCACTCAGCCATCCTTCCCCTGGTGGTGTAGATGGTCACGAGCAGAAGGTTGACGAGGAGGTCTCACTAGTTTGTGGAGTCATGGATGAGGTGTGCATATATCAGAAGGTGCAGGGAGAAGTGCAGCCAGAACCTCAGAAGAAGGTTCTGGAGGAGCCAGAAAAGGGGCTGCAACCTGGCGCACACCAGATAGATGTGTGCCAGGGCCTCTCTCAGAAGGGGCAGGTCTCAGGGAGAGAGGTGAACTGTGCCAGGTACACGCCCGTGCTCCTGGCTCCATGAAGGAGCCTCAAGCTGATATCCCTGGCAGGCTGTGGAACCAGGTTGGAATAGAGGATGGCCCACCAGGGTTCCTCACCCTCCACTGATGGCAGAAAGTCCCATCACTTAACATCAGGATGGGACATGAGGGTGAGGAAATAAAAGGGTGGAGCATGAGCATGTATAGATGTGCCCTTGGTGTAGTTCAGAAACAAACTAGCTGCAGGTCTTGCAGCCAGCCCGGAAAATGTGGAGAGTGTGACCAAGGGGGCTCACGGGATAGGGGCCCGATGAAAAGGTCCAGAGGATTAGGGGGTGGGTAAGGAGCACCCTCCCACAGGACCAGCACAAGGTAAACCTGAAAGACGAGCAGTAAGGCTGCCCTCAGCTTCTGGAGTATGCGCCAGGGGGGTCAAAGGGTGCAGAGCCCCATGTGCTGATCTCAGGATCCACCCAGTCCCTCCAGTCTTAGTCCAGGAGGTCTCCAATTCTGGTGACTCCTTCCAGGATAAACCTCTGGCACCCTGAGGGGGACTCTACCACCTGCACACCAAGCTGAGGATTGTGTAGCAGGGGCTCCATGAGGATATGCTGTCGGATGCTGAGCAGGTCTGACACCCCACAGCGTCCTGTTATTTCATTTTGTCACAGAACCCAAAACTTCATTCTCAGACAAAATAATATTAATAGTGCATTGGCAATGTTATATTCTTCTTGGAGTGCTTGCTCATGTCCATTCCATGGTCCATTCACACGCCCTGTGCACAGTTACCGGAAAAATTTTCCCTTTAGCAGATCCTGTAGGGCTGGCTTCGGTGCCCCCTGGAGTCCTGCGCACATGGTACGGTATATCAGGTGCCGCCGGCCCTGCATCCCCTCAGTTCCTTCTTTCCGCCACTGATGGTTACTGGAACTGGGTTCTTGCTTGTTTCAGGGCGTGCCTTTTAGCTGTAGTCTTTGGTTTTCACTTAAGTACTTGTTAAGTAGTTTGCTATTGTAGTAGTAGTAGATAAGGTAGTCCCATTAGAGATCTCCATCCTGCGTCAGGGTATGCCCCAATCTCCAGGCTTTAAGCCTTGTAAATCCTGTGGGAAGGCCTTCCTGGCTAGCGGCCCCCACAAAGACTGTTTGAAATGCCTTGGGGAGTCTCACAGAAAGGACAAGTGCCGCATCTGCAAGGCATTCAGACCAAGGACTCAAAAGGACAGAGAGGTCCGTCTGAAGGTCTTGTTAATGGAGGTGGCCCTGAGGCCAGCATCAGAGCATCCTGCTCTCTTTCGGCACCGAGCACTGGGGTGGTGCAATGTGCTCCGCCGGCACCAGCTCCATCGTAGCACCGGGCTTCCTCTTCACCACACAAGAAGCCCAGGAACCAGCGTCCGGCAGAAGACCAAGGACACGGAGTCAAGCTCCGGGGCAGCTCAGAGCCAGTGTGTCAAGCAACCCTGGCATAGGCAGGTTTCACCCGGGGCAGAGAGTCTCTCCGCAGTGTGCCCCCTAACTCCAGAGAGCGGAAGGGGATCGCTACACCTCACGGCGCTGTCGACGGCAGAGGGCTTTCAGGCAGCAGCCGACCTGTTGGACCTGCCCGTTCCTCACACCCCGTTGGCCCAGATGGAAAGGGTGAGGAGTGAGGTGCTGGCATTGAGGGGGAAACCTCCAGTGGGTCCTCCCCAGTGGCTGCACGCTTCCCCAGGCTCCTGACACACTTCTCCGCAAAACGGGTCACTGCGGCGGAGATTGATCCCACCGAGAAGCCCATCCCCTGGGGGCACATTCCCCGGGACTAAGGTGGTCTCTGGGGACAGAGCACTGGTACCAGAGGAGCCCAGACAGTCAACAGCATCACTCACAATTGCTGGTGCCGAGGACAGCGGCATTGATGAGTCGCCTTGGGTCCCACTTGGTATCCAGCAGATGCTCCCCGGCTGGAGCCCAGCACCACTTTTGGTCATCAGCACTGATGAGTTCACCTGCGTGAATGCGGCGCACAACCCAGTCGCTGGCATCGCAGCGCTTGCCCAGGGGGGAGTCCCGCCGACCATGGTCTTCATTACTGAGAGACTCCTGGTCGCCCAGATGCCACGCCTGTTCTTCCTCTTACCGCAAGCGCTCCTCCTCAGAGTCAATCCAGGCAGCAATGCTGCTGGTCGTCGGACTTGTACGTCTCGTCCCCAAGACGTCGGTCAAGGGAGCACCGGGATAGGAGGAACAGATACCACTTCCCCTCCCCTCAGTACTGTGAGATGGGGAGATGGTTGAGCTCAAAGCAATGCTGACCAGTGGCAGGAGGGTCTGGTGATTCTAGCAGCTTCCCCCACCCAGCCTCCTCAGTGGCCTCAGGTTCAATGGCCACCCCAATGGCAGTACTAGAACCCCTGAAGGTTACATGTGTCCTTGGACCCTACTCCCTTGTCTCTTCACGGACGCATTTGGAGGCCCTTGCATCACTGAGAGTCAGGGAAGGAGTCGGACCCCATGGAAGATACATCTGCGGGGACTCCCACACACTCAGCAGAAGTGCTGGCCCCTCTGGCACCGGGTTATTCATCCTCTTCCTCCCCAGACAAGGCACTGGCAGCAAGCCCACCGGATGACTTCTGGGCACACCAGGAGCTCCTAAAAAGAGTGGCCTCCAACCTCAGATTAGAAGCTGAGGAGCTGCAGGAGCAGACAGACGACCTGTTTAATGTAGTGGCAGCAGTGGCCCCATCTTGGGTCGCTCTGCCAGTGCATGAAGGGGCCCTGAAGTTGGCCAGGGGTGTCTGGCAGACTCCATCCTTCCTGCCCCCGACCTCGAAGAGGGTGGAGAAAAAAATATTATGTTCCCGTGAAAGGGTTTGAATACTTGTTCACCAATCCTGTGCCGAGCTCCCTCGTAGTGGTGGCAGCAAATGAAAGGGACAGGCAGGGACAACTTGGCTCAACCCCCAAAAACAAGGACAGCAAAAAACTGGACTTGTTTAGGAGAAAAATTTATTCTACTGTCAACCTCCTGTTTCATGCTGCCAATCAACGGGCATTGTTAGCGAGGTATAACTATAATTTGTGGGGCTCCCTCAAGCATTTTGGGTAGGCCATACCTCCAGATCAGGCCCAAGACTTCTCCATGGTTTTGAAGGAGGGCAGGACAGTGGCCAGAGTGGCCTCACAGGCTACCTCAGACACAGCCAATTCAGCGGCAAGGGCAATGGCCTCGGGGATCTCCATGCACCGTTGCTCGTGGCTCCAGTCATCTGGTCTCTCCCAGGAGGTGCAGCAGTCCATAAAGAACCTACCATTCGACAGAGCTGCAGTCTTTTCAGAGCAGACGGATGTGAAGCTCTATGGGCTTAAGGACTCTCGGGCAACTCTGCACTTGTTGGGTCTGTACACACCGCAGCTTCCAGGAGGCAGTTCAGAGCCAGCAGCAGCAACCCCGGTTCCTGACACAGCACTTTGGGACCTACAAAAGGAGAGAGAGAGGGGAACATTAGGCGGTGCAGGTAGGGCCCACCTTCTTCCTTGACCATGTAGCCACCTACCTCCTGATGCTCAAGTAGTCGGTATAATTTTGTTGGTGTGCACGAGGTCAGCACCCCAGCCTCGCACCTGGATCCTGGATCCCCACCTTTCCTAAACCATCTCACTCCTTTCCTCCTGGCCTGGGCCCATATAACATCAGACTGCTGGGTCCTGGGCACCAATGGAACGGACTATACTCTACAATTTGCCTCTCCTCCTTCCTGCACCTTCTCATCCCCGTGCCTCTTCAGGGATTCCTGTCACGAGCAACTCCTCTTACAAGAGGTGTATAATCTTCTCATACTGGGAGCTGTAGAGGAAGTCCCACTAGACATGACAGGATGAGGTTTCTACTCCCGATACTTCCTCATCCCAAAGGCCAAAGGGGGCTTAAACAAGTACATCAGAAGGCAAAAATTCCTCATGATTTCCCTGGCCTCTATTATTTCCTCCCTGGATCCAGGAGATTGGTCTGCTGCTCTTGATTTGAAGGATGTATATTTTCACATATTGATCTTTCCAGGTCACAGAAGATTCCTCAGGTTTGTGGTGGGCGGTTACCACTGCCAGTTTACAGCCCTCCTGCTTGACCTATCGTCAGCCCCAACAGTGTTCACGAAGTGCATGGCAGTGGTGGCTGTGCATCTCAGGCATCGACGGGTACAGATCTACCCGTATCTGGATGATTGGTTAATCAGGGGCAGGTCAAGAGCTCAGGCCCAAGGCAGTTTGGCCTCATGTAATCCACCTGTCACAGGCTGGGTCTGCTAGTAAACGAGCAGAAGTCTACTCGGGTGCCTGTACAAAGGATAGAATTTATCAGGGCAGACCTTGACTCCATGCAGGCCGCCAGAACATTCCTGCTGCAGGCCCAGTTCAAGGCCATGTCCAGCCTGATCAGGAACTTCTGAGCTTTCCCCCTTACAAAGGCTCGAGTCTGCAGCAGCTGGGCCACATGGCAGCATGCACCTACGTGAAGCTCAGACGTCTTCAGCTATGGCTGTCCTCAGCTTATGCCCGGAGCAGGCACCCTGTGGACAGGGTTGTTACAGTGCCCCCGCAGGTCCTGGCCTCCCTAGAATAGGGGTTAGACCCTTGCATGGTGATGGAGGGAATGCCCTTTGAACACAAGGGCCCCTCAATAACTCTGGTGTCTGGGATGGAGGGTGCACATCAGCTCAGGTCACAGTACCCAGGGGACCTGGTCGGAAGAGGACCAGGGGTTTCACATAAATGTCAGAGAGCTTCGAGCGATCCGTCTAGCATGCGTGGTGTTCCTCCCCTTTTTGAAGAGCAAGGTAATTCAGGTCCTGATGGACAACAGTGCCACAATTTACTATATCAACTGACAGGACGGGGCTCATTCCTCAGCCCTCTGTCTGGAGGTGTTTGGTCTGTGGGATATGGCGATAGGCCACAATTGTCACCTAGTGACTTCTCACCTCTCTGGTATCAGGAATGCCACAGCAGACTGGCTCAGGAGGTCCTTTGTACCATCTCATGAGTGATCTCTCTAGCCAGTGGTTGCCGATATGATTTTCCGGAGGTGGGGGTTTCCTCAAGTAGATCTCTTCACCTCCAGGCCCACAAGAATACAGCCAGTTCTGCTCC
Source organism: Mesoclemmys tuberculata (assembly GCA_007922155.1). Lineage (NCBI taxonomy): Eukaryota > Metazoa > Chordata > Testudines > Chelidae > Mesoclemmys > Mesoclemmys tuberculata. Next base: position 19,265,308 of record ML675629.1, on the reverse strand, counting down.
TTTCAGGGGTGGGATGAGGGAACCATGTCAGACGCCTTCCTCATTCTCTGGTCGGGAGGACAGGGGGGTCCGTTATACACCTTCCCTCCCATTCCATTAATACACAAGGTCCTGTTAAAGATCAAGACAGACAAGATGAAGGTTATTCTTATTGCATCCATATGGCCCAGGCAGCACTGGTTAATTATGCTCCTAGAGCTGTTGGTCGCCCCTCCCCTGGAGCTACCAAAGTAGTTCGACCTGCTTTCCCAGGACCAAGGGTGTCTCCTACACCTGGACCTGGAGTCCCTCCACCTGATGGTGTGGAGGCTGAATGGCTGAGCTTAGAGGAATGAGTTTGCTCATCACAGGTGCAATCCATGCTAATGAGTAGCAGGAAGCCCTCCACAAGGTCATTATATTTGGCCAAGTGGAAGAGGTTCACTTGCTGGGCCACAGCACAGCAGATTACACCTCACCAGGCACCAATCCAGGTGGTCCTGGACTACCTGTTGCGCCTCAAGCTCCAGGGTAGAGCTACTGCTTTGTTAAATTGCATCTGGCAGCTATGTCAGCCTTCCACTCCCTGATTCATGGGAGATCCGTTTTTTTCTCACGCCATGGTGGTGAAGTTTTTGAAGGGCATAGAAAAGTTCTACCCACAGGTCAGGGATCCCATACCCCCCTGGGACCTGAATTTGGTCCTCTCTAAACTCACGGGGGAGCCCCATTCGAGCCTATGGCCACTTGCCCACTTCTGTTACTGTCATGAAAGATGGCCTTCCTAGTACCCATCACCTTGGCTAGGAGGGTGTCTGAAATCAGGGCACTTACCTTGGAGCCGCCATACATGATTTTCTATAAGGATACGGTCCAGCTGAGGCCTCACCCGGCCTTCTTGCCCAAAGTGATTTCACAATTCCACACCACCCAGGACATTTTCCTGCCAATGTTTTTCCTAAAGCCGCACGCTTCAGAAGAGGAAAGGAGGTGATATACATTAGATGTACACAGAGCCCTGGCTTTCTGCATAGAGAGGATGAAGCCATCTCGTAAGTCCACGCAGCTGTTCATCAGAGTGGCCGAGAGGATGAAGGGCTTACCTGTTTTACGAATCTCCTCCTGGATAACTGCCTGCATATGCTTCTGCTATGAAAAGGCAAAGGTTCCCCTCCTGGGCAATGTCACAATTCACCCCACCAGAGCGCAGGTGTCTTCTGCAACTTTCCTGGCGTGCGTGCCTATGCAAGACATATGCAAAACTGCTACTTGGTCATCAGTGCACACCTTTACATCCCACTGTGCTATCATACAACAGCCATGGGATGACGCCAGATTTGTGGTGCTACAGTGGTGTTACAGTCAACCAACCTATGAACTCCGAACCTGCCTCCAAGGTACTGCCTGAGAATCACCTGCGATAGAATGGACATGAGCAAGCACTCAAAGAAGAAAAGACGGTTATTTACCTTGTAACTTGTTCTTCGAGATGGGTTGCTCAGGTCCATTCCATGACCTGCCCCATCCCCACTGTCAGAGTTGTCTGCAAGAAGGAACTGAGGGGGTGTAGGGCTGGGAACACCTGATATACTGAACCATGTGTGCAAGACTCCAGGGGGTGCCAAAGCCGGCCCTACGGGATCTGCTAAGGGAAAATGTTTTCTGGTAACGGTGCACAGGGTGCACACGCACTTACAATGGAATGGACATGAGCAACACATCTCGAAGAACAACAGTTACAAGTTAAATAAACCTCTTTTCCTACACACAGCACTCACTAATAGGTTCATACTGGGCTGCAAAAGAACAAGGCCAGGCAGAGCACACTACAGCAACACCCACTATCTGGCTCACGATTCAAATGGTCTTCCAAAGCTTCCCTGAGTTGTATAGCTCCGTGTTGAGCTCTTCTTGTAGCCCTCATATCTGGCTGTTCAAATTCAGCAGACAACCACTCCACTTCCACACCTGTCTGAAACTTTTCCCCCTTGACTTCACAGATATTATGTAGGACACAGCAGGCAACCAGAACCAGTGGGATATTTTTTCACTAAGGTCCAAGCTTGCAAGTAGACAGCACCAATGACCCTTCAAATGACCAAAGGCACACTGAACTGTCATTCTACACCTGCTGAGACTGTAGTTGAAGCACTCCTTGGTGTTGTTGAAGTGGCGGGTCACGAGCCATGGGAACAAGGGGTAGGCTGGGTCTCCCAGAATCGCTACTGGCATTTCAGCATTTCCAATGGTAATCCCCTGGTCAAGAAAGAAAATCCTTGCTTGCAGCTTTCTGAACAGCCCTGTGTTCTTAAAGATGCACACATCATGCACCTTCCCTGGCCAGCCCCACTAATGTCCATGAAGTATCCTGTTATCCACCAGCGCATTTGTTACCATAGAAAAGTAGCCATTTCTGTTGATATATTCTGTTGGGTCTGGTGCTAAAATAGGGATATGTGTGCCATCTATCACCCCAGTGCAGTTTGGGAACCCCACTTCTGCAAAACCATCCACTATGTCCTGCACATTGCCCAGAATGACAGTCCTGTGTAGCAGGAGGTGATTAATGGCCCTGCACACTTGCATGATAACCACACTTGCTGTTGATTTCTTGACTCCAAATTGATTCCTGACTAACTGGTAGCAATCTGGTGTTGCAAATTTCCATCAGTTCTCAACTGTCGGTGCAGCTCTCATTTTAGCATTCCTGCACTGGAGGGTTGGAGTTCGATGCATGGGTGCAGGAATGTGGCCTTGCACAGCCGAAAGTTCTGCAACCATTGCTTGTCATCACATACCTACATGGTGATGCGATCCTACCATCAGTGTTTGTTTCTTGTGCCCAGAGCCATCTGCAGTGGCTCCATGAAGGCTGCCAATAACCTTTAATTATTTCTTTTTATATCCCACAGTAATCTAGCCTCCAAAGAATCCTCATTTTCCCCGCAGCTCCCCTTATGGCTCTGGTCAGGCACCCTGTGCTTGCAATGCTCATGGCAATAGTGCAGAGCGGTGCATTCTCCATGCTTTTCTCCAAGATGGCAGCCCACGAGCAAGGATGAGTACATTTGCAGGGATTTTGAAAAAAGGCGTGAAATGTTATGAGATGCAGATGAAGTTATGGGATGGAGAACATTGATTATGGGAAGTTGAACTGCTCCCAGTCATATCTGTGCTACTCATTTCAGCCTCATGAGGCATTGCAAAAACTAACCAACACACCGGCACTGGATGGTAGCAAGTTGCAAAGTGGGATAGCTACCTTTGGTGCACTGAACTCTGAATCGATACAAGTGTTCCTGGTGAGGACATGTACCACCAACACACAGCGCATAGTGCGCACATGCACAAGTGGTTTTAAGAACGGTGGCGACTGTATGCCGACATAACTTAGGTTGACATAATTTTGTAGAGTAGTTACGACCTGAGGAAGATTTGCAAACTAAGTTTCCATTCCCTCTGCAGAGGCATCCTGTCATAGGGTTGGTGGTTCCCATATCATTCCTTGCTTTAGCTGGAGAAACTTTCATTCCCCTCTATTATTCTACTAGAATAATACTGTTTATCCTCTCCCATTCTGTGATTCAGCTACTTCTCATTAGGGAGGAATGAGACAAGCTGTGCAATAGAGTGAGAAATATCTTACCTGATAATTTTCCTTCTATTAGCAGCTTCTCTCTTCATTCAATCCACTCTGGCAATCTGGTAAATTAGCAGAATATAAATTGATTTTTTTCTCTAATGGGAGACTTAAACATATAATTGTCTTAAAGTTAATTAATACATTATATCAAGATGGTGTCTTAATGCTAATAACAAGTTGCTGTGGTGTTTCTAGAGCTTTGGAATAACCCTTCTGGTGGCCTGAGCCGAAGGGCTAGGCTTAGTTCTAGAGCCTCCAGCAACAACACTGGACCTTCTCCAAATTCCACAGAGGGGGAGAATTAACCTATTAGTGATGAATGAGGGGAGCTGCTAACAGAAAATGATCAGGTAATGAATTTCTCACTCAATCAGATAAAAGCCATCTTTTACTTAACTGACCAGCTTCAAAGGCTCAAATGTGTTTGATGTTCAAAGACTCTTTTTGGTCTTCAGTAGGTAAAGAAACAAAGTGTTTTAACTTCTGTTTATCCAGACCTGCAGCTAATTACATTTATTTGAATTGAGATTGAAGTCTGCAGGCTAGTTTTAATTCAGATTTGCCTTTCAAAGGGATTACTGTGTAAACATCTACTCTCTGTCATCAATCACATTTACCATTAAGGCCAAGGTTAGTTAAATGTTAACCCAGTGGGCACGTATCTTTAGTAGGGATTATTTATAAACCAGTTGGTGTTAACATAATTTCAAGATATTGAAACCAATGGTGTTGCAGAGGCATAACCAAAGATAGTATTTGGCCCATAGAAATGCAGTCAACGTTTAGTCTGTTTAAAAAAATTAACTAAAACTCCATAGAAAAATCTGCTGAGCTTTCTCCTTCTGCCTCTCCATATAGCCAAATCAACAGGGCTGTATGGAATATCTGACAGTAAAGAATTTGCTCATTCCTCGCTGGGCATTTTACTGTTGACTAATATGTTCAAGTTTCTGAACCTCCCTTTTAACTCTACTTTGGCCAGTCTTTTCTTTGCAAGGACTGGAGTAGAGTCTGTATAAACCACTGTATTTGTTTCCTCCATAAAGTGGTTTTCAGAATGTCATACTTACCAGAGAGAGAAAGTAGGTGAAATAATATCTTTTATTGGACCAATTTCTGTTGGGGGAAGGTATAAGCTTTCGTGCTACATTGAGCTCTTCTTTAGGACCTTAAATACAAAAAAACCTACAACACCCCCCCCCCGCTATTAGCATTACTCATCATAACTGACTCCTTATGTGCCATTGTTAGCAGATGGAGAACATGACTTAAATTTCATTGTCCAACATAGTACATGGAAGCTTTATTTTTTTTTTTTTTTAAATTTAAGAGAGGAATGCAATACTGCTTTTTGACATATGTCCCCAGTAATATTGCCTGCATCTGAGATTTGAGCATATGGATATAGCTAGACAGGGGGCATATGTTGTGTTGGAGAAGATCTTTGACAAAGTAATGGCTACTCTGGCAGAGACCAGACATGGTATTAACCACGTTAGTGGTTTTATAGAATACCATGGAGAACAGGATCTTCAACAAAGTAATGGCTACTGAGATGTGGATCCTGTTCTTCATTAAATCTTTCAGAAACTCCGTCATTCAGCCATTCCTGAACTGGCTAAACAGGAGTGGAGCTCTTGAGCAGTAGTCATTATATAGTCTTCTATCTCTTACCACTGGGACCGTGACCCAAGCTCTCCTTTGTTGTAGGCTACAAGGAACATTTCTTCTTTTCAGACAATTGTTCTTGCTCCTTCTTAGCTGTACATAATACATCATTCACTTTGGAATGCAGATTGATGGATGAAATAATATTTATAAATCAGGAAAGTAAATACACACTCACACAATATTTACGAACACAAGGTGAAGGACTTGAATTAGTTCACAATAGAAGTTCTCCTTCGAGTGATTGCTCAGATCCATTCCACTTAAGTCAGGGGTGGGCAAACTTTTTTACTCACGGGCCACAATGGGTTCTAAAATTTGACAGAGGGGCCGGCCATAAATAAACACATTTATGCACAGAGCACCCAACACACTGCACCCCAGCAGCCAGCACTTCAGACCACCCTCCGCCGTGAAATTGACTGTCCCTTGTCAATTTCGGCGGTGGAGCTGGAGAGTGGGACTCACAGCGGAGAATTTCCGCCCTGAAACTCACTCTCCGCTGTCAAATTCCGCAGACTGGCGGGCACGATACCATTTTAAGAACCGGTTCGCGTGAACCGGTTGGATATGCACACTGGCAGGCCCGATTTTAAGAACCCTGGGACCTGTTCGGCGGGCCGGATTAAAAAGCATAAAGGGCCGTATATGGCCCGGGGGCTGGACTTTGGACATGCCTGACTTAGGTGAATGCATGCCACTGTGCACTGGTTCCGGGAACTTTTTTCCTCTTAGCAGATCCTGTAGGGTCGGCACAGGCACCCCCTGGAGTGCCGCACTCATGCCACGGTACATAGGGCACCACCGACCCTACCCCCCCTCAGTTCCTTCTTTCCACCTGTGACACTTGCTGGAACTGGCACTTGCTCTCAGCAAGTGCCATTCCCCTTTATTTGATCTCTTTATTCTCCTAAGTACTGTAGTTAGCTTAAGTAGTTGTTAGATAAGAAGTCCCTGAGAGACTTAAGGTGGTCCGGCCATGTCCTGGCGGCCTGGATTTAAGACATTCCCCCCCCATAAGTACCTTAAGTGCTGGGGGGGAGGGAGAGGGATGAAAAAACAAAAAAAACACTCTACAGGGCTTTTAAAAGGAACAACCTGGGTGCAGAGCACACCACCAGTACCGGGCTCGGCTCCGCACCGGGTAGCAGCCCTGGTGCTGAAGGAGAGAAGGCAGCGCATGGAGTGCAGACACTCCCCTGCACCATGGGTACAGGCAGGGTCGAGGGCGGAGATGCACCAGCCACGGCCAGTCAAGTCTCCTCCAGTGCCTGCATCTCCGAGCAGGGAGCCACCCCTGACTCCTGGGAGTGGGAGAGTGCCCCTGCCAACGCCGTAGACACCAGAGGCTTTGGGCAGCAAGAACCTTGTTGGCCCGCTTACGCCTCCTCCATACTCGCCCCCGCTGAGGGAGAAGGGGCCGGTGTCCCAGGGCAAGCCCACATTGGGTCCCCCCGAAGGGCGGTGGAGACCCCTGGTACCGGGGGGGAAGATCTCCTGCCAGATGGCCACCGGGGGTACAGCGAGGACGCTCCCGCAGGAGTTGCTTCAGGTTGGTGTTGGTGAGCTGGCCTGCTTCGACTCGAGATGCGGAGTCCCCCTCTCGCCGCCGACATCAGTCCCCGGCACCGGAGGCAGTGTGGTCCAAGAGGCGGCACCGGTCGAGGGCCGCCAGGCGGTGCTCAGACAGCTCCTACTCCGCATCCCTAGCACTGTGGACTTCGCTCACACAGCAGGTGACGCAGAGCCTGCTTACTGTTGAAGGCCTTGGCACCGAGGGGTCCGCCCGCACCGAGGCGGTGTGGAACCTGGTCGCCACGCGAATACCGTGCTGCGCAGTCCCCAACGCAGAGCCCGGTCGCCGGAGTGTGGCTCGGCACTGCAGAGTCTGGAGCAGCGCTGGTCACGATTACCAAAGAGCAGGTGGGCCCACAGAATCCTTGGTACCAAGACGGCACTCTGGTACCAAGAGCTCCTGAGTGGAATGGATATGAGCAATCACTTGAAGGAGAAAACATGGCTACTTACCAGTAACTGTTCTTTGAGATGTGTTGCTCATATCCATTCCACACCCACCCTCCGTCCCCGCTGTCGGAGTCGGCAGAAAGACGGGACTGGGGGGGGGTAGGGTCGGAGGTGCCCTATGTACCGCGGCATGAGCGTGGCATTCCAGGAGGTGCCTGTGCCAACCCTACGGGGTCTGCTAAGGGGAAATATGTTCTGGGAACCAGTGCATGGTGGCATGCGTTCACCTAAGTGGAATGGATATGAGCAACACATCTCAAAGAACAGCAGTTACTGGTACGTAACCATGTTTTACGAAACCAAATACTGCACACCCATTACTCTTCGCCCATTGTAAAATAAGATAGAAATGAGAATTAAAGCTCAGAAGAGATACAAGCCCAAAGAAAGTATGATGTGTCACAGAAACTATCGAGTTCCCCTTCCTGACCATCCATTAGGACTGCTGTGAGGGGAATCCAAGCCCCTATGCTCTGGATCTCCTGGGGTGTATTAAGTTTCTGGTGCCTGAATGGAGCCTAGCCACTGCCCCAATCTTGGGGTCCCTAGGTGCACTCTCAGGCTGCAGACCTTCTGTCTGGCACTATCCCTTCCGAGTGTTGGAACCTGCTGTCTAACTGCCTAGCCTCTCTGGGCTCAGCCCTGACCTCTCTGGCTCGCCGGTAATTAAACACACTCTCTCCCAGAACTTCACCCAACAGATGTGAAGCTTCTGGTTTACAGTTTAAGTTGCTTAGGGGCATGCAGTAGTTGTGAAGCAATCAACATACACAATTTATTCAATCTATCAACTTTATGCTCTTTGTTTTTAATCATGTAAAGCACAAGAGCATGCAGATCATACAAAACAAAAATACATCCTAAACACAATGTTCCTCACTAGCTCACCCTTCTATTGAGAAATCTGCATTCCATCTTGCCCCACAACAGTCTCCTTCATCTTACACTGGTGTAATATGGCTTTCACCCAGTTTCCTACTGTGATTCCCTTCATACGCTCCTGCTGGGGTCACTTGCTTCTTCTGTTCTGCTTTTTGGTAATTTTCCATTACTTCCCAATCCCTACAACTGTCAAACAAAAGGAGGAAGTGCCTTTTCCCAGGTAGAGCAAACTTATTGTCTTAAAGAGTTTTACTTTGAATGGTGTTGTAGCTGTGTTGGTCCCAGTATGTGAGACAAGGTAGGTGAGGTAATATATCCACCAACAGCAGTTGGGCCAGTAAAAGAGATTACCTCACATACATTTTTCTCTCTCTTACTTTGAATAGATGATCATTGAGTGTTGATTGTTCATCATTGTTTTTGGCCTGGCAGAGACATGAAACATACCTTCAAACTCACAGGGGACCAACATCTACATCCATACATCTAGCCTTTTCATGACACAGTAATTTCATGGTACAATTTCATAAAATCATCTAAAATTCCGAAGTGGTACAGACAGAACCCGCAATTGTCACATGAAGAATCATTGAATTGTAATTACTTTGACAGAGACCTTTCTGAATATGTCCCCTAGTTACATAGAACGGAAATGACTGGCAGACTGTTTCCAGTGTTAGAAATCCTGTCCTTTTTGCTATCAATCATTATCCTGGAAGACACAAACCTTTAGACATCTCTGTCCAGATGTATCTTTGTTTTTCTGTCACCGTGACAGTAGAACTGTGATGTGCTGGAACTTAGAATTCCAGAACATGCTGCTTTCGTGAGTTTTAGACCTTCATGAGACTCAGCCTCAATAAACAAAGTCACAATTATAAAACACATGAGTTTGTGTATACTTGTCAGGTAGATAAAGACACCACTTGTCCTCCAGCTTTGAATGTCACAATAAAGTGACCATAGGCTCTTTATTTGACATTTCATCCCAATATACTCACATCTTGACTTGTCAATCACAAATATTTTGCTGACACCAGGAAGGGTAAATCTGTCTCCATTATGAAGTGATTGGGATTTCAGCATCAGGATCTGATAGCACCAGGGTTCAGAACCTTTTTGAATCATGACCCACCTTCACATATTTACTTGGAGGCTGCTGCCTCCCACTTACTTACTCAAATTTGGCTAGGCCATCTCTCTCTCTCATAACGGAGGGGTGGCTGGACCCAATTTGAGTGGCACTGTGACTTGTGCGCCAGGTTGCAATACCACTTACTCAGATTTGGCCTGGCGCTTGCCCCCACCACCCGCTTTTACTATAATTACTGAATTATTAGACACAGAGGACTGGATATATGTTTCTTTTGGCTTTTAAGAAATTATAGAATCATTCATGTTAGAGATTAGATTAACTCATTCCCCTGTACAGTAGGATATAATCCCTTGGAACAGGATATATGTAAGATTAAACTGAGAATAAACTTGATTTTAGAAAGCGTAAACGTAATTTGAAGGATCTCATCATGAGGCTAGAAACTATGATGCATATGAGTATTTTTACTCGTAGGAATAGTCCTGCTGAAATCCATGGTACTACTCACATGATTAAATGTAAGCACGTGTAATGTTTTGTGGCACCTAGTTCCCAGTTCCAGACCTGCCAAGTGTGACTTGTTTTTGAAGACAAAGACTCTCATGAGGGATGAATTTTAAGGGTATTTCTCATTCTCCCCCTGTACTGAAGAGTTTTGCAGTTGGTTTTCAAAGAGAGAAAGGCTTCAGAAACCCTTTGATGTGTTGTTCTGAAAATTCCCATTCACAGTGTCCTCGCCTGAGACGCCAGGCCCGATGTAGGCTGGGCTTGTTACCTAACAAATAACGAAACCACGGTCCCCACCCTGAATGTGCATGTGCTCCTCTGCATGCCTGGACTTTGGGCGGGAGAGGGGGATGGTGCCCTCACATTACAGGGAATCCCTGGCTGCCTGTAGAGTCCCAGGCAAGACGATTTCCTACTTCCCAGCCCAAGGCTTGCCTCGTATCTTCCCTCCGCACCAGCCCCACGCCTGCCAACCTTCCCTCCCAGGAACGACCCTAAGCAGCTTCAACTGGAAGTTGAAGCCTGTTCTCCTCAGCGCCCTGCAGACTGTTTCGGGCTGGCTACCCCGCATCCACACCACGGCGAGCTCTGGGCGAGCCAAACCGAACTCTCCAGCTTAACTGGCTAGGCAGCTTGGGACCCCCCTGCCCTCTGCCAGACGGGAACCCGCGGCCTGAGTGCCCCCCTGTGCCTGTCTGGGGGATCCCCGAGTGCCCGCTTTCCCTGCCTAGGGGATCCCCGAGTGCCTGCTTTCCCTGCCTGGTGGGATCCCTGCAACCACGGCCCCCCCTTTCCCTGCCTGGGGGGATCCCTGTGCCCCCTTTCCCTGTCTTGGAGGATCCCTGTGCCCCCTTTCCCTGCCTGGGGGGATCCCCACAACCACAGCCCCCCTTTCCTTGCTGGGGGGGACCCCGTGCTCCCCTTTCCCTGCCTGGGGGGATCCCCACAACCACGGCCCCCCTTTCCCTGCTGGGGGGGACCCCGTGCCCCTTTTCCCTGCCTGAGGGGATCCCCGCAACCAGGGCCCCCCTTTCCCTGATGGGGGGACCCCCGCGCCCCCTTTCCCTGC
>ML675629.1:19222211-19254429 GCA_007922155.1 Mesoclemmys tuberculata | reverse complement strand
CTTTCCCTGATGGGGGGACCCCCGCGCCCCCTTTCCCTGCCTGGGGGATCCCCACAACCCCGGCCCCCCTTTCCCTGCCTGGGGGGACCCCCATACCTCCGCCGCCCCCCCCCGCGAGGGGCTCCCTGCGCCCCAAGCGGCCTCTCAGCGCCTCCGTCCCGCCCCGGCCGCGGCTCTTTCCGGCGGCCCCCCCCGGCGGCGCTGCCACATCCTCCGCTGACATCAGCCCGCGCCGCCATATTGGAGGAGAAGCCGCCGCCGCCCGCTCGGCCGCTCCCGCTGCAGGGGAGCCGGGCCCTCCGCCCCGCGGCCGAGCCCTGCCCATGCGTCCCCCCGGCCGGCCGCAGCCCCGGCGCGGCTAGGAGAGCCCGTGTCCGCGGCCCGGCGCCATGACTTCCCTGACCCAGCGCAGCTCGGGCCTGGTGCAGCGCCGCACCGAGGCCTCCCGCAGCGCTGCCGCCGCCGACAAGGAGCGGGTGGCCGGGGGCGGCCCGGAGGAGGAGGGCGGCCGCCGGGACGAGCAGGGCGACGACGAGAAGGGCGACTCCAAGGAAACCCGGCTCACTCTGATGGAGGAGGTGCTGCTGCTGGGCCTCAAGGACCGAGAGGTGCGGGGGGCAGGGACTTCTCGGGGGGCTGGGATGTGGGGGTGGGGCAGGGACCGGGGGGGGCTGGGATGTGGGGGTGGGGCAGGGATCGGGGGGGGGCTGGGATGTGGGGGTGGGGCAGGGATCGGGGGGGCTGGGATAAGGGGAGGTGGGACAAGGGGGGGCCAAGGACGGTGGGGGATGGGATAAGGGGGGCCAAGGACGGGGGGTGGGGCAAGGACCAGGGGGGCTGGGATATGGGAAGGCAAGAACGGGGGGGGCTGGGATATGGGGGGTGGGGCAAGAACAGGGGGGCTGGGATATCGGGGGGCAAGAACAGGGGGGGCTGGAATGCGGGGGTGGGGCAAGGACATGGGGGGAAGGCTGGGATAGGATATGGGGGTGGGCCAAGGACCTTGGGGGTGGGATAGGTGGGTGGGCCAAGGAGGGAGGGAGAGCAGGACCTGATGGGATATTTGGGGACGCAAGATATGGGAGCGCCCAGGACCTGGCGGGTGAGGGGGGCTGTGAGGCCTTTGGAGGACTGCCTTGGTGCAGTGAATTGGAGAGGGGTAGTGATTCTGGGAAGGAGGAGGCTTGGGTGCACATAGAGGCTTTTTAGTCAGGATGGTGACTGTGGCTTTGGGGACAAAGGCAGGGATCTTGGCGGTGAGGGCCAGGAACTCCAAATACTAGTGGGGGTGGAATTGGGGGGCCTGGGCGGAGCTGTAATATTTTACTCACCCTTCCACAGCTCATTTGGAACTGTGGTGTATGGGAGACTGGCTCAATTGTATGCATTTGGTGGCACACAATAATGTTGTACCTTAGGGGTTGCTAAATTCATTGAATTGCCAAATTGGAGATGCAGGTGTCTGTGTGTGTAAAATACTTTGCTTAAAAACGTTCTTTGCAATTAGCAATTCTAGTCTAGTGCATGCTAAGCGCTTATTTTTAGCTGTTTAATATGCTGTGAGATATGTTTATTTCTGACAGAAATGGGCTTCAGACACTAGAAGTGGGTCTAGTCTATTAATCGTGGTACACGATTTCATGTTTTGTTTAATTTCACATTTGAAATTTATTTTATTTGTAGTTGTGTTTGTGACATGGTTATAGAAGGGTCTGGTTCATTTCTCCCGAAGTGTTTCTTTTCCTTTTTTTGAGAGGAGAAGAGGTTTAATAGGGATAAGGAGAACAAATCCTGTTGGAACAAGTTTACGAGAAGGGGACTGATTAGTTTATGTGTTATATACTAATGCTGGCCTTTCCTTCAGTTTTGATGTCACCTGTAAACTTAAAGGTCTGTGCTGCTTTTGAAGCCAACTAGCAAATGCAGGCAGTGGGGGAAGAAGATACCTTAAAATTGTATGTGTTCACTATAACAATCTGATGTGAGATGAGACTGCCAGCATTATGTTTTGGATTACTTTTATTGAATGATACATAAAATTAATTAGCCAACTAATAATGGCTAGGTTGAGAAGCAGCTGGTATAACTGATATTTTTTTTAAATGTGTGTATTAAAATTGTATATAATTTTTATATCCCTGTTTCTGATCTCTTGTGTGATACTTCTTGTCTTAGGCCATGTTCTTGTAATTGGATCTGCTGGGTGGACCTTTGCACTTGCATGGAGTCCCAGTAAAGTCCTGAGGCATCCACACTGACACATGGATCCATCAATGTAAATCTGATGGCCTTATTTAAACACGTTCTTATCTTTTCACGGAAGAGTAGTCCCACTGAAGTAAAGTTAAGCATGTGCTAAAGTCCTTGCAGGATCGGGGCCTTAGACTGTAAACTCTTTTTGCTTGGGAGAAAGAGGGGGGAGGGGAGAGAATACAAATTATTAATTGAAATTGGGCCTCAAAATTGTCTTTGTAAAAGTCATGTATCAAATTGTTATAGAACAAATTATCTAACTACATCTTTAATAGCTGCATATCCCACAAGATAATCTAAGGGTTTTTTCTACAGAAAGGTGTCTTATGTAGATTTATACTTTGTTTAATGTTTCTGCACTGACACAAATATTCATGGTACTTTATAGACAAAAGAAATATACCTGTCCCAGAGAGCTTACAGTTGAGAAAAAAGAGATGAGGTCATCCACTGGGGTTAAGTAGGGGATATGTGGAAAAGGGCTACAGCAATAGGCAGTTATTGAGGTTTGTGGTAAATGTGTCATGGGAGTTGTGTGTTGTGTGTGTTTGTTTCCTTAGCTCTTTTGTAGAGTTTTCTGTCCTCAGACTGCTTTAAAGGATATTGTCAACTTAAAATCACTTATCTTTGAAAATATTTGACCTTCCATTGCTAGTTCTAACATTCTAATATTACTAACATTCTGTTAGTAAACACAAATAGTTTTCTCTTCTTTTTCCCAACTAATCTATTTTGTGCATTTGACAGCACTTTATGTATAGTCAGTTTCGTTGTATGGTTTGTTTCCTCTATTGTTTGTGTGGGTCTTTCTCACAGCAATAGGATAGCAGAAAAACATTTTTAAACCTAGTCAAGAGTGACTGTAAAACCATAAAAAGTGGCAGGGAAATTTAGGAGCAAGTGTAGTACCCAAAAGAACTTTAAACTTTTAAAATTGACTAAATTTCAAGCTGACAACGTCCTATCCACTTATTATGATGGAATACAATCAACTTCAAACAAAAGGATTCTAGTTATAGAAAACTGCAGTATAGCTTTATTGAACTAAGATCACATGTTCTCCTAAAAACTCTAGGTACCTGGTAGGAAAGATTAATTGATAATTGGGAATTTAATATTCATATCTTAGCTAAATAATAGCTATACCTTTTTTTTCCTTAAAACTTGAGGCAGTGGTGGAAAGAATCTGGAAAGATATGTTAGTTGTCCATATGTAATTATATTCTATCAATATAATTTAATGTAATCTAACACCACCTAAACTATATACAGAAGGGTTCCTGTTGAAATGGATGCAATTTGTAATTTAAATATGTGGTGAGACTTTACTTTTATAACATTTTTTGAAAAAGGTTCAAACAGCAATGTAGCTCTTGGAATTTTATATAGCTGATTATATCCAATGTATTGTAGATTTTTAAGTGGATCCTGCTATCAAAAGAGATGCACTATTTTGATTAAATCATAGCAAAACTCTCAGTTGATGTCTGCTGAATGTAATTCCTCTATACTTGGTTTAACAAAGCCTGGGACATCCTTGGTATGGAGAAATTTGCTGTTTTAAAAAACAAAGAATACTTTATCTTACTATTTGGGCATCATTAATTGTATTTACTATGTGCACTATATATGTGTCCAGAGCACATAGTCTGTTGGCCTTTGATCCTTACCTGTGATATTGTTCATACATCTTGAGTTTTATTTTCCTGTTGATTATTCCTCTTTATTTTGTTTATTCCACATGCACATAATCATTTCTGTATTTTAATATTAAGATAGTATACAAAAGAAATAATTTAGTACAAAAATTACATATTCACGCATGCATGTCTCACGATAAACATTCTGATGTATAGTGTCTATTATAAATAATATAGATACTGAGGAGCTTAATGTAAATACATCTTGAGGCAATAGGCAAAATACTGAATTACAAAGGTCTAAATTTCTGTGAACTTTGAGTACAAGCAATATTCCAGTAGAAGTATAGTCTGAGTGACACACTTAAGTGTGATGGTCTAGATAAAATATATTCTAATTTTCGGTACATGTAATTGTATATGAAAAGTACTATGGATTTTGGAGCAAGGCAATATACCTTTTGTATAGAAGACAAGAATTGGCGAAATGGTGGGCAAAAGGAGTCATGTATGTTTGTTTTCTTTTTCATCTTTGTGGGTCTGTAGTCTGCACAGAATGTTCAGGATCATATTCTTTAAGTATTACAATAGTGCTATATTGCTCCTGTGTAGGTTACATTTGAGCTTCCAGGAACGGTGAGTGTTCAGTAGACACAATCTCTTTAATGTGTGTATTATGGAATAGTGACATATATAAAGCTATCTGGAGTTGTTGGGTAGCTTGAACAATCTAGGATGCCGAAATGTTCTAAAGTTTACTGAGATATTTCAATTAATAGCCGCTTGGCATGCTACTGGGACAATGGAGAGTAATGTTAACTGGCAGATGTTGTGTCCTTTGGGGAATAGCTAACATATTGGAACACAGTGCATAGCTAGGATTCTTCAGGGATCATCACATCTTCAGGAAATTCTACAATTCCTCTGGAAACCCTTAAGAAGCTAAGCCCTAAAAAGGAAATTCAGTTCATCCAAACCCTTTAAAGTTATTGACTAAAGGAGTAATGTATTCCAGAGTTCTCCAGTGTCCCTTTTTAGTTTTCCATTTTTACAGTTTTTGCTTGGATAAATGCTTAACCAGTGTTTTGTGTCTAATTTTAGAAGTCCAAAGTTCTCTTTACTGTGATCAAAAACAGTAATACATTTTTAATTAATAGGATTATTGTTTTTAAAGTAGCTGTGTCTTGTGCTTGGATGTAAAAACTGATAAACATTGTTGGACCAAAATAACACTCTCCCAACCTTTGGAATTTTGCACAACTCTGACAATCCAATTTCCTACTGATGTCCTATTCATTCCTGTTCTCTGGCTTTTCTTTCAATTTTGGGCCCAATCTTTAAATACAGGATCCACTGGAATTCATTGGAAGTTTTTGGCATTCTACTTACATTACAAATTTCTGTGACATGGGGGTGCTTATCTTTTTGAAGTAGGAGGATGACGATGGCTTGCTGCTATAGCCAATAGAGAGATGTAAGAATCCACTGAAGTATTTTACTGTATTAAGTTATAATATAATATTTATAAAAGGACCAGTGAAACAGGGTTGCTCTTTGATGGACTTACTGAAGTGCTTGAGGAAGATGGAACAATAAATAATGGGATGATGGGAAAGTTTATTTGAAAACACTGTCTAATTTAAAATATCAATACAGATGACTTTGCTCTTAACAGCTCTTGTTAATCTTTTACACAGTCTCTATCTCTGGAGTGAGGTACTTTTTAAACTACAAGGTTGGGAATTGGCTGCTTTCCATAACAGCTACTTGCTTTTTTTGAGTTCTCTATGTAGGAAATAAAAACCTGTTCAATCATAGCAATATATACAGCTACTCCACTCTCTTTACAGATGTACCACAACTAATCTATTTGGAGAAGCATGATAGGTCATGAAACCAGCCTCAATGAGTCCTCTGTTTTATTTCCATGGTGTAGATAATTAATATTCTAAATACTTTAATATTTTCAAATATTATATATTCAATAATAATATAATATATTCAAATATTTTAACTGATACCCAGGATGCTGAAACAAAACTCATGGAAATTGTACAATATGCTGAGGTACTTGCTATTGTCTATTGCAATCTGCTCTTTAGACTGCTATAACTGAAATTTTCTTGGCGCACACAGGGAGAAATTTAATCAGGAATTCATGTAGCTTGGGCAACAGTAGACCTTTTTAGTTTTCATGGTGCTTTTTTGAGCTGGAGACTGGACTGTAATTTACTGAAGAAAAGTAATGCTAGGTCACTTTACCAGGTACTGAAATATCGCTTAGATCTATGCTGGCTGGGAAAACTTCTATAGAGGAGGTCATGATTTTGAAAACTTCAAAACTAAAAATTGCCCTACAGAAAGTAGAAGGTATCTTTTGCATTATATTTTCATTTTCTTACCCGAGTTTTAGCTGTGGAGGGCTTCAGCCTATAAGTGTTTTCACAGTGCTGACACCCACAGACTAGATGAAATGCATCTGCTCTCTACTAACTCACCTACACTGGACAGAAGTCTATAAAGGGAAACTTGATCACAGTCAGGTACTAAGATCCTACATTCATTTTGACCCTTGCCAGTTAATGATTTAACATTTCTTTTAACTAGGCATTTAATGACTAACCTCATAAGTTAATTTTATCATGTTCATTTCAGTAAACTTATTTTTTTACAATTCCATACAAAAATCTTAAGAAAAGGCAGCACAGTCAAGTAGTCAAAAACAAAAATTGGCAGTGTTTCATGTGCACTTTCAGTGACATTTGTGGGTACTCACCACTTTAACAAATCAGGCTTTTTGCATGATTCTTCTTCTCTGAATATTTCTTTTAGTAACTTTGCCATCTGTCATGTACTATACATTTACTTTAAAGCCAGTATCACAATCTCCTGAGATACAATTCAGAGGTTAAGATAATTCACTATGTAGACAACTTAGCTGTGAACTGAGGTGGCCTTTATACACCAACCAGTGTTCACTGTTCTATGTTATGTATTTAATGATGGACTGAGTAAGAATTATTTTACTGTGTACTTCCAACATGACACAAGTGGACTCAGTTGTACTCTGTCCCCTCCATATCCTGCCATCTTAAGAGTGGAAATCTCCACAGTTGTTGAAGGCAGTCTGGGTCTTTTTGACCTGGCAGGGTTACAGACCTCTGGCCACAACAGCTAATTAATTTTTTTAAGGCAACCAGCAAATCTACTCTTCTGGAGCTTTGGGCTCATGGTTTTACTGAAGCACTTTCCTGTCTTTCATCTTCTACCTGGACCAAGTGGCAAGAAAAGAGAAGATTCAGAAATGGTACTGTGCGCTCAGCCTGTCACAACGGATCTGCAGCTGCAAAAGAGTCTAGAGTCTGGGAAAGACCTTACTACCTCAGTTCCCAGCTAGTGTGTGGGTGATGACAGCACCAAGATGTCTGAGTGCATTCCAGTGAAGCATTGTCTCTCTGGAGAAACTAATAAACTACGTCATCCACCCCCTTTTCCTTCTCCACCTGCGCCCACACACTCCAACTCGGGGACAATCCCATCCTTTTCTCTGGGGAAACCCTTCTCCTCCTATCCCTGCCTGTGGCTTCAGACCTGATTCCCAGGAAGGAGCCAGATTCCAATTCTATAATCCTCAAATTTTCTTGGAGAAATAGAACTAGTGACATGCTGTGTGAGACTTATGCCTCCTTTCTACACTCATTCTCACCAAACATAAAAAGCCTAACTAGGAATGAGGGACCGAAGAGATGATAACCCTGAGCTCTGGTTTTGACTTTGGCTTCCCCAATAATGATGGGGAATTGTCTGACTGATAAGCGTGAACCTTCACAAGCCAGAAAAGGTCAGAAGTCAAACACTGACTTTCTTGTCATAAGAAACACAAATCAAAGACATTCAAAAGCAAGAAAAGACCAAACAAAGGGTTTTGATCTAATTCAGCTAGAAGAAGTGCAGTTTTGCCAGTGGGATTGGTGAAGAGGAGATACACTTTTATGCCCTCCCACACCTCTTGTGAAAGAAGGTGATTGCTCCCTGGGGCTTCAGACTGAAAAAGTGGAGGTGACAGAGAGACAACTCCTCAAAATTGAAATGCTTTCCCCTGAAGTCTGTTGTGCATCTTCCTCCATCTAGCATTTGAAGATGTGATAAATGTGGAATGTGAGGTCCAGGATTCTCTTAGATTGTACTCACTGCCAAAGCACAAGGGATATGTTACTCTGACTAAGGTATCGGCCACTTCCCGAGTCCAAAACAGTCATTCCATTGGTAGGCAAGTTTTTATCTAGAGAACCCATGAATATGAGGGGTTAGTCTATTGTAAGGTGCAATTACAATGCAACTTTAAACATCCTTTTATGCCAACAGTGCTGTCCACAGTGCCAGTTTGAGCATCAGATTGCTGTGAGGTGATACATCTACCGAATCCCATGTGGCTTAAGCCTCGGGGTTCTGAACATAGCCGTGATGCTGTCACTGTTTCGGGGTCTCCTCTGAGTTGCACCCATGCATGCAGTATAACTGTTTAGTCCCTGGAATTAGTGTTGACTTCTTAGATTCCTCTGGAGCCTAAACACATTATCTTCCAGAACTCCAGCCATGTGGTGTTCTGGTTCCACAGTTCATTTCAAGAGATGCATGGTAAATGTAATATGTAAAATGCAGAGATGCTTTGCACGTGATTCTAAAACCATGGCTCTTAATTGCATGAGAAATAACAGATCTATACAAAAATAATAAACCCTACATGTATTTCCCTGCCTTAGTTTCTGAACATTCTTAGGGCTGGGTCAGGGTCCTCAATCTGCAGTGCATGGGTTATGTTCTGAAACATGGAGTCTTCTCTCTCTAGCTCATCTTCACCTTCTTTCTGTCTCTTGCCCAAAACTTCCTATGCAATGCCTTCTATCTTCCCCCCCTCCAAATCTTTTATAAACTTCCAGTCCCTCACTCAGGTGGCTCCTGGATCAGCATCATAAGGTAATCCCAGACTCTTATCAGGTGACTTTATTGCTAGGCAACCTCTCTCCTGATAAACTAGTTCATCTAGGTAGGAGCCAGCCTGTTTTAGAGTGATTCCATTTCAATGGGAGAGTAACTAAGTCAGTGAACCTCTATGATTAGCCCTCTGCCACAAGCCTTTGGAATTCCAATCTACCATGAAGCTAACATAGAGGAGATAAAGAACCCAATATTCAAAATGGAGTTGGCAGTCTGAAACTGATATAAATTGTTTTATAGTGGGGACTGTTTATATATACGTTGTACAAACAGATTCACTAGATTGTCACAAATGCATCATCCTTATTAAGATCTATCCTGGCTTAGACGGAGAAGGAGGTTATTTCCCCAAAGGACAAAGTAATTACTAGTAGAACTTCTGAGAGGTCTGTTTCCCTTTACTTTTGCATTCCTAATGTTTTTCTTAATGGAAATGTTGGTTTGCCAAGTTTTGGAAATACGTTTCCATTGACCCACAAAGAGAGTGTGTTAGAAGCTGGTGCCTCAATAAATTGTCATTTGCTCTGACACTGCTTATTGCAAACAATTATTGTTCTAGTCCTCCCTTCCCCCGAGAAATGGATTTTTCTTCTGTGCACATCCCACAATTAAACATCCCACAATTGTGGGGCATTGTGAGAGGGGATGGATGAGTCAAAAACTTATTCTGATCTGCAAATTTCATTTTTGAACCTTCATGGCCTGCAATCTGACCGTGAAGATTATTTCTGAGAAGCTGCAGAAAGAAGTTTTTTCTGCATCTCTGTGTCCAAAGTTAAAGGATCTGTTATAAATGAAAATCAGTTTACTTTATAGCATGGCTAAATATTTACATTAATAAGAAAGTAGTACCTTACAGTACTAGAAGCTATTGTTCTGGGAAAGCTTGGAGGAGGATGTTCCCTTACCTTAGTCAAGACAAAAGTTCTCATCTGTCCATCTAGGAAAGAAGGGGAAACATCACTTAAGAAAGTGGGCTGTGAAGGATCCAAGAAAGGATGTTTTCTTTCCTAAAAACATCTTAGGCAAGAAAAGTTCCCTGTAGGAGTTTCTGGTTGAAATTCTTTGACCTGTGTTATGCAGGAGGTCTGATAAGATGATCACAGTTGTGCCTCCTGGCCTTTATCTATAAGAATACATTTAATCTTCTGACATATGCAGGGGCCAGAATACTAAGCGAGTAAATATGTGCTAGGATCATAGAAACAATGT
Source organism: Mesoclemmys tuberculata (assembly GCA_007922155.1). NCBI lineage: Eukaryota > Metazoa > Chordata > Testudines > Chelidae > Mesoclemmys > Mesoclemmys tuberculata. The sequence continues at coordinate 19,244,326 of ML675629.1, read as the reverse complement.
CAAGATATAATTAGATGGTGTAAAGCACAGGCACCGGAAGAAAGTAATTTAAGTTTGTGTAAACCCTCATCTGTAGCATTTCCTGAATTTATGTATTTATTTATTTATGAATGCATAACTGTGCAAACTTAATATTTTCTTAACTCTCATGCCAAAAAATACATGTTATCAGGGTACATGGGGTAATTTGATTCAAGGATGATTTAGTTGGGGTTGGTCTAGATGACCTCCTGAGGTCCCATCCAACCTTAATATTCTGTGATAGCATGAAATTCCTCACCCTTATACTTGTCTCAGACTACAGACAAAATAATTTAATCTTTAAGAAGTGGGTTAATGGCAGGTTAGTTCTGTCATCTGACAATCAGTTTCTGGACATGGATACATGCTCCTCCTCCCCTAATTCCCTGTCATGTAGACTTCTGTGAGGCTCATTCCTTTCACCAGCTATTCAACATCTATAGGAGACTCGGAGATGATTAAATGCCATGTGCTCCAGCAGCGTTATGAATATGGACTACAGTGACAGTAAATATATATTATTTGTATTATTGTAGAACCTAGGAGCCTTAGTCATGGGCCAAGACCCCATTGTGCTAGGTGCTGTACAAACACAGAACAAAAGACAGTCTGCTTCCCCAATGAGTTTATAATCTTAATAAAAGAACCTCCGCACCCCCCAATACCCTCCCCAAAAAAACCCAAAACAAGACAGATGGATAGACAGACACTGGGGAGCACAAGGAAGCAATGAAACAGCATTGGTCAGCGTGACAAACAGTGGTCTCGGCAATGATTAGGCTGTTGATGTGCTAAGTTTTTTGTGGGCATCACAGCAAAAGAGAATTTTGAGAAGGGTTTTGAAGGTGAATAATGAGATAGATTTGAAAATCTATATGGGCAGCTCCTCCCAAGAGTAAGGATCAGAATGGAAGAAAGCACAAAGGAGTCTGTTTGAAAATGTCACAAGTGGGTGGTGGAGACTGGCATCATGGGCTGACCAGAGGCAAAAGTTGACATCTTCATAGCAAGTGAGAGATGAAAAGTAGAGTGGGGATAGCTCATTAAGGTCATCCCTGAATGTGAAGACAAGCAGATTGTTTGATGCTACAGAGACTGGACAGCCAGTAGAGGAATCCAGAAATATGGGTAATGTGGTCAAAGCAACAGCCTAAGAAAATGATCTTTAGGAGCTCTTAAGGAGAGGTCCAGGTCAGAAAGGAAGTCCAGGTTACAGGCCTGAGTGACAGGCAGGATAGTGGTGGTGTCCACAGTGATCAAAAAAGGATATAGCAGGAAGGGTTTGGGGGATAGATTAGGAGCTCTGTTTTAGCCAAGTTTAGCTTGATTTGATGGCTAGACATCCACAAGATGTTAAAGAGGGGCTGAGATTTTAGTTTGGGCAGAAGGAGGCAGGTCTAGGGCAGAGAGGTAGATTTGTAAGCCATCAGCATAAAGATGAGAGTTGAATTTGTTCGCAAGTGTGATTAGCCAGTGATAAGGTGTAGAGGGAGAACAGGACCAAGGATAGAGTCCTGTGGAACCCCTACTCAAAACAAGAGGCGGTGGTGAGGAGAATCCTCAGAAGGATCAATCAGAGAGATAGGAGGAGAACTAGGAGAGGACAGAACTCAAAGGAGGACAAATTTTCAAGAAGAGGAGCATCATGGTTGGTATCAAAGGCAGCTGACAGGTCAAGGAAGTTAAGAATAGAGTACTGATTCTGTGCTTTAGCAAGGAAAAAGTCATTAGAGACTTTGGTGAATGCAGTTATCAGTGGAGGGCAATCTGCAGAAGTCAGACTGGAGAAAAAGTATGACAGTGATTGTAAATATGCAGTTCATGGAGCTTAGAGATGAAAAGGAGCAGGGAGGTTGGATGGTAGTTGGACACATAAGTGGAGCTAAGGGTAGGGCTTTTCAAGAGTGGAGAAGCTAAAGCATGCCTGTATTGTGAGGAGAAAGAGCCAGAGGAAAGTCAGAGGGCAAGGGTGGGTACAAGGGAGATCAGGAGATGGGATGTGATCACTAGGGGAAATGGAGTGTTTAGAGGATTTCAACAAATTTCAGACAAGAAACTTCTGCATCGGTGACAGAGAAGAGGCAGCAAGGGAAGGCAAGCTGAGGGTAAGGGGAAGGTCAAGTCATATTTTGTTAATTTTCTATTGAAAGAAATCAGCAAAATCCGATGTGAAGAGAGGAGCGGAGGCTGGAGGAGGCTAAGTTTTAAGGAGTAAGTAAAAGATAGTGAAAAGGCAGCTGGGGTTGTGGGTGTGAGATTCAGAAGGGGTGTGCTGATGACGATGTTCTCTTTTAAAAAAGAGAAACTAGCTGATGGTTGGGGAAGGGAACTCAACAATGGAAAGATTAGAGAGCAGTACTTGGTGATGGCCAAGTCAAGTGAATGTCCCTTTTGATGAGAGGGAGAGTTGAATCATGGCTGCAAGACAAATGAAGAGGTGAAGGTGAGGAACTGTGCAGCTAAGAGGTCAAATGGATGATCAGTATGGAAGCTGAAGTCACTAAGGATGAGTGTTCAACAGTCAGTTGTACATCTTGCATGGTCAAAAATAGATCTGCAACTAGGGTCCATGTTTTCAAAAGGATGAACTTAAAAATATTAAGGGAATTAGTTAGGGAAGTGGACTGGACTAAAGAACTCCAGGATCTGAATGTGGTGGAGGCTTGGAATTACTTCGTTAATGGTGCAGAAACTATCTAAAGCCTGCAATCCAAGCAAGGAAAAAAATTTGCAGGGAAGAGTTGCAGACTTCTGGGATAAAATACAACGTGGTTTTACAGATGGTAGATCATTTTGAAAGGTGAACAGACAGGTGCACTTAGGGACTAACAACAAGAATTTTTACTATAAACTGGGGATTTATTAGTTGAAAGAGACAGGAGGAGGAAGACCTGGGTGTATTGGTTGATCACAGGCTGACTATGAGCCGCCAATGTGATGTGGCTGTGAAAAAGGCTAATGCAGTCCTAGGATGCATCAGGCAAGGTATTTCCTGTATAGATAGGGAAATGGTAATACCATTATACAAGGCACTGATGAAACCTCATCTAGAATATTGGGTGCAATTCTAGTTTCCCTTGTTTAAGAAAGGATTAATTCAAATTAGAACAAGTGCAGAGAGGGGCTACTAGGATGGCCAGTGGAATGGAAACGACCTTATGAGAGGGGACTCAGAGCTTGGCTTGTGTGGCCTAATCAAAAGAAGGTTGAGGGGAGATATGATTCCTCTCTATAAATACATCAGAGGGAGAAGCATTATTTAAGTTAAGCAGCAGTGTGGACACAAGAACAACTGGATATAAAGTGGTCATCAACAAGGTTAGGCTTCAAAGACAAAGGTTTCTAACCATCAGAGGAGTGAAGTTCTGGAACAGCCTTCCAAGAGGAGTAATGGCTTCAGGATTGAGCTTGGTGAGTTTATGGTGGGGATGGTTTGATGAGATTGCCTACAATGACATGTAGCTGATCTGTGACTGCTAGCAGCAAATATCTCCAATGACTAGTGATGGGACGCTAGATGGGGAGGGCTCTGTGTTACTACAGAGAATTCTTTCCTGTGTGTCTGGCTGGTGGGTTTTGACCGTGTGCTCAAGGTCTAACTGATCATCATATTTGCAGTTGGTATATGGAATTTTCCCCTGGGTTATATCGGCAGAGATCCTAGGGGAGTTTTGCCTTCCTCTGCAACATGGGTCATGGGCCACTTGCAGGTTTAACGTAGTGTGAATGGTGGATTCTCTGTAACTTGAAGTCTAATCATGATTTGAAGACTTCAGTAACTGAGCCAGAGGTTATGGGTCTGTTACAGCAATGGGTGGGTGAAGTTCTGTGCCATGCAGTGTTCACGAGGTCAGATTAGATGATCATGATGGTCCCTTCTGACCTGAAAGTCTGTGTCTAATGGGCGGAAAAAATAAGTGAGGAAAAACCAGAAATGATGGAAGAAATGGGAACAAACTTTAATAAACGTTCATCAATACACTGATGGAAGGCAGATTATGAACACCAAAATGATTTGAAGCCTCGGGGGAAGACTGGACTTCTCTTGCTACAGACAGCTATTTATAGCAATGGATGTATATTTTCCACCTTCGGATGTCAAAAGAAGCTGCTATTTCCTGTTAGATGGGGACCTAACTCATTGTAATGCTAGCTTTTGTCATCAACAGGTTAGATAGTTGCAACTGACTACCTAGGGGTGAGCATAGCCACAACATGGAAGCTGCAGCTGATGCAGCTCAGTGGCAAGGGTGACATGAAGGACTGCCTGTGTGTTCCAAGGATTTCAAGACTCTCCATTAATTTCCAACACAAGTTGGATGTCCTAGTCTCAATCTCTAGGTCTGTTAATGGGTTGGTACTTAATTACCTCTGAGTTAATCTCCATGACCCACTGAGACAATTGCATTGCACAGTGCCGGTATGTTTTTAGGATACCCAAGACAAGATGCTCAGAGCTGGGGCAGAATAGCATCTCTACTTTTGGGGTAATGTCTGTTCCAGGGAAACCCTTTACTAGATGTGTGCATAGGATTATTGCACTGTTACAAAAGATCAGTGTGTATGTTATTTTCAGATGTACAGAAGATTTCAGTAAATGCCTTAGATATGTAGATAAAGCAACAATCTTACTGTACAGGAAATAAATCTGTATAAAGTTTAAAAAAAAAAAAAGAAGACCCCAGTTATGAAACTTCTTGCTCGAGGACATCCTACTCAGCCCAAGCCTAACTGTGTTCAGTTAAAACGTAATGCTAATCTCTAAAAAAAAAAACAGGGAAGGGATGAAAAAGGGCAACCCCCCCTTCCCCTGAAAAGTAGGGATGGGAAGGGGAGGGACAGTGAAGTGATGGAAATAGCTTTGGGGCTTTTGTTTCCTCTGACAAAATTTTATTGTTTAGATTCAAGGTAAACACTTTCACTTTAAGTATAACATTTTCAGACTAGTTTGTTAGGGTGACTCAGAAAATCAGTATTAAAAAAAATGGGAAACTAAAAAGAAATACTGTTTCACATCCTGAAAAGTGGTGTTTTTCCTCCTTGGAAACCAGAAAGCATTTCTATGAGAAAACCACAGAAGTTCTTGTCTATTAAATTCTACTTTTATTCATCTTTCTGACTGAGCTATTTCTGAACATGGTGTTAGGAAAAACTTGCTTTTTCCCTTGCATCAAACATCAATTCAGACAGTCCATTCCAAAACAGAGATCTTTTATCTATCAGTACACTGAACTGCAAAGGGAAGGAGCAGACCATTTAAATGGATGCACAGTACTCTGACTATAGCAGAAAAACATCATCATCCATGGATATGTTTAGAAAAGCTTCAACAAGAAGCGGTTCAAAAACAGGAACCCACAATTCGTTATGTTGCAACCTACTATGAATAAATACTGTAGCCTGAGAAAGCGAGAAGCTGCTGTTGTGATGGCTTTTTAACAGAAATGACAGCCATTTATAAAGGTACCTCTGAAGCCAAACTAAATGTTGCAGATTTTAAATTCCATGAGTAAAAATAGGGGGAAAACATACTTTGTAAATATTACACTTTCATTATTTTTGTGACCAATACACTAACTGGGAAAAGCATAATTTTTGAGAGTTATGGTCCCTTTCCCCCTACAATGCAGTTTTGCAAGATCAGAAAGCATTCCTGTTATCTCCCTTCCCTTCAAAAGATTTCAGAGCATTATTCTTAGGTTGTTTAAAAAAATTAAAAATAAGCCTTCTCCATTATAAGGATAACTAACAGATAGGATCCTCATCTCTCTAGACATATATTTTGCCCTGGCTAGTCAAAGTTACATGAAGCATAGTATTACCTTCAAAATAACTGTAAAAAATTGTATTGTGGAGTTTAATAGTTATCATCTCTATGTGACGACTGGATCAATTTTTTTAAACAAGCAAGATATTTTTCCTAAATTGCAACTCCTGTAAATTCAGCTTGTGATCAGAGTTAACCAAGTTCTCTCTTCATACACATCCCCATCAGTAATAGGTTTGCACAGGAGTTAAGTAGAGAGAGTTTGGTTGCAGAATCTCTATCGTTTTTCAGTTAAGCACTCAATCACACCTGCACGACAAATGAGGTTGCACAGGAATAACTGAGGATATCATCTGGCTTACAGAATCTTTAATATTGGTGACCTTGTTGAAAGAAGCAGTAAGCTTGACTTTCAGATTTCAGGGCAGAAAGATTTATTAATGGAATTCCATGGTAGAACTGCATTTAAAATCCCTACCCATTTACTGGGCATATATTGTAGCCGGACTGTTGTGAGGCAGACAAATTATAGAGGCAGAACCCTGAAGTTTTCTGTTGCTTGGTTGCTCCTGTGATTTCCGTATTTCTACAACTACTTTTTAAGAGTGTTTAGGTATCGTTGACATACATTGCATTGCTGACAATGGACCTTCCGGCACCAAAGAGTTTGGTTAGCTGCTAGTGCATCTAAAAATAAACATCAAGCAACAGTTGAACTACTGATAGCATTTTAGCCAAATGCTATGGCCAAGATTATTTAAAAATACATGCCTAAAATTAGGCTCCTGAAATTTTTATTTAGATGCCTGTAGCTTGGTCTACACTGCAGACTTATCAGTATAGCTACATCACTCAGGGGTATGGAAAATCCACATCCCTGAGCAACTCCGTTATACCAGCCTAACCCCAGGCATAGACAGTCTCTGCCTGAAACCCTGGATCCTGAACTGCTGACCAGTCTGGTGCTGTGTTATGAACACAACACAGACCACAACACAGCTGGTCATGCAGTATTTCATGAGGTGTAGAACAGAGAGTGAATTGGTGGTGCCTGCCCTGCTGTCTGCCATGGAAGCAAATTAAGATTGTTGCTGGCATTCATGGAACAGCTGCACATGGTGAGCCATCAGTACTGGGCTTGGAAAACCAGCACGGAGTGGTGGAATCACACTGTGATGCATGTATGGGATGAGAAGCAGTGGCTCCAGAACTTTTGGATGCACAAATCCACCCACTTGGAACTGTGTGCAGTGCTCGCCTCTGCCCTGTGGTGAAAGGACACCAGAACGAGTTCTGCCCTCACTGTGGATAAGCGAATGGTGATCGCTGTGTAGAAGCTGGCAACTCCAGACTGTCAGTCACGATCAGTTTGGAGTTGGGAAGTCTGCTGTGGGGGTTGTGGTGATGCAAGCATGCAGGGCCATTAATCGCCTCCTACTACGAAAGTCTGTGACTCTGGTAATATGCAGGGAATAAATGATGGCTTTGAGGCAATTGGATTCCCTAACTGCGGGAACGATAGAGGTAACAGATATCCCAATTTTGGCCCCAGATCATCTTGTGATGTAGTACATCAACCGAAAGGGCTACTTCTCCATGGTCTTGCAGGCGCTGGTGGATCACTGGTGCTGTTACACTGACGTTAATGCGAGATGGTCAGGGAAGATGATGATGCGTCTTCTGGCACACTGGACTGTACAGAAAAGTACAGGGGAAAGCAGGGACTTTCTTTCCAGACCAGAATATTCAAGTGGGGTATGTGGAAAAGCCCATAGTGGTCCTGGGAGACCCCACCTACTGCTTGGTCCCGGGGCTTATAAAGCCTTACACCAGGCACCTAGACAGCAGCAAAGAGTGCTTCAACCACAGGCTCAGCAGGTGCCAAATGACAATTGAATATGCCTTTAGCCAATTTAACAGGTTGATGGCAGTGTCTTTTTGTCTGGTTAGACCACAGTGAAGACAATATTCTGATGGTCGTTGCAGCTTTCTCTATTCTGCATAATGTTTGTGAAGCAAAAGGGGAAACATTTCTCCAGGGTGAAGATGATTTTGAGCAGCCAGATACCAGGACAATTAAAGAGGCACAGTGGGTGGCTATACAAATGAAGCAGCCTTTGAAGGCTTTATCATTTCACAATTATTCCTAGTAATGTGTCTTTATGTGATGCATTCCCGGCCAGGCAGTGTTTCCTTGTTGCCTTGAATGACCCCTGTAGTGCTTGTTTCCTGAGCATTAATTACACTGAGCAAATATTCCTGCCTATAGCCGCTGTGTTGGAGTGTTACCACTGACTGCCATGTATGACACAAATAGACTCATTTTATTTCAAAGACTTCTGTTTAATAACTGGATAAAGTGCAAACTTTTGGTCAAACAGGGGACATGACAATGAGGCACAGTTTCTCTTTTAGAGCAATCACAGCTGTGTGTAACTCCAGCTTTCATTGTGAAACCCTAGGCGTGGAGTGCATCGGGTACTGAGCTGGACAGGAAACGTGCGGGAAATGCGGTGGAGGAGTTTGGGCACTGGAGTTCAAGCTGCTGACCAGAGCAGGCAGGATTGGCATTGTGGAACACCTCCTAGAGGCCAATTAGGGCAACGTAACCAAGCGCAGTGTCACCCTACACATGAGCCACAGCTGTATGCTGATAAGGCCGCAGGTTGACAGCTACTGCTGTAGAGTTATGCTGCCATACTTATGGTGATCTAGCTATGCCGGTATGGTCTCCATAATTTAGACATATTCTTAGATTATCCTTAAATGGACTTTTGTGAAGAGACTTCTCTCTGGCCTGTATCATTCATCCCCTGAAAAGTATTGACTTGCCAACTCTATAGGTGGTCCCCATAGTGAAACTCCTAATATGTGAACAAATCTCCTCCAGATTGGCTGCCCTTCTCTATTCACCTGCATACTGGGCAAAGGAGCTGCTGACTGACAGTGTAATTCCTCAGAAATTTAGCTTCTAGTGCTCTTTTGTCTTGGTCCCAGGCTGGAAGCATTTATCTGTGCCGCAACTGGCTGGTGGTGAGCAGCTGATCTGCCAGCTCTGCAGTTTCTCTTCTGGTTAGAATCATAGAATATTAGAGTTGGAAGGGAACTCAGGAGGTCATCTAGTCCAGCCCCCTGCTCAAAGCAGGACTAACCTCATCTAAATAATCACAGCGAGGTTTTTGCCAAGCCACCTAAAGATAGAGATTCCACCACCTCCCTAGGTAACCCATTCCAGTGTTTCACCACCCTCCTAGTGAAAAACTTTTTCCTAATGTCCAACCTAGACTTTCTCCACTGCAACTTGAGACCGTTGCCCCTTGTTCTGTCATCTGCCACCACTGAGAACAGCCTAGCTCCAGCCTCCCTGGAACCCCCTTTCAGGTAGTTAAAGACTGCTATCAGATCCCCCCTCATTCTTCTCTTCTGCAGGCTAAACAAGACTAGTTCCCTCAGCCTCGCCTCATAAGTCTTGTGCACAAGACCCCTTATCATTTTTGTTGCCCTCTGCTGGAGTCTCTCCAACTTGTCCACATCCTTTTTGTAGTGTGGGGGGGCCCAAAACTGGACACAATACTCCAAATGCAGCCTCACCAATGCTGAATGGAGGGGAATAACCACTTCCTGTGATCTTTTGTCAGTGCTCTCACTAATGCAGCCCAATATGCTATTAGCCGCCTTGCTAACCAGGGCACACTGTTGACTTATATCCAGTTTCTTATCCACTGTAACCCCAGGTCCTTTTCTGCAGAACTGCTGCCTAGCTTGTCGGTCCCCAGTCTGCAGCTGTGCATGGGATTCTTCCATCCTAAGTGCAGGATTCTGCACTTGTCCTTGATAAGCCTCATCAGATTTCTTTTGGCCCAATTCTCCAATTTGTCTAGGTCACTCTGTATCCTATCCCTACCTCCCAGGGTGTCTACCACTCCCCCTAGCATAGTGTCATCTGCAAACTTGCTGAGGGTTCAATCTACCCCATCCTCCAGATCATTAATGAAGATGTTGAACAAAAACCAGCCCCAGGACCGACCCTTGGAGCACTCCGCTTGTCACCGGCTACCAGCTAGACATGGAGCCATTGATCACTACTTACTGAGCCCTATGATCTAGCCAGTTCTCTTTCCTTTTTATAGTCTAATCATCCAACCCATACTTCTTTAACTTGCTAATAAGAATAGTGTGAGAGACCGTATCAAAAGCTTTGCTATAGTCAAGGTATATCATGTCCACCACTTTCCCCACATCCACAGAGCCAGTCACCTCTTCATAGAAAGCAATCAGGTTGGTCAGGCATGAATCCATGTTGACTGTTCCTGATCACCTGCCTCTCTTCCAAGTGCCTTAAAATGGATTCCTTGAGGACCTGCTCCATGATTTTTCCATGGACTGAGGTGAGGCTGACCGGTCTGTAGTTCCCTGGATCCTCTTTCTTCCCTTTCTTGAAGATGGGCCCTATATTTGCTTTTTTCCAGTCATCAGGGACCTCCCCCAATTGCCATGAGCTTTCAAAGATAATAGCTAATGGCTCTGAAATCACATCAGCTACGTCTCTCAGCACCCTCAGATGCATTGCTTCTGGCCCCATGGACTTGTGTACGTTCAATCTTTCTAAATAGTCTTGGACCTGTTCCTTCAGCACTGCGGGATGTTCACCTCCTTCCCATTCTGTGCTGCCCAGTGCAGTAGTCTGGCAGCTGACCTTGTCTGTGAAGACAGAGGCAAAAAAGGCATTGAGTACCTCTGCTTTTTCCACATCCTCTGTCACTAGGTTGCCTCCTCCGTTCTGTAAGGGGCCCACACTTTCTCTAATCTTCCTCTTGTTGCTAACATACCGATAGAAAACCTTCTTGTTCCCCTTCACTATGTCCCTTCATAGTGCTTATCCACTTGTTTCTCTCTCCTTATTCTCAGGTTTCTAGAGATGAGGCAAATTCAAATGAAATATTATGAGGAGGATGGGGGACCTAATTGAATTGGTCTGTGGTTAGAATGAAATTTCTAGGGCGTGGAGTTGGAGGTGAGGGGAGTGAAATGCTGTGGTGGGAGGATTACATTAAAAGTTGTCGAGAGGAGTAATTAAAAAAGGATGCTTGTGTGCTGGGCAGGAAATACTGCTGGGCAGTTAAGGAGGGGGAAAGAAAATTAAATGCTGGTGTCTTGCTTCGGGTGCCCCCCCTCCACTTTCTCTTCCTGCCTTTCCTTACCTCCTATTTCTCTCTGTATTTCTCTTCACAGCTTTAAGCAACTTTCTATAAATAATTTTAAATTTGTGCACATTTATTTGTAAGCACATCTACTGTTTCTTGTTTTGAGGATGTTGGCAAGTACAATGGTGTCAGTCTTGTAAGCGTCATTCTTACTATGGTGGAAAGTCTTTTTCAAAGAGGAAAATTTTAGCAGCATTTCCTAAAAATACTCAGACTCTGGATTTTTTTTAATTCTCCTCTGGAAGTTTGTTACCTAGGTTGATCCTCTCATTTGGGAATGCTTTGGCTCCAGATTTTTCCTGCTTTGTCCTGAGCTTTCTGATCTGTATTGTCCCAAAAGAGCTCACCTGTCATAGTGGTTCATTGATTGAAATTTGGATTTACTGTAGTTGAAGGTTAATTTATAGATTGCTTTGAAGATTGGAACCAAAACCTCAAACTGGCCTCTGAAACTGACTGGGAGTCAGTAAAAAGTCTTGAGGACAGTGCTGATTTGTTCCTGGCAATCTAGACCATGAAGGAGGCAGTCTGCCACATTATATGTCATCTGTAAATGGGGGTCCCTAGCCAAGAGATAAAATTAGTACTTTCATGTTAATAATATTACAAATTCAAGACCCCGGGTAAGAACCTTACAAATACAAAAAAAACCCAAAATAAGTATTTCCTTTCAGAACTTTTTCTGATGGGAACAGCAAGGGGACTTCTGGGGAGGCAGAGGAGGGTGAGGAGTCTCGCAAATTTTCACCTCTCCATCCCTCTGTATTTTTAAAACCTTGCATTACTACTTATGTTCCCTACGTAGGAGCTGTTTAGACAGGGCACACTTTCTAAAGATTTGGAGAGTGGAAATGCTAGTTGTATCTCCCAAGATAATTAAAGTACTAGAAAGACAATAATATTACCAATGTATATAAGGTAGCCAAGGAGTAGAGAATTAGAAAAAAGACTTTAAACATGCCTTAATTTTTTGATCGTTCTTAGGTAGAGGAAAGAAAAAGTAAAAAATAGTAAAGGATTTTGGAACTTAAGCATAATATGGTCAAAATAGATTTCTTTGTCACTGTGGTAACCTTATTTTGTTAAAAAAATAAATAATTCTTAAATTTATGCTTTATAACCCTTTAATTTAGATTAATCCTTTAATTATAACCCTTTAATTTAATTACATTTAAAGAGTTCCTTGGTAAGTATTTTTGAAGTAATGTCTATGGGTATGGAATGACGTTTTTAGTGTCTGGGATTTAATCCTGTTTTTATCTTCTTCTTGCTTGCTGACTTTCAGGGAGCTACATTTACACTTGCTTTTAAAGAAAAAAGCTGACTTATTTGCTCAGGAAACTAGCTTGATAATTAGCTGAGAGCTAGAGACTGAAGCAGCAGGAGGGGTGACTGAGGCTGGGTCTACACCAGGGGTGGGCAAACTTTTTGGCCTGACGGCCACATCTGGGTATGAAATTGTATGGTGGGCCTCGTGGCGGGAGAGGGGGAGTGGTGGCGCTGGGAGGGGGGAGCAGCTGCCGTGCTTCAGCCAGGGTGCTGCTGGACCCATAGGGTGGTGCTGCTGGGCTCATATGGTGGGAGAGGGGTGGGAGGGTTGAGTGGGGGGCGTGGCCACTGTGCTCCAGCCAGGATGCTGCTGGTCCCATGTGGTGGGAGAAGGGAGGGGGGAATGGGTGGGACTGGGAGGGGGAGCGGCACTGCGCTCTGGCCAGGCCCAGCTGGAGGGCCTGATGAAAAGCTCAAATGGGCCATATATGGCCCGCGGGCCGTAGTTTGCCCACCCCTGGTCTACACTGATGGCAGCAAATTCGCTGCCATCAGATCGATTGCTCTGGATCGACTGAGTGGTCTGTGCAGACCTGCTCAGTCGATCCAGCAAGCGACGCAGGAAAACCACCCCGGTAAGTGGCGTAGTGCTGCATCGAGGTCCCTTCGATGCAGTGTAGTGTTGACGGCGTGCAGAGGAGACGCTGCAAAGTCGACGGGAGATATGCAAGTGATTTACGTCACTTGCATATCTCCCATCGACTGCCACCGAATCCTGAAGGTAAGTGTAGACCGGGCCTGAGTACAAGTCACTACCACTACTACTACTGTTTTTGGCCTACATTAAACTACTTTGAAATCTTAAGTTGTTACAGAACCAATACAAGCAGTAGAAATCACCATCCCATTTGGCATTTACTAACATCCTCATTGGTGTTCTCAGTGCACAGCATTTAGATAAGCTTCTTAAGCCAGGGACTTTTCATTTTAAGATATGTAAACCACTGTTTACATGCTTGAAAAATAACGGCTATTAACTACCTGAAAGGGGGTTCCAGGGAGGCTGGAGCTAGGCTGTTCTCAGTGGTGGCAGATGACAGAAGAAGGACCAAAGGTCTCAAGTTGCAGTGGGGGAGGTCTAGGTTGGACATTAGGAAAAAGTTTTTCACTAGGAGGTGGTGAAGCATTGGAATGGGTAACCTAGGGAGGTGGTGGAATCTCCATCTTTAGAGGTTTTTAAGCTGCGGTTTGACATAACCCTTGCTGGGATTATTTATCTGAAGTTAGTCCTGCTTTGAGCAAGGGGTTGGACTAGATAACTCCTAAGGTCCCTTCCAGCTCTGATATTCTATGATTCTATGAATATGGATAGTTTTTAGGAGGTAAATGAATGAGAGAGAGCAGGTTTGGCATTTAAGGCAAGCAGTCCACATCTTGGACTTGGACATCTCCACAGACTTCAATACTTGCTAATTGAGTCCTTGAAAAATCAGTATGGGCGTTCTAGTCTGTGCATATATTGTCCTTCAGAGTCCAGTGCGGATAACAAATACAATTTTGCTTCATCAGGCAACATTTCCATTTCATGTTCAGATCTTTCTACTTTCTGTGAAAGAATGCACTGCGCTCCACAGCCCAAGCTATGAATGAATCAGTGACCTAGATCTCTGCTGTTTGATTTGTTTTATTTCAAGACAGGCAGAGAGCCCTGTGTGCTGCTAGAAGTATGGTTAAAATAGCCAAAAAGCCCTGATTTATTTACTTACCATGTGTTCCCCAAAGTACATATTCAGTCTGCCATTTGTCCCCATTAACGAGAATGGGCAAAGAGCTTCAGTCTCAGGGCAGTGGAGCTTGGGCCAGCAGCCCTAGTTCAGTTAATACAGCAAGCTGGATAATGGAGAGGCTCAGATAAATGGGGTTCTGCTGTTCCTTTTTTTTTTTGAGAGAAAGACAGACAGGCAGACTTGGATACTGCCAGCTAAATTTGTGGGCAAGCAAGGCATAGTGACAGTAGAATTTCTGCAGGTAAAAGTGCTTGTGCCTATATCCTGAATTGCTGTATGGAATTAGAACTAGCTGATCTGATACAACTATGACAATTGTGGCTTCCTGCACTGGTTCAACTGGACCTGAATGAAAGACTTTCTTGGGTTTACAACCACTTAGTACAATGAATGCTTTCAAAATGCCTGGCGTAGCTGGTGTGTTCATGTGTGTGCAATGTGTACAGGGATTCAAGTTTAAAGTGCTTCAAATGGTTGGTTGGAATGCTTTTTGACTAATGCAGACCAGGACTTCAAAGGCTTGAAAATTTAAACAAGTTCTTTTCTTGCCAGTTTTTGTCTTCATCTAGCACACTTTTGCTCTGATTTTAATGAAGCAGAAACTGGCTCATTTATGTATCTGTCTGTACACCATTGTGGAAGAGAACATGAAATCTACGCAATTGAAGAAAAATATTTTAGTTAACTGTTCACTACAGACCCGCAGGAGGAGCTCAGATATGTTTGAGTGTTGTATTAAAATGTGTTTTAAAAAAATACGCTGAGAGATTGATCTTTCCATAGTTAAGATTGCAACTAGATTCCAGTGTAAGTCTTATTTTTAGCTTCCTATAACTTTGGCTAGCAAAATTTGTTTGGCCTGAAAATTGCCAGCTTCACCGCGAAGGCAAAGCTGAATTTTTCTATATAGTTTGAAGAAATCAGTGTGACTGTTCATATACAGGTCATTTAAAATAATACCTTGGTTTGAAATCTTGACTTGCCAAACAATATTTAACTCAAAAAAGGCATTTGTTCTAATGCAGACTTTGAGCAGAGAAAAATTGGCTCTTTAATAATTGCCTATTTGTTGAGACAGTTTAAAAAAAAAACCCTTACCTTCTGCCTAGTAATTTTAAATTAAGCATTTTAAAACTGGTTAGCAGACATCTGCAAACCATCACAGAAGGTGGTGAGAAAAGGCTTCCAAGGTAAGCTGTGGAATACCCATCACTGGAGGTTTTTAAGAACAGGTTAAACGAACAGCTGTCAAGGATTGTCTAGATTTACTTGATTCTCCCTCGGCACAAGGGGTTGGACTTCATGACTTGTCAATGTTCCCTCCAGCCCAACATTTTTATGATTCTATAAGATGAATAAATCAAGGATAGTTGGTAGTGTTTCTGGTGAGAGTTGTGTGAGTGGGAAGGAATAGTACTATGTAATAGCACTCTGAGTTGTTTAATGTGATCTGATTTGAATTAAAAAAAATTGTTGTTATGGTGACAAAAGACTTATTATCTTCCTCTCCTACTGCACCCAGAGGTTTGAGTTAACTGCTTCTTGCTAAATCAGCCTTATGTGAATGTTTCAATCATCAAGTGCGGTCTTTGCTGTGAACTCGAATATGATCAGTGTTTCTGTCTGAATTCCTTCAAAAGCCCAATTAATATGGTAGGTTTAAAATGTCCAGAATGGGTTTTTTGTTTTGTTTTAAATAATCTCCTTGGTGACTCTTCATAGCTTTGCAATCTGCTCCTTGAAACATGATGCTACTTCACATTAGGGTCAACTGTAAATTCTCTCTGAATCTTTCATCAAGGATTAATAAAAAAGATGAGAATTTAGGTGGTCTCATGGTTTTAATGTCGTCTAACCTTCTAAAGGGAGCCTAGTTATGTTTGTTAAGATTGTAATCTTTTGAGCTGCCTTTCAAGATCACTTGATTGAAAACTGTTCCATGGTTTCTTGCTTAACTCATACACGGGAGTGCAGTCATGTATTTTTTTGGATTACCCCTGAAGTGGGGAAGTTTATATCTGTAGGAATTACTGTGATAGTAGTGAAAATCACTTCAACAGGTCCAAAAAATTCATTTTCAACAAAACCAGTCAAGGTTGCTAAATAACTAGGTCCTAAATAATTAGAACATAAAAGCAAGGAAACAGATAGTTATGAATCTTAAACTGCCCACATAATAAGCACATTTTTATTAAATATAAGGAAATGCATATTTTATTGTGACACAATCTTAACTCTGGCCAGTTGTGTGTTGGTTTCATTTCAGTTGTCTTATTTTTCTTTCAAAGGATACTGCTCAGTGGGAAATACTAGTAGGAATTGCCATTCTGGTTCAAACCAGTAATCCATCTTATCTAGTATCCTGCTTCTGACTGTGGTTGGGACCAGATGTTTCAAAGACTACAGTGAGCAAGTTAAAGAATAACCTGTCCTTAAGAGAAGGTTCTTTCTAGCTCCCACTAGTTAGTGGTTGACATATGCTCTTGAGCATAAGTTTTTTTGGTATTTTTTTAAAAATAACCCTTATAAAAGCATTAGTTTAATCTAATCACTGTGGATTTTGTCAATATTCATACATACATAAATATAAACATTTATTTTTGACTCCTCCTGGATGCTTGGCTTTACTGATACTTTACAGCAAAGAGTTCCACAGGTGCTCAATGCACTGTTTATATATAAAAGCACTTTCCTTTGTCATTTTTAATCTTTTGACCAGTTGACAGAATTTTTGTGTTGTGGTGGAGTGGGGCGCAAGGGGCCCAATCCCCACACTGCAAGAGTGTGTCCCAATCGAGAGAGAAGAGACCAGACCACTATATTTTGGTTAACCACTGTTTATGTAACTTTTATTGATGTATATAGAGTTATAAAAAAGGAAAAACGAATTAAATGAAAAGTTCCTATTATTACAATTAAAAAAGCTTCAATTCTTATCAAATCCTACGTACACCAACCCCTCATACACAAGCCACATTCCCAAACTCTACTTCCCTCAGACATTCCTTATTAAATCCTATGTACACCAACCCCTCATACACAAGCCACATTCCCAAACTCTACTTCCCTCAGACATTCCTTATTAAATCCTATGTACACCAACCCCTCATACACAAGCCACATTCCCAAACTCTACTTCCCTAAGACATTCTTTATTAAATCCTACGTACATCAACCCCTCATACACAAGCCACATGCCCAAAACTTTACTTCCTTAAAACATTCCAAAAATCCTTCAAGTGCAAACACTAGCATCACCACAATCACAGTCCCTCTTCCCGAGCCCAACCCAGAGGGAAAACCTCAGTGCCAGTCTCAGTTGGGTAAAGCTCAGACCAGACAAAGAGCACAATCTGTGGGCGAAAAGGATTATTCCATTTTAACACACATTATTACATATGCACAGCCCAGGACAGCACGAACACCTTGCTTCTCCCCCTTGCTCCACAGTCACCATGGGTCATGGTCCAGTGAAGCTAGCCATGGGCTGTTTGCAGCTAGGAGTTACAAGGGTCAGCTGGGGTGCCTGGTGGGGAATACAAGTGGATTTCAGCTTATTTTTAATCTGTGGGTTAGTGTGCTTGGAGCAGTGATAATACATACACACACAATCCCCAAAAACATTCCCCAATTTAAATCCCAGATTTAACCAGGTTATATTTACCACATGTGGATGTTATCTCCGGAGTGACAGACAACAGATCTGCAACTTGTTTTCTTGAGATAGAAGATTAAGTGTGAGGTAACAGCCCGGTGTTCCATCAGCTCGACCAATTTACGGTTCATCCTGACTGCAAGCAGCCATAATCAGAGCCCACCGGTCTGGTGTCAACCAATTGCACGCTCTTGACCAGCTCGGTGATTTATCAGCTCGACCAACTTACAGTTCATCCTGACTGCGAGCAGCCATCATCAGAGCTCACCGCAACCAGTTACAACGGTTGAACACCCTTTGCCACCCCCTTCGGATATGCTAAGGTGTGCAGCCTCGCAATCCAGGGTAACCAGGTGAACAAAAAGAATCAGTAAAAGAAAAATCCAAAAGCAGAAAAAAGATCTGCAAAAAGAGAAAAAAGAAAACTGCAGGCTCCCTTGGTGATCAGGCAAGGGGGTTTAACACTCTTTCTTCTGAAGAGTGGGGAGGTGCCCAGGACTGGCCAGGTCCCTGGGCGAAACTACAGGCTATCATCTCTCCAACGTGTCCAAACTAGAAGCCTGGCTTTATGGCTGAGACCCCAGAAAATTGGCATATCGCCCGTTGGCATGGAAACTCACTGACCTTGGTCAGTAAAGTTTTCTCATGAGCTCTGAAGCTGGTAGCTATAATTTATCTTATCACCTTCTCCAGGGTTGGTTCAAACCAGTTTGGGACACTAGTAGTAAGTTTCTTAGAAAACTGTTATTGTCTGCGGTTTTTGACTCTGGAAGATACCACCACCTATTTATTTGAGGCTTAACAAGCTGCATTTCATCCCAGGCTGGAGTTTGGCCATAGCAAAAAGCAAGTGGAAAAATCCACTTCTAACATTTTGTTCATAATTACTGTGTGACTAATGTTGTATGTTTAGTTTGATTAAAAACTACATATACAACATTAATGTATAGCAAAATAATGAATGCATGCATGATTGCATTATAGCCTGGTATACCTATACGACATATTTGATTTGAGCGATATAAAATCTCATGCTTCATGTTCTGGGAGTTAGCATGAGACTTTCATGAAGAGGCAGATTATCCCATATTTGCGTACTGGGGGGTTTCTTGCATCTTCCTTTGAAACATCTGGGGCTTGCTAATCTTGAACACAGGATACTGGACCACAGATGTGATCCAGTATGGTTTTTCGTATATTCCTATTATGTTTTCTTTCTAGAAGATTTTGTTTTGTCCTATATTTTAAGTTTGCTTATGAAAAATACTGGTATGGAACAGCGTTGATTGCTGTATAGTTAAAATTGAAATTCGCTTCCCATCCATCATAAGCCAGAGTTTCAACCCCCTTCCAAACTTTACAAATGTATTCTTCTTTGCATTAAAAATAAATAGCACTTAGAGTAGTTCAAGTTAATATCTAATTTAGTTAATAGTTAATATCTATTTTCAAGACAAATTAATTTTCTAAGTCAAACACTTCAGACATAAGTGACTTTCAAATTGACAGTATTCCTTAAAGTGACATTAAAGTCATGACAAAAACTCAAGCAATAAGATGTACAGAAGTCATTATACCATGTGTTCCTCATAGTTAGAAAGATTTCTTGGGTCATCTCTTCCATTTCTCCTGCCTGTGCAGGACATTTTCCTAAGCAGAATGGTATAAAGGTCACAGGAACCTAAGAGAGTACTGTAGACTTGCTTCATGAAACATCCTTAAATTGCTATATTGTGGCAAGTTTAAAAACTGTTTACAGTAGGCTTCAAAAATACTTAACCAGTTGTATTCAAATCCATGAAACTAATGACTAGAAAAAGAGCTAAGTATGATAGAATTGGTTTAGAAAACTACTTTCTTCAATTTACTCTTCTCAAGCAGAATAAGGTGTTGCATATAATTATGGGTCTACCAGATTTGTGGCTGTGAAAATCACATCATGGACTGTAAACTCTGGTCTTTTGTGTACTTTTACCTTATAATATAATATAAAAGTATCCAAAAGTGCACAGCATTTCTCAATCTGGGGGTCCTGACGCAAAAATGGGTTGCAAGCCTATTGTCGGGTGGTCGTGGTATTTCCACCCTTCTGCTCTGCCTTCAGAGCTGGATGCCTGGTCAGCAGTTGCTGCTCTCTGGTCCCCAGCTCTGAAGACAGAGTGGAGAGTGGCAGCTGCTGGCCCCGTGCCCAGCTCTGAAGGCAGCATCGCTTCCAGCGGCAGTGCAGAAGTAAGGGTGACAACACTGTACCATGCCACCCTTCTGCGCTGCTGCTTGTGGCAGTTCTGCCTTCTGAGCTGGGTTCCTGGCCAACAGCTGACACTCTTCCATTGCCCAATTCTGAAAGCATGCAGAAGTAATGGTGGAAATACTGCAACTCCGCTACAGTGGGCCTGTGACCTCCTTTTGTGAGACCCTCTGGTTTGAGAAATGCTGCGGAGAAATCACACGTTGGTCACGGCATAAATAGCAAGTGTTGTGGATGTTACCTGCTATTTATGCTGTGACCAACCTGCGAAAACCGTGATTTCTCCTCATTTTAAGTAAATCCCCTCATGTAATCTGTGATTGCTTGTTAACGACTATGCATAATAGTAATCTCAAAGTCAGTGTTAAGCATTTCATCAGGGCCATTGTCCTTATGAGTGCAAAGGTAATGTTAGCATTGCTCAAGAAACACAGATGGTGCTATTTAACCAGCAGTGTCTAAATTAGACTACAATTTAAACTTTGAGGTCTGAAACATTAATTGCAAAGGTAATTTATATATAATACTTGTGCACATGTGTAACACAGCACACTGAAAAAAACTAAATAGCTGTCACTTACTGCAATATTTGTTTTAATTTTCTAATGTTTCATCTCTCTTCAAAGTCAGATTGAGAAACCAGTTACATAAATCTGCAATCGGTTCTCTTCTAGATAGCTTTTTACCCACCACTCTATACAGACTAATTTTTTTAGGTGCAGTGGTAGAGAGAAGAAAATTGACCTTTGTCTGAAATTCTGAGATTTGGCTAGAGGAGACAGCAAGTCTTTCTGTTTTCAGGAACAGATGGAAAACTGTTGCTTTAAGTTGTCTTTCCTTCTGCAGGGTTACACGTCTTTTTGGAATGATTGCATTTCCTCTGGGTTGCGTGGCTGTATGTTAATTGAATTGGCATTGAGAGGACGGCTTCAGCTGGAGGCGTGTGGAATGAGGCGCAAAAGTCTGTTAACAAGAAAGGTAAGAGGAAAAGGGAAACAAAACCTGTCTAAATTACAATTTGAAAAATGAAAAAAATCTCTGTATTCAGATATGTTACCCAGTCATGATCAGGGCCCCATTCTGCTAAGAGCTGTACAGTATACTGATTATGCTGTGTGTACATACTTTAGCATGGTCCCTACCCTGAAAAACTTGTAAAAGGGGTTAATGAATTGATGTTCATAACATCAAAATTAAGTATTTGAGTTGAGTCCCAATTTAATAAAATACTTTTAAGTATGTGCCTAATTTAGCACAAGGTCAGTCTCACTGAAGTCAGTGGGACTGCTCGTGTACTTTGAATTGCGTATGTGCTTATATATCTTGCTGAATCAGGACCCTGATTAAGCTAAAAATCTGAGTCAGTCTTTAATCCATCACTTTTGCACCTGGATTTTGCAGGTTTTATTTTAAAGTCCCGTTTTATGGAGATTCCTACAGTACTTAGGGATAATTAATAATAGTAGTGCTAATGGATATTTCTAAAAAGAAGTTATTGAAAAATGGTTAAATATTACCTTTTTTCACAAAATAAATTTACTTTTGTGGGCAGACTGCCCTGTCAGCGTTGTCTTTTGCTCAACTTTTTATAGCAGAGTTTGAAAACTTTCCAAGCCTCCTCCCAACCTCCTCTCCTGAAGAATTGGACCTCTGTTCAGGCAGACAGATCTGACTACTGTTAAGTCTAGTCCAGCTGTATTCAGCATTGATTAGTTTGCACAAAATCTTCTCTGCCTTCCCCCCAAAAGCCTCATGCAGTTTCTTTGGTTTGTCAGACATTCAAGAATGTTCCTTAAAGGCTATATTTGTTCTGTATGATCCTCATATCGTTAATGTTTTTCTTCCTAGAATTTTATTGAAATTCTGCTTTTAATGAAAGTCTAAAAGATATATTAAATGAATCTGTGCACATGTGTAATCAGGGATAAAAACCAAATAGCCATCTTGCATTTTATTTTGTATATTTTTTTTTTAATAAAAGCGAACTTGGAGTTTAAAAGATGTTTCAATCTTAGGTGTTTTGTTTTTCTAGTGTTTGTTGCCATTAAGAGAAATACATTTTTAGTCTCTAAATTCCCAGCTACCCATATATGAAAAATTTAACCTGAAATGGATTAAAAGGTTCATAGACTCATAGACTCATAGGTCAGAAGGGACCAATATG
>ML675629.1:19184350-19221811 GCA_007922155.1 Mesoclemmys tuberculata | reverse complement strand
GGGGTCTCACCAGCGCCGTATATAACGGCACTAACACCTCCTTTTCCGTGCTGGAAATACCTCGTTGTGCTGTGCTTAAGGAATACCATAGCTAAAAGCCCTAAATGCTAGTATTTAAAATGTTCTTTCTTTCACATCTCATACACAAGGAATCACTTCCAAGGTTGAAATCAGGAAGGCCAAAGCACAATTGGAGTTGCAGCTAGCAAGGGGCATGAAGGGTAACAAGAAGGGTTTTTACAGATATGTTAGCAACAATAAGAAGGTCAGGGAAAGTTTGGGCTTAATTGGGGTTGATCCTTCTTTGAGCAGGGGGTTGGACTAGATGATCTCCTTAGGTCCTTTCCAATCCTAATCTTCTCTGATTCTATGATCATTCACTTTGGCACATACACTCCACACAGTTTTGCACTCCAGAGACCTTCTTATGGTAAAAATAAACAAAAAGTTTAATAGAAAAATCACAGATTCTGAGATGAAATAGTAAGGAACAGTAAACACATATAAGTTACACAGAAAATAAACACAAAGATGCAACTTCAGGCGTCATACTTCTATGTTAGATAAATTCCCTTTTCTAATACCAGTTACCTGTTGCCTCTGAGCAGTTTTCCAGCATGCCCCTGAACCCTAAGGGGGGATCCAACCTTCGAGACTCTGATTTCTGGATAGCCTTCTCTTCAGATCCATTCTCTTTTAAGTGTTTGCAGGTTGTTTTTCCTCTCAGACTATGCTGGTTCACGGTGGGAGTAATTCCCTCTGGACTTGGTAGTTGAGATTAACTGTAATGGTCCAACACTTGTCTTGTCTTGGGTTGTACCAAAGGGTGTTACTTGCATCTGACTTTATGTAAACAGCTGGCTTGGGAGGAGCACCTCCCTTCTGTGTATTTGAAATTGTGGTACAGGTTATGAGCATAGAATATTATGTACATAAATGCATAAATTCACAGACAGTCTGAATACATAATAACCATCAAGTTCAGAACTTTACAAGCTTTCATAAAACCTTACTCAACATATGAGTATATACAATAATGTATACAAACAGTTGATTTGATTGCTTACTCTTTGGGGTTCAGACCTCCTGTTCGCCCCAGGTGTCTGGACCCTGATTGTCACAGCCATCTAAGTTGATTATCAGTTGACTTCATTACCCTTCTTTAAATCAAAAGTAATTTCCTTTACGACACATTGAGACTCAATAATGTGTTTAATCTTTTTCATTATAAATGTCAAAGGTCTTGTCTTTCCATTCTCCTGGCAGAGTTCACATTCACTCCATGTGATAGGGGTTCACAATAGTGTTACACTTGGGCAGGTTTTTAAATTTTAAGTGGTGTTCTCAACCCAGACAACTTCTTTCCAGTCAAATCCCCAAACTGTTGTCATCGTGCATCAATGTACTTGTGGTTCTTCCTGAGTCATGTGGCTATAGAACTTACCTTTGCATCTTCAGAATCAAATATCTCCTGTCAGCCACAGTTCCCAAGACAGTTTGTTGAATCAGGAATTATATATGGCAGCACTCTACCTTTTGGCCCCATATTATTTCTCATACTGCTGTGGACAAGTAAATACAAGGGGTTATCGGTCTGAACTGAAAGTAACTGGATGTTCAGATAGGCTTTAAGGCATCCCCTTCCTGCAGGTTGATCAACAGAGACCAAACCAAAATCCACTAGTGGGAGGCTTTCAAGTGACTTCCTTGGGCATTGGAGTAGGCCCTAGGAAAGCACATACATGCTCAGGTCAGGCTATCCTTTGGAATTAGGAAAGGAGAATGAATTGAGCAAAATAAAATATAAAATAGTGTGTGATTCTCAGTGCAAGGGAAGGGAAGATTGTAGTATACACTTTAAATCATTTTATTTGCATTAAAAATTACAGATCTGAGGTGTGGAAAATACATAATTGGTTATTATGGAAGTTGTATGCTTCATGTTCTCTGTCTTTAGTAATCATGGCTTTCTGTGCTCCCAAAATGTGTGATACTTTTTACCACGAGCCTTTTCCATGTTGTATAGTGATTCTTCTACCTAATATGTTAAAACAAAAACTATCTGAAAGCAAAATGCAACTGTCGAATGTTAAGCAAGACCATAAAGTAGTCTTAAATGCTAAATTTGGAGATAGATACATTAAAATATGGCATGCAGATTCAGGTATAGGAAGCTCTATAAATGAAAATATAGAAGTAATTTATGTATGTTTCACAGATCTTAATGATACAAACACTTGTAAACAATGTAAAAACAAATGAAAAGACATTTTGTTTGACAGATATAACTTATCCAAACTGATACATATTAATGAATCTCAAGAATATTGTTAAATAAAACAGTTCAGCAAACCATTGCATTTCAGGTTGGTAAAAATAAACATCTTATACTACAGCAGTGTAGTGAGGTGGTTTTTTCTAAAAAAACTTAGTCCCTCCATGGGATCAGAGCAGCACAGACCTTTCTTGTTCTACGCTCTCCCTTCCCTTGTCTGCATTTTGGGTTAGGAATACAAAACTTGTATAGCTCATGAATTATAGGCCAGAAGAAACCATTGTGATCATCGTCTGACCACCTGCATACCACAGGCCATAGGACCACCTTGAATTAATTTCTGCCTTAAATACAATAGCTATGGTTGAAGTAGAACATTATCTTTTAGAAAACATCCAATTTTGATTAAAAAATTTTCAGCAACGGAGAATCCACTGCAACCCTTGGTACATTGTTCCAGTGGTTAATTAATGGCATTGTTAAAAATTGACACTTTATTTCCAGTCTGAATTTGTCCAGCTTCAGTTTTCAACTGTTTGAGAATATTACACTTTTGTCTGCTAGGCAGATGAGCCTTCTGTTATCAGATTTCTATTGATGGGCAACTGGCTGCAGAAAAATGGCCAATTCCTTGACAAAATGCTCTTTCGTGGCATTATGGAAAAATATCTGCTTTCACAGCCACAGAATACATAGAGAATCTATACAGGCCGCAGAGTCTGTAGAGCTTTGACTGAAATGAATAGAGCAATTTACATTTCTTGGAGCAGCTAATTCAGACTGGTGTTGCAGCATCAGTTTATGTTTGGTTCACTTTTTTGAGAATAGTTCAAATCCATTTAATGGAAGATGTGGACAAATTAGAGGAAGTCTAGAGAAGAGCAACAAAAATGTTAAAAAGTTTAGAAAACCTGACCTGTGAGGAAAGGTTTAAAAAGCCAAATTGGCCACCCTCAGATCAATGTATCAGGATCGATTGAGCGGTCAGTGAAGACGTTGATGCGTTAAAACCATCCTCTCAAGTGGTGCGGTGCAGTGAAGATGCCGTGTAGAAGAGGAGTTACAAAGTTGATGGGAGTTACGTGAGCTACTCTGCGTAGCTTGCGTAACTCCCATTGACTGCCACTGAATTTGAAGGTAAGTGTAGACCAGGCCTGAGTGGGGACCTGATTACAGTCTTCAGATATGTGAAGAGCTATTATAATGAGGACAGTGATCTATTGTTCATCATGTCCATTGAAGGTAGGACAAGAAGTAATCAACCTAGTATGTAGTAAGGAAGATTTAGGGTAGATATTAAGAACAACTGCCTAAGGGTAGCTAAGCATTGGAATAGGCTTCCAAGGGAGGTTGTGGAATTCTTTAAGAACAGGTTAGACAAACATCTGTCAAGTTGTACTGGATAGTCCTGCCTCAGAGCAGGGGGGTGGACTAGATGATCCTTCAAGGCCCTGCCAGCCCTACATTTCTATGAGACTATAAAATATATCTGTTATGATAACCAGAAAAAGTAGCACTCAACTATGGCCCATCTTTGTTTTTGTGATTTAAAATGTCATAAGGTCTGTTCTTCCCGCTTCGACTGGGGATTAGATATATATGATGGATGACTTGCTTATTGAAATACAAACCTATGCATTTTGTGCCACACATCACCTATTAATGCAGATCAAATCATGACATAACACTTGAATGTCTTTGGGCATTGGGTCCTTTCAGACCAATTTATTAATTTTATGCAATCTGTTTCTGACCTTTTTTTCCCTTTCAGTCTTATGGCATCAATCGCACTGTTTACAATGCTGAAATTCAGGTTTTCATGTTCCTGGACCATTGACAGATAACTGCATGGCAGATCTTCACCTTTGAAAAAGTAGTTCTCAGTTTTGCTGCTATAGTAATAGTTATAGTTTGAAGCTGGCAAGGGCTACCAGATCATCTGGTCTGACCTCCTGTCTGTCACAGGTCACCAACTCTCCTGCACAAATCCAACAATCCAGATAACTTGGGGTTGTCCTTGCACTGCACCAGTATGTGTAAATTGAAAACGTTGGATTTTGAATTATATCAGTCCCTGTATCAAATGTGTTTGCTAGAACTGAGTGATTTTGTTGTTTCCAGAATGCTGAAGTCCACCCAATATTCAGGTTTGATAGTAAATCAGATCCCGAGGAAAATCAAGTTTACCAGTTACTTGACAGCACCCTACTCTACGAGGTGCTAATTTTACCAATATCATGGATTCCGATTTTTGGGAGGGGGCTAATTTAATATTCATACTCTGACAGATTTTTTTTATAGATAGATAGTATAATTGGGAGGCAACTGCTCTTGTATTATAACTCCAGATTTGACTCTCTTTTGGGCCTTAGACAAATAACTTCCTAATTTCACTGGAGTTCTGTGAGGATTGGTTTAGTTTTAAAGCACTTTGAAAATGAAAACTTTTATTGTAAGTGTTACAGATCATAAATAAATACTGGATTTTCTTCATGAATGCCGCAGATATACTGTTGAGACTCTAAGAAATCTGCGTTTAAAATTGTCCTTTGAGAATGGGTCTCAGTTAAAATAATATCTAATCTCACTGTTGCATGGCTTATAATTGTTGCTATTGTTGAGAGGTATTCCAAATATGCTAAAATGCTGTAATGCAATTCTTCGGCGTGATATCTTTAGTGTAAGATATGAAATAAGAATTGTGCTGTATATTTTTTGCATGCTTTGCCTAAGATACCTTTTTAAAAAGTAAATAAAAATCATGTTACCAGATGTGAACTGCTGAGCAGTAGTTGCTATTTGCTACAGAAAGAAAATTGTTATGGAAGAGAGTGAATTGGAGCTGGTGGGAGACCACAAAGAAACTTTTGATGCATAGTTACCTGCTGAAATGTCAATTCTAAAAATTAAAGTGTAGTAAACCTAAGCAATACAGGTTATTTTGGAGTTTCAAAAAGGCTGACTAATAAAAGTTAATCAGGGTTTCTCTTTACATAAAGATTAAGTTTAGAAGCTGGGAACAGTATGTGCAAAGTCTGTCTATAAAAGACTTTACTTGATAATTACACAGTATGTATTTTTCACAGTTAAATTCTTGACAGCTTTAATTTTTTGTACAGCAGAAGTACATATTGGAGTCACCAGACATGATAAAATGAGGTTTTAAATAAAGCTGCACTGTGGGTTCTACAAAGAGAAAGATGAAATTGTTTGTTGGCTTTTAAATTTGGTTTTAAATTCTTTCAGATAGAACATTCCTGATCAAAAGGTAATGTGCACTGTTGAGAATTGCAGATCAAATGTAATAGCGCGTGGTATTAAGGTGCATTTTCACAGTTTTTATCCTAGATGCTTAAAATATGTAAAATGAGATGAAAATATGGAGGGATGATGTGTAATGTATTAATTTACTTGCTATCAGGTGATCTGCAAGTCAGATGCTCCCACAGGGGATGTTCTACTTGATGAAGCTCTGAAGCACATTAAGGAAACCCAGCCTCCCGAAACAGTACAAAACTGGATCGAACTGCTTAGTGGTAAGATACTGACATGGCACTTTTAAAATGTTTTAAAAAGTAATTCTAGTTAATGGTCATCCTTTGATTAGAGGGTATATTGTAAACTTCTTGGGGAAGTAACTAACGTTTGATGTGTTTGCAGCACTTATCAAAATGAAGCCAGTAGGACAATACAAGTAATTCTGGTATTGGGTTAACAAGATGAAAGAAGGGATCCAGAGGTAAAATTCAGGGATACTATTTGCCTGGTACTTCAGATTTTGAGGGATATTAAACCAAAATATTTGGGAACATTGCATCTCCTCTGTTGAGAAATAACAGTTGAATCCATCATAACACATGTCTTCCTCTCCAAGATATATACCTCTTATCTGGAAGAAGGGATAGCTACAGTTCAGGTTACATCCTTACAGGAATTTACTGTTCATGTTCTCCAAAGATCTTGCCCACATCCTTCAGTGAAGAAAGAGAAGTGAGGAACTGATATTTCAAACATAAAATAAGGACAGAAATATATAAATAAAGTTGGAAGTTTTATAAATCAAAACAAGCCCACAACTTTCTTTTCTTTTGCTTCACAATTCGCCATTCAGAGAAACTTCACAAATATTTTCAAATTTGACTAATCAGAGTAGTCAGTTCTAATCTGTTCAGAATGAAGATGCAAGATGATTTATTTGGATCCAATTGCTTCATATAGTTCCATAAATAGGTATTAAGAGATGGAATGCAAATTAGTTATTGCATCATTGAAGAAAATGTTAATTGCAAGAATGCTTAAATACATGACTGTTGTTGTCCATATAGTGCTTCACTTGCACTGAAATGAAAGAGAATTCTACCACTGAATGATGACCATCTTGTTTTATGTAGTGTTTTTCATCTCCATGTAGCCAAGACTCATTACAAAGTTGTTTGTCTGCAGGATGATTAATTTAAATCAAAATTATTTAAATTACCAGTTTCAGTCATGATTTAAGTCAGCAAGCAGGAAACCTTGATTTTAATAATTTTTTTAAATATTGTTTCACCCTTACTTTTTAGATATTTTCCCAAAGAGAGATTAATTCTTCTTGGTCGGTATAACCATTGTAACGTGTTGATTTTCAAACATTAAATAGTTTTTATGCTAGTACTAATTTTTGTGAACCAGGGGATGTGCTATCTATACTCATTTAAGAAAGTTATATAACTTAGTATACATTATTTGGATTCTTAATTTTTACATTTTTTGTGTTAGAAAATGGTGAATGATACATTTCTTATTTACTAGATGATATTTTACTCAGGATTTATCAAGATGTATTTGGATGGAAATTAAAGTTCAATTAAAAATGTGCAAACCCGCCTTTTTAAAATGGTTTTGTATTCGTAAATGGATACACAAGGGAAAAATAAGTTTATAAGAACATGTTTTGCATTTTAAACTGATTTTATTAAACAAAGGAAGTATCAACTGTAGTTAGTGAATTGACTGACTGTTTCTGGTTATCATGAGCCAGATTTTCAAAAGTATTTGTGCCTAAAAATGCAGATGGATGCCTGATGGGATTTTCAAAAGTAGCTGGGTGGCTAATTCCTGTTAAATCAAGATGAAATCAACATGAAATCTGATTAAGCACTGTTTAAAAATCCCACTGGGCTTTTGCATTTTTAGGGGTCTAACTGTTTTTAAAAATATGGCCTTTAATTTTTTAGAATTAATGGATCTCAGCTTCTGCCATCTCATAGATTATTTTCATTGACTGGGAGTGGAACAATAACCAAACTGGATCAGGTCAATGGTCCATCTAGCTCAATATCCTGTCTTGTGGCAGTGGCTGG
The DNA here is from genome assembly GCA_007922155.1 of Mesoclemmys tuberculata. NCBI lineage: Eukaryota > Metazoa > Chordata > Testudines > Chelidae > Mesoclemmys > Mesoclemmys tuberculata. The sequence goes on along the minus strand of ML675629.1, from coordinate 19,214,194 downwards.
TGCCAGATGCCTCGTGCCAGATGCCTCAGAGGGAATGAAAAGAACACGGCAATTAGAGTGATCCATTCCCTGTCATCCAACCCCAGCTTCCAGTAGTCAGAGAGTTAGGAACACCCAGAGCATTAGGTTGCATCCCTGACCATCTTGGCTAATAGCCATTGATAGACTCATCCTCCAGGAACTTATCTAATTCTTTTTTGAACCCAGTTATACTTTCGGCCTTCACAGCATCCCCTGGTAATGAATTCCACATGTTGACTATGCATTTAGCGAAGGTTTGTTTCAAACCTGCTGCCTATTAACTTCATTGGGTGATCCCTATTTCTTGTGTTATGTGAAGAAGTAAATAACATTTCCCTATTCACTTCTACTCTGTTTATGATTTTATAAACCTCTGTCATATGCCCCCATAATAGTGGTCTCTTTTCCAAACTGAATGGTCCCCGTGTTTTTAATCTTTCCTCATATGGAAGCTGTTCCATAACTAATAATTTTGCTGTTCTTCTCCGTACTTTTTCCAATTCTATTATATCTTTTTTTAAATGAAGCAACCAGAACTGCACACAGTATTCAAGGGGTGGGCGTACCACGGATTTATATGGTCGAATTATGATCTTTCTTGTTTTATCTGTCCATCCTTTCCTAATGGTTCCTAACATTCTGTTCGCTTTTTTGACTGATGCTGCACACTGAACAGACATTTTCAGAGAATTATCCACAATGACTCCAAGGTCTATCTTGAATGGTAACAGCCAAGTTAGACCCAATGCCATTTTGTATGTATAATTGGGATTATTTTTCCAGTTTGCATTACTTTGCACTTATCAATATTGAATTTCATCTGCCATTTTGTCACCCAGTTTGTGAGATCCCTTTGTAACTCTTCACAGTGTGCTTTTGATTTAACTATCTTCAGTAATTTTGTATTATCTGTAAACTTTGCCACTTCCCTGTTAACTGCCTTTTCCAGATCATTTATTACTATGTTGAACAGCACTCAGTACAGATCCTTGAGAGACTCCGCTACTTACCTCTCTCCATTGCGAAAACTGACCATTTATTCCTACCCTTTGTTTCCTGTCTTTTAACCAGTTACTGATCCATGAGAGGACCTTCCCTCTTATCCCATGACTGCTTACTTTGCTTAAGAGCCTTTAATGAGGGACCTTGTCAAAGGCTTTCTGAAAGGCCAACAAAGTACACTATATCCACTGGATCACCCTTATCCACATGCTTCTTGACACCATCAAAGAATTCTGATAGGTTGGTGAGGCATGATTTCCCTTTAAAAAAGCTGTGTTGACTCTCCCCCAAAATACTGTATTCATCTATGTATCTGGTAATTCTGTTCTTTACTATAGTTTCATCCAGTTTACATTTTATTGAAATTAGGCTTACTGGCTTGTAATGGTCAGGATTGCCTCTGGAGCCTTTTTTGAAAATTGGTGTCACATTAGCTATCCTCCAGTCGTCTGGTACAGAAGCTGATTTAAATGATAGGTTACATACCCCACATATTTGAGTTCCTTCAGAGCTCTTGGGTAGATACCATCTTGGTCCTGGTGACTTATTACTGTTGAATTTATCAATTTGTTCCAAATCCTCCTCTAATGACACCTGGGACAGTTCCTCAGATTTGTCACCTAAAAAGAATGTCTCGTGTGGGAATCTCCCTAACTAATTCAGTGAAGACCCTTGCAAAGAATTCATTTAACTTCTGCACTCCAGCCTTATTTTGAGTGCTCCTTTAGCACCTTGATCATTCACTAGCCATACTGATTGATTCCTGCTTTTGATATACTTGAATTTTTTAGTTTTATTATTTTTATTATTTTTTTTTGCTGTTAGTTTTTCTCTTGCTAGTTGCTTTTCAATTTCATTTTTGGCCTGCCTAATTATACTTGATCTGCCCGAGTTTATGCTCCTTTTTATTTTCCTCTGTAATATTTGACTTCAAAAAGAGTTGACTTTGACAACTTTAAACCAATATCTTTTTGCCTCTAAATGCCTCTTTTACTCTGTTTAGTTATGGTAGCAGTTTTTGGTCCTCTTGCTGTTTTTTTTTATTAGAGATATGCATTTAGCTTGAGTCTCTATTGTGATGTTTTTAAATAGTTTCCATGCAGCTTGCAGGCATTTTACTCTTGTGACTGTTTGTTTGTTTTAATTTCCATTTAACTGTTTTCTCATATTTGTGTAGTTCCCCTTTTTGAAGTTAAATGCTAGTGTGGTGGATTTCTTCCCCCCACCTCCAATAAGGATGTAAAATTTAATTACATTATGGCCACTTTTACTGAGCAGGTCAGCTATATTCACGTTTTGGACCAGATCCTGTGTGCCAGTTAGTACTAAAAAAACTTCCTAATTTTTTTTCAAATCCCTACTGGTTTCTCACCTTTAAATGAAATAGTCCACATGAAGAAAATATTCTCTTTGCACTGTTGCTAGCATACTAAATCAGAAGTAATTAAGGCCAAGGTTTCCCTGCACAGCGGAAACTGAAAGTACTAACATTTAGAAAAGTGTAAATGCCAGCATTTGCTCCATTATGAAGATTGAAAATAATCTAGATACTTAATGCAGTGTGTAATGCTGTGACATATTTATAAAACTTGAGTTGACCTCAAAGATGGTTTTCCCCTTATTCTATATGTAAATTAAAAAATCAGCACCCTCCAACTCATTAACATCTGAGAGCTCTTTGATGCAGCATATTTTATTTATTTAAATTATATTAATAGATTGTAGTAAAATTATGCCTTAACTTAAATTGTCACAATTTCAATTTAATTTTAAAGAGGTTTATGTTTAACAACGAAACATATATTTAAATTAAATGGATCTCATTATTTTTAAATGATTTATTTTTATCAATCCTGTTTGTCTGTTATTTCACCCAGAATGGAAATGAAGTGCAGCTACTCTTGAATGAACTGCAGCTGTTGTTCAACAGTACAAAGCAACGCTATGTAGCTTAGAAAAGGAAGTGAAGAAAACTTCTTTGTTCAGTTGAAACAACAACATGACTTCAGGACAGGCAGAATGAAGTTAGATGGCTAAAATCAGTGTTCCCTTTACACTGTTTTTTCCTTGTGTGTGGCACAAGTAACTCAGATCCATTTTTAAATTAGAGTGGAGTCTCTCCCACTCTCATTCCTTCCCCTTCTTACTGGTATACCTCTTTCTTCTTTCCTTGCTGCCTTTTTTTCCTCCACTGATTCACTTTTTCTCCTACTTCATTTCAGTCCTCACATACGTTATCACCATCACTCCCCTCTCCCTCTTTCTTTCACTGTGCATGAATTAATGAGAGAGGGAAAGAAAAAAGAGGAAAGGGGAAAAAAACACCGCTGTGGTTCAGTGGGAATTCTGGTTAATAACCCCCTAATCTTGCAAATATTTCTACAGGCTGTAAAGGCATTTGATTTTTCTTATCCAAAATGCGTCATTCATATTAGCACACTGCTCTTTTCACCATGCTATGCGTACTAGGTCAGTAGTGATTCAAAGATCATGTAATGTGTCACCCAAACCTGAGGTTTTCCATTAAAGTCTCATCTATGTTTTGACCTGATTTGACCTCTTTGAGCTCTGAGGAGATCTCTGCATAAGATGGTATAGTGGAATCCTGGATTTACATTCTATTATTTGGTGGCTGTTTTTTGGGTAAGATTGGGGGATCCTTGGTTAAGAGAGCTACTTTCTGAAGAACAGTATTAGATTTTTAAATGGACTTCACAACAACACAGGGTTTTTTGTTTTTTAGTATTGTGACTGAAGATTTTTTCCTGAGAAAAAGCCACTCTAATCTTAAATTAGTGTAGTATTATAATGTAAGTATGAGGGAAGGGAAAAGCCTGTTGCTTACATGACATTTCTCAGAGCCATCATGGATGTGCAGATTGGGCCATTTTAAGGCCACGCTTGTCAAGCAGGAGTAGTTCCTAAGGTGATCCCTAGGGAACGAAGCTGACAGAACGTAGAAACTTGTGTCAGAACATCCACTGTTGTAAACACAACAAACGTGTCTAGAGCTCTAGTAGTGCAACATTCTGTGTAGTTTAGAGGTTTGGACACAAGGTGTCACCAAACTTCTGATTTTTATTAGCACCTAAAAATTGAAATCTGAGTAGTACAAACAGCTAAAAAAGCAAGGCAACAATTAGTTAACATTCCCTACTTTCTTTTTATGGTGATCTATTATTTAGGTACAGGTTCATTCAGGGCCCACCTGAGGAAACCACACTGAATCAGGCACGCCTATGTCATTCACTAGACAATAACATGCACATTGGAGTCATAAGTTCACAGGACCTTTTAGTCATTCAGTCAGTTTTTGATTATGTACATAACTTATTACACATGCACATGCAACACACTCTGCCTTTCCTTGAAATATTCTGAAGGAGCTGTTATAAACACCACCCAATAATTTAAAACATTTTAATTGTATGTATACAAAATGGCCTGTAACTTGCCAAATCAGAACATTTTTTCATAGAAATGTGTGAAAACCCTTATGAAGAAGAGCCATCTCCATGCCAAATTTTTGACTCTCATCTCCTTGCTGGCTTTTCAGAAAGCATATTTTTTATATCAGGGAAATTGTTTATCTTGGGTTTTTTGTTTCTTTTCTTTCTAAAATGACGATTTTTCTTTAACTTTCAAAAAAAATTCACTTTCAACAGACTAGACATCTAAAATTTCAATTCACAAGACGAAAGCTTAAGCAGATTGAGTGACTAAAAACAAGAGTTAAATTGAAATGTTGGGCAGTTTTAGCTATAGCAGTAGCCACTGCTGTAATACTTTTCACTTACTTACAGAATTTTACCCCAAAATTTTATAAAGTACTTCACTTGACCTTAAATTTTTTTCTTTTCCTTTAACAATGTGTTTGCAGTTGTCTTTCCTTTTTTCACATAAACATCATAGCTTTCTTCAGGTACTATAAAAAGATATAATGGTAAAGTGTGGATGGTCGCCTTGATCTCAGATTCCTCTATAAAAAGGAAATGAGTATAAACCTAACCAGCTAAAACAAAGAGGAGGCTATCTGGGATAAGAATCAGCATTAGCACAACTTCGTCATTTCAGCCATAGCCATTCTTTCTACCATAGTTTCCCATCCTTTTCAAGTGGCAGTGCTGGAAATGGACAACTGGGAAAGACTGGAGAGAGATTTTCTTTTCTGAGAATTATTTTTATTCACCATTTTCCTCTGTTTCTTCTCCATGTACCATGGTTTTCTTACCTACATAAGTGGTGACAAATGTTTAGTTGTAACAGAGTCATCACTTAGCTTTCATTTCACCTTCAGCAAAGTGCAAACATACCAGCTGTATGTTTTATGTACGTTTAAGAGTGCCATGAAGTTGTTCAGGAAGGCACTCTGTTCCACATGTCGAAGCCTATATATGCTGGCCAGAGGTTAGAGCTGCAGGAGTATGGCATCTTTCTGTACTAGGTCGCTATATTAATTGAAGCCTTTATTTCTGCACTACAGAAACATCCTTGTTAATAGTCACGGTAGAAACTAAACCTTGATTAACTGATTTTTTGGTTTTTTTTTTTTAGGTGAGACATGGAATCCGTTAAAATTGCACTACCAGTTACGAAACGTGCGTGAACGATTAGCTAAAAACCTAGTGGAAAAAGGTGTACTGACAACAGAGAAACAGAACTTCCTTCTTTTTGACATGACTACCCACCCTCTCACCAACAACAATATAAAACAGCGCCTCATTAAGAAAGTTCAAGAAGCAGTTCTTGACAAATGGGTGAACGACCCTCACCGCATGGACAAGCGCTTGCTGGCTCTCATTTACTTAGCCCATGCTTCAGATGTCCTTGAGAACGCTTTTGCCCCCCTATTGGATGAGCAGTATGATTTAGCCACAAAGAGAGTACGGCAGCTTCTGGATTTAGACCCTGAAGTTGAATGTCTGAAGGCCAACACAAATGAGGTCCTGTGGGCTGTTGTAGCAGCCTTCACAAAATAACTGCATTCAGATTGAAGTGTTCTTCTCTCTTCTTTATGTAAACCAGTTGTTTCTCTTTTACTGACTATTCATGTTTTCTGTAATTTGTACCTTCTCACATGATGAATCAGCTCTTGTTTCACAGGAATGATAGGTGGCGTATTCCCTCTCCCTTTGTGTATCTGTAAATGGATTCTGCTAGTACAAGAGACCTTCCTGTTTAAAAGAAGCTTTACTGCCATATTGGCATTCCATTCCCTGTTAAATTAGTTATCTGAAATTCTTAGTTTTATCCGTTTTTCACTCTTCAGTTGCTGAAGTGGATTAACTTGGAAAGCACCTCAAGGAAGAAACATGCATGCATAGTTGGATCACCAAGTCTTGGGTTGATGCAGATGTGTACATGCCTCAGTAGCATTCTGCAGTTGTTCATACAAAAGTCACAAAAAGGCCTTTTTAAATCACCAAAGTTAAGTATTGAAATGTCTCAGGACATTTTTATACATAGACATTGGTTCAAGCATGCTTAACAAAATTATTTTAAAATTAAAATATCCATTAAAAATCTCTGAAAATAGTTAATGTAAAATGCCCTGTAAGTTTTACCTCTCATGTGAATCTCTTGTGTACTTAAGTTTCGTTATATTACAACTCTGAATTATGAGGCTAATGTAGAAAAGTCCAGTTGTTTCACAAAGCAGTTTTGGGATGGGATACATTCCATTATATTCTGTATATAGTTCGAATTGTATATTAACAGCCCCCTACCCACCAACTTTGTATTTTGCAAGATTTAATTAGTTGTACACCTGTACCCCATTTCAGCCATTGCCATTTGATGGAAAGATGAGCCTCTTACAGAGAGCATGTATGTGAGCTCTGTTCCCAGTGTCTATGGAGTTGTACCATTCAGGTACAACTCAGCCTATGCATCACCTTTTATAATGTTTGTTGTATGGAAAGGACACCAGTTGCTGTCATTGTTTTACATTATTTCTGTATGGAAGAGGCTTGTGACGAGTAAAGTACTTGAGTGCAGTTTTTAATTTTGTTCGTACACAAGTTAATGTTTGTCTCTTAAATGTCATAATCTACTTACACTTCAAAAAAAATCAAATGTCAAACCTAGGAGGTCTTGCATGTAAATTGGTAGCAAGTAATGACTACAGTTCAGATGAGTAAAATTTCTGTAATGGGAAGCTCTACTATGTTAATTATTTTATATACAATTATGTTGATTAGCACAATGTAAAAAAAATATAAACTTTGGCTTTTTAAAGTTTATTACCTCTTTACTACTGCTTGTTATCTCCCACTGGCTTCACAGTGTAAATATTATGCCTTGAGCAAATTAAACATTTTTTTCTCATAACATGCATAGCAGGGCTTACAGGTGTTTAGAAACTTTTTGGTTAACATTCAGAGCAAAAATACTAAGTGGTGTATAACTGTAGAGTTGAAGTTTAAGGGATCCTTAATCTGTATACTAGCTTTTTACCTACAGTAAATAAACTATGATCTTGAAAGTGCCTGAAACAGAGCAAGCATGTCATTTGTATTTTATGTTGCTAATTAGAAAAGTCTTATTTTGAGTGAAAGTTTTAGTTGATATCCCTTTTAAAAGAGGGGGATTGCTTTTATGTTATGAATCGAACACTGAATTGTTTCCCAGTGTTCGTGTGTCTCATGTGTTCTGCAGATTTGAGTGACTGTTTTAAGACCGTCTGAGGCTGGGTAATAGAGTGCAGTTGTATGTGTCACCGGTAGACCTTTTTCACTTTGAGAGCATTGCTTTTCAGCCTAGCCTTAAATGGGCCCCCAGTTTCACACCCCCAGTTTACTTTGTCACTGATATTGCAGCTGATTTTCAGATACAATCAGGTAATTAAATCTAAATGACCTCAATTCCCTGCATCTGTAATTTGTAGGAAATAAATGGAGCCTGGTATTTCAAAATACAGCCCTAAACATTTAATACAACTTAGCATTTCCAGCTCTTACGTGCTGTTGTTTAGAGAATTCTATTGTATTTAAAGCGTATAGTAAGATGTTTCAAACTCATAATGTCTTAAACAGGTCAGTGTAATCAAAACAAAACTGATGTAAATACATACTTTTAAAAATATTTTAAGAAGATTTATACACAGTGTGTGGGGGGAGAAATAGAGCGAGCATAAATTAAAACCCCCTGTCAACGCTTGAGATCACTGTCAGTGAGAATTTTTTTTTTGCATTTGATAGAGAGCACTTTGTCCATAGCCAGTTTCACTGTCTCTGTCCCATCCTGTTCTAATTTCTGATCAGTTTTCCAAAATAAGGTAAGTTTCAGGTTCACAATGTCCCTTTAAATATCTTTACATTCTTACATCATTCTGTGGCTGTTTCACTGCTCTTGTTTTTCTCTTCTGTCCTAATATGGAAGTAAAGACCATTTTTCTCTGAGAAGTAATGATGTGTCATGCACAAGTCAACCAGTAAGGTGGTGATGAAAAATTGGTCAGCCCCATTTTATCTTGCTGTTTCATATCACAGAGGTATTCCTATAGTCTTTGGATGTCTGATATAAGAAGGAATGTTCCCAATCTGAGCTTTTACAATGAAGATAAGGTGCTGCATTACAGGACTGGCTTTTCAAACATTCTTGCCTTGACCACTATTTCAGAAATTAAAAATGCTCATCATGCTAAGAGAAGTCATTCTGCACTTCTATATTCTGACATTGCTTTCGTCACTGCAGTTCTCTTACTGCCAAACTGCACACCTGTTTTGGAGCAGCTTTGGCTCCGCGTCCTCGGATGGGCTAAGATCTACTAGTTGACCCACTTATTTTGAGAGTGGAGAATGCCAACTGTAATATTTCACTGATACCTTCAGAGATGCTAAATAGCCTTTGGTGTTCATTCTCTGAAACAAACTTTCTGGTTATTTATGTGACAAATTAAATATAGGCAATAAATTCATATCTGGTATCTTCTCACCAGCTTTGAAGTTACAGTTCTTGTTGTTTAAGGCCATGCGCCACGTTTGGGGTTTTTCTTTTTTTCCACATCTATGTATGTTTTTTCCCCACATTGTTTGTTAGTGAAGGCAGGAAGTCATTAATACTGGACTGGATTGCCTCCAGGTGAAGGCAGCACACATTCAGTCCCCAAAAGCGAATGGTGGCTGACTGCTCATGTTTTCACACCTGCTTCTCCTGCAAAAAGTGTTTATGAACCAATGTGTCCTCTGTGACCTGAACTAAAGCTGGATCTCTAAAAATAAATATATAAATAACGCACCCCTTTCCCTTTACAGACTGGAAACCTTTTCAGTATGTGTTACATGGATAGATTTTAATACATGAATTTTCATCAGTCCACTCAATTCCCAGTATTTCCTTAAGGGGTCCCTCTCTGCACTGGGCTGGGAACAGAATTTAAAGAGCAATGTTAAAACTCACTTCCAGCTGAATTAGTTTCTGGCAGTTTGACCACCCAAACCGTATTACAGCTTGGGTGTTCTAGCCTAAGTCCCTGTCTGGCATATACAGATCCAGTGTTGCTCCGAAAAGGAGTTCATCTATGTTGTATCATTATGGTTAAGTACAGTAGTTTGATCAGGAAATTAGACACTTCCCCAGTGTGTTAGCAATTCGGAAGCAAGCGAATTTTAATTCTTTCCCTTAGGCGGTAATGGGTGGTTGTGCTGGAAAGGAGGGGATAATCTTGGGCTGTGGGGAAAGGCTGTGTCAGGACTCCTGCCTGCACAAAAAGCAGAGCAGTCTCTGCCCCTGAACTTGGGTCCTGATCCTCCCCACTGCCAAGGAATCAGCAAGGCCCAGTACTCTATTAGAAGAAGCTGGAGAGAAGGGAGGACTTCCCACCAAAGAGTCTGGAGTTGAAGAAATAGCTGGCTGTATGGAACACGTGAGTGAGCGGAGAAGGTTGGTATCTAGGTCGGTGGGGTGAAGAGCAGGCTTTTTTTGAAGAGGGAAGGAAACAGTGGTGAAATGGCAGTGGTGGTTGTCTTTTCTTTCATGCCAATAATAGCCCCCTTTCTCTTTCTCCCTTCTCACTCTTCCTATACCTTCGTACTGCACACAATCTGGTTCTTCTTTCCCCTTGCCTCCCAAATCTGACTTCCACTTCTGGCCATCTCCATTTCTGATCATTCTCATAACCATATATTAAGAAACTTCAGCTTTCATGTTGACCCATGTTGTCCTTCATTGTTTTATAGCTCTTGTGACCAGACTTTTTCAGGACTGTTCCCTCTCTGGCAAACACAATCTGCCTTCTTTAGTGAATACCACATCTTTCAATGTCTCTCATTCTCTTCTAACCATTTCCCATCACTCACTGCTCTGATTTCTCAGCCTGTCAACCTCTGAGTGCTTGCAATACATTGTTCTACCCAGTCCATTCCTCAGTCTCTACTCAGAAATATCAAACTTGTAAGATTAACTCACATGATGACTGATTTTAAGAAATAAGAATGGCCATACTGGATCAGACCAGTGGTCCATCTAGCCCAGTATTCTGTCTTCCGACAGTGGCCAATGCCAGGTGCTTCAGAGGGAATGAATAGACCAGGTGACCATCAAGTGATCCATCCCATTGGCCATTCGCAGCCTCTGGTAAAGAGCAATCCCAGCCTATCCTGGCTAATAGCCGTTGCTGGACCTATCCTCCATGAACTTGTATAGTTCTTTTTTCAACCCCGTTATAGTCTTGGCCTTCACAACATCCTCTAACAAGGAGTTCCACAGCTTGACTATGTTGCATGAAGAAATACTTCCTTTTGTTCGTTTTAAACCCACTGCCTATTAATGTCATTTGGTGACTCCTAGTTTTTGTGTTATAAGAAGTAGAAGATAAGGAAGTGTTATCTATTTTCTCTACACCAGTCATGATTTTATAGACCTCTATCCTATCTCCATTCAGTCCTCTCTTTTCCAAGCTGAAAAGTTCCAGTTTTATCAATCTCTCCTCATACGGAAGCTTTTTCATACCCCTAATCATTTTTGTTGCCCTTTTCTGTACCTGTTCTAATATATCTTTTTAGCGACGGGGTGACCAGATCTGCACGCAGTATTGAAGATGTGGGTGTATCATGGATTTATAAAGAGGCAATATGATATTTTCTGTCTTATCTATCCCTTTCTGTCAGCTTTTTTTAATTTTATTTTACTGCTGCAGCACACTGAGTGTGTGTTTTCAGAGAGCTATTCACAATAACTCCAAGATCTTTCTTTTTTACAGGATTTACCCTTGTGTGTCTGTCCTCTACCCCCCTCTGTTTGTTTCTATCTTTATGGTCTCCATTTGTCCTATTTATGTGTTAGGTCTTTGGGGCAGGGATTATGGGCTTTTATGTAATTGCCGTGGTTCTGTCTAAGGCCTGGTCTACACTTACCTTTGGGATTCGGTGGCAGTTGACGGGAGATATGCAAGTGATATAAATCACTTACGTATCTCCCGTCGACTTAGCTGGGTCTCCTCCGCGCACTGTCCACACTGTGCTGCATTGAAGGGAACACCACTTACCAGGGTGGCTTCCCTGTATCGCTTGCTGGATCGACTGAGTGGGTCTACACAGTGTAGACCTAGCCTAAATGTTTAATAATTAGAGTGTGGGTATGGAATGTGTGTTAGAGCTGTGGGAAGCTGTCCGTAATGAGCTTATCCTTAATAAAGACAATTACGCTTGTTGCAGCCCTGAAAAAGTCCCCTTAGTGGATGGTCACCAGTTGGCCATATTGGGCCCAACCTTTTGGATCCCATATTCTTCTAAGCCTCCTGAGCAGTGTTCAGATGGTGTGTCTAGTTCTAACCTGTCAGGCACAAACCTGAGGTACAGCCTCTCTCTCTAGCACCCCTCTTTGGGATGTGGGATGCTGCAGTCTTGAGGCCACTTCAAGCCTCTCCTGTAGCTTATGCACTCTCATGGGCACTCTGGTTTGTAGTTTAATCCTTTGGGGACATGTGGCAGATAAAATAAAGAACACAGGCTTTGCAACACATAGGCACACACTTATTCTTAGATGACAGAGGAGATATACAGATCTATACTAAAACAACCACCAGCTGAACACAATCCCCCCTTCAACCTCCTTCCCACGCCTGAGAGTCCATTTGGATGGTCTGTGTTCTGGGGTGATGGGGCAAGTCCTTCTAGTTCCCACTCTTCTTGCTTAGCCTTCTGGTTCTGATGATGGTCTGTCCCCTTGCTAGAAAGCCTATCCCCAAGGTGGAGAGGGAAGGTGTGAAAACCTAAATAAGTACACACACCCCAACCTTCTCTTGCTGTATCCCGTCACCACATGATCTGACACTATATCATCACGTAACACTGAGACTTGATGACCTCCCCTCCTATTTGAGCATTTATATTCATTTCTAAACAAAAGTGGCTCCAGTTTTTTTCCCTGGAAAATTTTGAGATCCCTAATGTAATTTAGAAGATCTCATGGACATTTCCAGAAAGATCTTGTACATAAACTTGGTAGGATAAGATTTTTATCCATCAACCTTGATGGCACTGTGTACACACAAAGTAATGAAAAAGAATTGCCATCAATGATACTTTGCTTGAGCATTTATTACAATTTGACTTAAGGCTATTTGCTTTGTATATTTTGTCATGTTGACATAATTTGTATTGTTATAAAGAGCTAATCTTTTAAATCTCAGCATCTATTAAACCTCCCCACACCTGTGAAAATTTAAATAGGTAAAAAAAGTTTTAAAATGCTTAAAACCCATCCTTTTTGTGTAACTGCACTTTAAGTTGCTAAAAATAGGGGGAAAAAAGAAAAAAAAAACCTCAAAAATAAACCTGGATAGCATTCGTCAAAAAAGAAAGAAAGAAAAGGAAATTTCAACAAGACTACCTATACAGCAGTTTGCATTATATTTGTCTGTCTTTTTCCCTAAGAAAGGGGAGTTCACAGGTGAGGGGTAAAGGACTGGTTCTTTCTCAGCCAGGTGTTGGTGCTGCTCTATATCCTCATGGGAGCACAAGAAACAACCCTAACAGGCATCAGCTTCTTCCACTTCAGATTTCGCTGCCTAGTGAATCCACCTTGCATCAGTCATGAAGAGCGTAGGAACTCTGGAGTAGCAAGGTTTCCCTGAGCACAGGAATGGACGGAAAGGGAATGCTGAACATCCCTGCTCACTGATATTTATGCAACTTTGTTTGCATCTATGTTCATGCAGGAGGTGACTTATTTAACCGCTTATAAAAGTCTCAATCATCTAAGAAAATACCACGACTTGGGCGATCAAGTGCACTTAAAGTAATAGAGTGTATGAATACTGTGTCCTTGACGCACGGACTGGAATTTGTTCAAGTCAAATAGGCATGAAATAACTTGCAATAACACTCACGATGGGAATGAAGTCTGTTCGTGGATCATTTGCACAGAGGAAATGGGGGGCTAAATTCACTTATTGAATGAATTGCTTGCTGCAAAGTTTGCCTGACAAGCAATTAGCTGTTGCCATCTTCCATTCTACAAGTTGCCCTAGGGTTACTTACATTTTTCTCTGATTACACCTGTGGCATTTAGTGAAATAAATCTGGAGCCACTTCTGCATTCTGCTGTGACAGAGAGAATACATTAGACACAGTATGAATTTGAAATAATAGCCTCCCAACCTCATACAATGTTTTTTTTCCTGGGGGAAGATGGAAAGGACTACTTCTGGTCATATCGATCTGGCAATTTTTTTTTCTTGCAATGCTTCTACCATTCAGAGCATAGGGGACTTACTGTTAAGAACTCATTTGACTGGTGGTCAGGAAAATGACAGCATTGCAAGGGTGATCTGTCTACTGCGAACAGCAGAGATGCCTGCTGCACATTTTTGTCCCCCTTATTTGTGCAGTGGAGGAGTGAAGCGAGGATGAAGAAGCCAGGAACGTGTTGAGTGGACCCAATGATTTCAGTCATAATTGAAGTGAATCTTCAGGCGAGGGCTGCACAGATGGAAACAGAAGAGAAGAGCAGGTTAGTGGTGATCCTACTGTCAGCAGTTCCGTCAGATAATGTTTATCAGCTGCACAGAAGGGAGTTCAGCAGTGTGCTGAACGTTTGCCCTTTGGATTTAGCCTAATGAATGGCATCTAAGCCTTTTCTGTGCTGCATTCTTTATTGTGCTGTCAAATGACGCCATGCACTCAGCCACGCTCTGCGCACAGCTCGGTCTCTCAAACCCACTCAGAACTTGCAAATAGGCCACTGGAAGATTTCAAGAGACATACAGAAGCATCACAGCAGGAAAGTCGTGATGACTGACAGGACCGAGCCTCGTCAAGGCTGCCCTTGAATCCTCTCTCCTTGCAACCTTGCACAATGCCAGATGTTGAAAACCCTGCGCGATCATGTCTGCAAGAATAAGCAGGGCTTCCTGCATTCAATATATGCCACATGGGAATAGATAGAGAGCAAGAAAATTGCAAATTTTCCATTATCAAAGGAGACAGTTGCACAGTGAAGAGATTCATGGCTTGGGCTGTGACTCCTAATACAGTTGCTTCAATGACTTTTCCAGTCTGTAGGCTGATGAAATGGCAGAGAGAGAGAGAAATGTTCTGCTCTTAGCATGTGTGTATTAGAGCAGGAAGAATAGTGTCTGTCCTGTCACAAGTGGCCAGAATCAGACAATTGCAGAAAAATGGATTGGTTGTTTCAAAGGGATGCTCCAGAGATTGAGTTTAGAGTCCAAATATTCACTCACTGACTGCACCAAAGGACCAGTGTGATGCCACTATAATTGTCAGGATGTAGAACACACCTTGTGCAAGAGAATGTCATTAGCAGGTTTCATGTGTATTACTGTGAGGCTTTTATCCAAATGCTGAGCCCCAAGCTGCATGCTACCCTTGTACGTAGCGTAGAGCTTTACTGGTCACGACAGGTGCCAGATGAATGGTCAACAAGGGGTGGTTCTGGTGATGTAGACATATATTCACTGAGAAGTGGACGAAGGACTACCAAACTCACTCCAGATAAGCCACTGAAAAGCTGAACAATGGGGCAACCTTTGGCCACAGCGAGTATGGGCTTGATTCACACTCATGGAATCGTAGAAGGTTAGAGTTGGAAGGGACTTCAGGAGGCCATCTAGTCCAACCCCCTGCTCAAAGCAGGACTAACCTCAGCTAAATCTTCCCAGCGAGGGTTTTCTCAAGCTGCAGCGTAAAATCCTCTAAGGATGGAGATGCCACCACCTTCCTAGGTAACCCATTCCAGTGCCTCACCACCCTCCTAGTGAAAAGCTTTTTCCTAATGTCCAACCTAGACCTCCCCCACTGCAACTTAAGACTGTTGCTCCTTGTTCTGTCATCTGCCACCACTGAGAACAGCCTAGTTCCATCTTCCCTGGAACCCCTTTCAGGTAGTTAAAGGCTGCTATCAAATCCTCCCTAATTCTTCTCTTCTGCAGACTAAACAGGCCTAGTTCCCTCAGCCTCTCCTCATAAGTCTTGTGCTCCAGCCCTCTAATCATTTTAATTCCCCTCCGCTGGACTCTCTCCAACTTTTCCACATCCATTTTGTAGTTGGGGGCCCAAAACTGGACACAATACCCCAAATGCAGCCTCACCAATGCCGAATAGAGGGGAATAATCACGTCCCGTGATCTGCTGGCAATGCTCTTACTAATGCAGCCCAATATGCTATTAGCCTTCTTGCCAACTAGGGCACACTGCTGACTCATATCCAGCTTCTTATCCACTGTAACATGCAGGTCCTTTTCTGCAGAACTGCTGCCTCACTCATCGGTCCTCAGTCTGTAGCTGTGCACGGGATTCTTCTGTCCTAAGTGCAGGATTCTACACTTGTCCTTGTTGAACCTCATCAGATTTCTTTTGGCCCAATCCTCCAGTTTGTTTAGGTCCTTCTGTATCCTATCCCTCCCTTCCAGGGTATCTACCACTCCCCCTAGCTTAGTGTCATCTGCAAACTTGCTGAGGGTTCAATCTACCCCTTCCGCCAGATCATTAATGAAGACATTGAACAAAACCAGCCCCAGGACTGACCCCTGGGGTACTCTGCTTGTGACCAGCTGCTAGCTAGACATGGAGCCATTGATCACTACTCATTGAGCCCTATGCTCTAGCCAGTTATCTATCCATTTTATAGTCCATTCATCCAACCATACTTCTTTAACTTGCTGATAAGAATAGTGTGAGAGATCGTATCAAAAGCTTTGCTAAAGTCAAGGTGTGTTATGTCCACCTCTTTCCCCACATCCACAGAGCCAGTCACCTCTTTGTAGAAGGCAATCAGGTTGGTCAGGCATGACTTGCCCTTGGTGAATCCATGCTGACTGTTCCTGATCACCTTCCTCTCTTCCAAGTGCCTTAAAATGGATTCCTTGAGGACCTGCTTCATGATTTTTCCAGGGATTGAGGTCTGTAGTTCCCTGGATCCTCTTTCTTCCCTTTCTTGAAGATGGGCACTATATTTACTTTTTTCTAGTCATCAGGGTCCTCCCCTAATTGCCATGAGCTTTCAAAGATAATAGCCAATGGCTCTGAAATTACATCAGCTAACTCCCTGAGCACCCTCGGGTGCATTGCATCTGGCCCCATGGACTTGTGTATGTCCAATCTTTCTAAATAGTCTTGGATCTGTTCCTTCAGCACTGCGGGATGTTCACCTCCTCCCCATTCTCTGCCGCCCAGTGCAGTAGTCTGGGAGCTGACCTTGTCTGTGAAGACAGAGGCAAAAAAGGCATTAAGTACCTCAGTTTTCTCCACATCCTCTGTCGCTAGGTTGCCTCCCCCATTCTTTAAGGGGCCCACAATTTCCCTAATCTTCTTCTTGTTGCTAACATACCTGTAGAAACCCTTTTTGTTCCCCTTCATGTCCCTTGCTAGCTTCAACTCCAATTGTGCTTAGGCCTTCCTGATTTCATTCCTGCATGTTGAAGCAGTATTTTTATAATCCTCCCTAGTCATCTGACCAAGCTTCCACTTCTTGTAAGCTTCTTTTTTGTGTTTAAGACCGAAGACACTGTTCAAGACACTGAAGACCTATAGGTGGAAGGAGGGTCCAGTATCCTTTGCCCTGATAAATTTGTTTCTTGCTACTCCTGTAAACTTTCAGAGGCAAGGAGTTTCATTCATAGAGTTCTGTGCCTGCACAATGGGTTTGTTGACTGCCATGAGCCCGCCTTAGCGTGAACTGTGGCATTAAACAAGGAAAAGCAGAAATCTGTGTATCTAGAAAAACATGCACTTGCAGTATATTTCCTGCAAATAAATGGCCTGCCAAATTTGCATATAATAGTTGACATTTTGAATGAATTCTGCCAGTCT
This sequence comes from Mesoclemmys tuberculata, assembly GCA_007922155.1. Lineage (NCBI taxonomy): Eukaryota > Metazoa > Chordata > Testudines > Chelidae > Mesoclemmys > Mesoclemmys tuberculata. Next base: position 19,196,900 of record ML675629.1, on the reverse strand, counting down.
CTGCAAGGGAGGTTAGGCATATTTTTACATCAGTGATGTATTTGACTTCCACGACAAGTGGAAATGGAAACGAAACAACATAATGTACGTGTCCATAAATAAGAATGAATGCATCAAGGATATCTACACTTCCACATTGCACTTTATTTCTTGTCATGACCTTTCTTCGCTATATCAGTCTATCCAGTCAGTTGTAGTTTTTAACATGCTTATCCATGCAATGCTTGAGCATCCAAGTTTTTTTCTATTCAATTTGTAACAACTGATTTTTTTTTCTGACAGCTTCTTACCTAAGACCAACAAACAAGGTGTCATCCGCCCTTGGCCTTCCTCAGGAAGAGGACAAGGTTAACATCACAGCAGATGGGAACAGTCAGTGCTTCTGAAAAATAACCAGTTTTCAGTATTCCTCCACAAGTAAGAAATAGCAACAGCAATCATTTATAGTGAAGAAACAGAAAGGAAGTTAAACAAATCCTACTGCAAGCTCCATTTAATAAACAATCAGGTCCTAGCAGAAATTGTGGTTACAAGACTATTTTTTCAATAAGAAACATTAAATTTGCTATTTTATATCTGCTTGGGGATTAGGAATCACTGTCCCCTCACCCATGCCAGCTGTCCTATTTGGCTGTGAGTATCCCTTATGAAAAGCATGAAAATGCTTTAGAGAGAAAAAGGAAGTTTCCAGGCAGGTTTTGCACATCAGTGAAACTGGCATACAATTGCTATTAGAAAACGGCAGCTTTCAAAGAATCTCAGTGTGCGTTCATGGTGGTGGGGATTGACACATCGAAGTTGTACAGGAGCAAGGGGAAAGAAACAAAGGCTTGGCTGAGTAATGTTATAGCGTCAGGGTCTGAAATCAATAGCAGTGAAGTCGTGGCACCATGGGTGGCGGCGGGGGGACTCCCAGGAGGCCTGTCCACCCATGCTGCTGCCACGGCTTTGCTGCTACGGAGATCAAAGCTAGCCCTGGTATGTCTCCATACTCTGCGGTCACAGCTCTGACTGCAGCATCGCCATACCTAGGCTAAGCCCCAGCTCAGGAAGTGATCTTTGGTTTCTTTCTAGTCAGCTTTCATCCCTGAGCTACTGAGAGTTCCTCTCCTAAAACGATACCAATGGATGTGGTGCAGTGCACTACTCAGCCTTCTCCCTGGAGCGTGGCGGGTCGTTGGGATGTGACTAGCCAGCTGCAAACAAAACAGCGCACACTGAATGTTAATGCAGATGGCTCAGGACCATGCTCCAGAGCTTGTCTCTAAAGCAGCAGGTGGAAATAAATTACAGCTAGTGATTAGAGTTACGCTGCACGCTTTCTGTTGCTGTAAAAATGATCAATATTAACATAGCGACATCTGAAAGGGGCTTCTGCTTTCACTGGAATTTTAAAGGCTGAGTGAATGTCTCATTTCATCACCCAGAACATGTTTGTACTAAACAGCTTGCAGTGGGGCAATTTATAAACATTTTCATTTTATTACACTAGGTAATTTTGTGAGTTTTTGAAAAGCTGGCTAGTGATTCTGTACTTGCACTGGTCTAAAATACAGTATAATACAAGAAATAAAATTACTCCATGGAACTGTCAAATGGCTGTTTCTGGCTTCATAGATTTAAGGCCAGAAGGGATCATTACATCAAATAGTCTGACCCTCCTGTATTTCATGCGGCATTAAATTTTACTCAGTTGTGTCTGTATTGAGCCCAATAATCTGTGTTGGACTAAAACACATCTTCCAGACAGGGACCTTTTCCTTGGTAGTTTTCTTCTGTAGCTAATCGTCCGCACTGTTAAAAATTTGTGACTTATTTTGAGGCATTGTGCACACTAGCACTTATACCAGCAAAATGTTTGCCACTCAGGGGTGTGAAAAAACACCCCCGAGTGACATAAATTTTGCCGCAGAGGCACTTGTGTGGACAGCACTATGTCTGCGAGAGATGGTCACCCGCCGACATAGCTACTACCGCTTGTTTGGGTGGTTTTATTATGTCGGTGGGAGATCTCTCGCCCCATGTGTCCCAGCTACTCCCGTCTGGTAGCTCACAAGAATGCACCTTAGAACTCCCAGACACTGTCCAGCAACCACATCAGTGCCCCCTGACACCAGCCATTTTGTTCGAATGGGGAATTCATTATGGCCCCAATTCAGCCTCCAGCGATAGTCTTAGTTGTTGGGGGTAGCTATTCTTAAATCCTGTCCTCCTGGTACCTTCTGAGATGGGCCTTATGGATAAATTGGGTTTAGTCCTGGAACCCAGGTCTGGCCCAAGTTTTATTCAATTTAGGGATCTTATCCTTCCTTCAAGGATTGTGGACCTAGATTATGGTCCCCTCTTTTAAAGGTTTCCTTATGTGACCTTACATCATAGTCTCTTCATTTTATTTAGGGTGGCCTCAAATTTCCTCTACCACAGAGGTGAGCTTTTTTCAGTTTTGGATTGTAGGCTTTCTACATAGTCCAAATAGTCTAATTTGCTTTCTGCCTCTTCAGGAACCCCAGGTTTGCTGGGGTCCTTAACTCATGCTCAGACGGGAGTAGTGCTGGGATACATTTTGTATTCTTTGATTGTTGTTCTATAAGCCATCAAAAGGAATGGGATATGCTGGTCCCCATCCCTTTGGTGCTGTCCTGTGAAGGTGAGCTAGCCCCTGGAGGCTGATTGAACTTTTCCATCATCCCTTCAGATTGCGGGTGTGCTACGGTGAATTGTGTGGTTCTCTAACTCGCTCAAACCTGCTGAAATACTGTAGATTCCAAAGCTGCTCCCTTGATCTGTGTAGCTCACGCATGTGCCCAAGTCAGGTGAAGAACTCATTCTCTAGAACCTCTGCTACTGTCACAGCCGTTTGGGTTCTTATTCAGTAAGCCTTAGGCTATTTTGTAAACCAGTCCATAGCTACCAATGAATGGCCAGACTCCGCCAGGCAAAGGGCTGAGCCTTCAACACCATGGCGCTCCTTTAGTGCCCCCACAAACCAAGGGCTCTTCCTTTTTTAGGGGGACCCTTCTTTATAACACAAGCATCACATTTCCTACCATTTTCGACATCCTGCCTGCAGAAATAGAAATTCTTTTGGCTTGGCCAAGGTTCTTGTAACCCCAAAATGTTCAGCAGTTTTAAAACTCATGGCATGACTTCAGAACCTCCTTTTTCAAGGAATCTGTTACAACTGTCTGCTACCTCTACCCATCACCTGCCGGTGTTCCCCGTCTCCTGTACTACGTTTCATCTTTAAATTGCAAGCTTCCCCAAGGTGACAGAAAGAATACTGCATTCCAGGATGGCTGCAATTGTCAATTGATTTTCCAATCACACTATTCTGATATCAGGATCCTATCTTTTGGGAAGATTTTAGCTACTCTGGAGCCCATTCCTGCAACCCCACCACATCTATTGTCTCAATGGATGAACAAGGAAGATTTGCACTTCTGCAAATTATGGGACAAGAGGACACCACTGTCTCTTCTTGAGCATGATCATTCCTTTGAACAACTGATTCCTTGCTCTCCTGCTTAGAACAGTGCTTGCAATTAACTACCAAGCAAAGCATCAGCACTGCTATACAGAACTGCTTGTGACCATGAAATAATAGTACAGCGGTTTGACAAGCTGTTCCTCGGGATTCCTGAATAGAAAAAGCCATTGCAGGAATGTATGGTCTGCCCTGACCACTCACTTTCTCCCATACAGGTAGTGATGACAATTTTCTATAGATTTAACCACTGCCAGGAGTTCATTTTGGAAGCTACAATGATTTTGCTTCAGTCACATTTATCATGTAATAGTTATTTTTAATTTAAAATAAAAGCTGCATGTCGGTTGACAGGGTTTTTTTATTAGTTGCAAAGTAAAAGAATCCTTTAAATAAAGACACGAAGGTTCAGAAGTGCCTAACTAGACCAAAAGTAGGTCAGAAGTGGTAATGGAGGAACACACAAGCAAATCAAACTGCTAACCCATATGTTAGAAATCTTCCTTTGAGCCTTAGTCATAGACAGCGCAGGCGTAAAAAATTCAAGCGAGGCACTTAGCAGGAGAACTGGCTGTAGAGAATGGCTTGGTTATTCATTGTAAAATTATTACATTGACATTAACAGGTGCGTCTCCTCATCATGGTGCGGTTGGGACATAGAATACACGTAATGGCAATTATGAGTAATGGGAGTTATGAATGTCTGTGAGAAGGCAGCCTTTAGCGTCTGCTCTTCTAGGAGAAAACCTTGCCAAAAATATCTAAAACCCAAACTTGCTTTTAACAGAGACTAGACAGGAACAGATGCAAAGTAAAATAAAACAAAAAAACCCATACAACAACCAGCTGACATGGCTGAAACTTGCATCTGTGCTGTCTATAACAGAGACAGGGAGCTGTCCATTAATCAGATAGGTCTTTTTGTAATCTAAATAGGCTATGTGACCATAAGTACTTACTTATTTGTGTTCCTAATCACTTATGGCATTGCACTGAAATAGTACTTGTGTCTTGCCTACTATCATTACATGAGATGGGTATATGGGCTAGTGACTAATGAGTACTATTTCTGTAACTGAATGGAATGGAGTTTCCTTGTAGAAACTGACCCACAGTGAGGACTGCTAGTGCAGCTAATGAAAGGCTACTTGAGCTCAAGTGGTTGGATCATGGACTTCTTGGTGTAGAAGATCTCAAGTTCCATAGCTGTGTACGCCTGTGAAAGTCCTTATGGGCAAAGGGAAGTGAATAAATTCGATGAATTGTATGTACAGCCACATATTACTGTTGCCTAATCACTAGATTTGAACCCCTGCGTAGTACAGAAGCTGGAGGAGTGTTGTGCCTGACTGGGGAGGAGTATGTTTGCAGTGGTGTAGCTGTATTGGTCTCAGGATATTAGAACAATAAGGTGGGTGAGGTAATATCTTTTATTGAACCGATGTCTGTTGGTTACAGACACAAGCCTTTGAGCTACACAGAGCTCTTGAGGAGTATGTAAAGCTAGGCAATAGCAGACCATGCTTTGGTCCTAGCTATTAGCATTGGGGGCTATAGTGCACTCACTTGCCTTTAGTGAACTGTTGCAGTATTATTTAGTTTTTATCATTTTAATTAAAAAGAACAGCCTGCTTTTAGCTTAATCAGTGATTCCTTATTCACACACATGGCAGATTTTTGTCACAGGTCTGGGATTCCAATTAGGTTTTAATATTTGGTTTTGCCACAGAGCGCCTCTGTGACTTTGGGAAAGTTACTTAATTTCTCTCCTGATTGTGTGTGCTACTGTAGTACAAATAAATATTAATTCGTAGCTTTTTCATAACCCTGATGATTTTTTTGTGGATGGTAACCATGGAATGAATTTTTAAACACTAAAATATTGGTAGGCAGGTTATATTAATTTCACAGGAATGTGTAATTGCTTGTATTTGCATAAAAGTTGTGCGTATTATTCTGGTAGCATGAGGGATGAGGATACTTTGCTTATATGGATGTTTTCCCACTAATATTTTACAAGCCTAAAATCAAATCTGCTGTGATGCAAAACACAACTGCCTCTGAGCAAATACAGTGCTTCAAACTCAAATCAACACAGTCTAGTCCAGTGTTTGCCCCTGTGACTGATGTTATGAATAGTTAAAGCATAGACCAGCTAAAGATGAAATTGCTTCTCATTGTCATATGTTCTGTGTGACTAGCTTGAAATTGGAAAGAATTCCTTGGTAACAGCAGTGGGTTTTTCCCTTGACATTACTTGTTGACTATGTTTCTATAAGGAACCTTGAAACTTTTTAAATAAAACTCTTTGATTGAGTCACTGATCTCCAAAAAATAAATTGACTTAAAATACAAAATGACCTCAATTTACGGTCAGTGTTGGCACACTTCTGAGGGTTGGTAAATATACAAAGGATGTGACCATGATGGTGTTGGGGGTTGCTCAGCTATTTTTGTGTTTGCTGACGAGCATTGAATATTTTTCATTGAATATAAATATACGCCATGAAATCCTTCAGCAGCACATTGTATCAGTTGAAAAATCTAGTTTAGAAAAAGAAAAACAAGTCAACCAACTCACAGCTGACCTTGAAGTAACCTCTAAATTCTAGACTACAGCAAATCTAGCAGTCTATCTGTAATATTCTAGAGCATCCGTCACTGCCATATTTAACAGAGCATGTAATATTTCAATTATTGTAATCACCTACCTTCTGTAACCCTTGTAATCACCTTGTAACCCTTCTGCCAGAGTCAGCAGCAGCAAGGGCCGGGTTCTATATCTAGGGGTCCCTGTCAATGATACAACACCAAACTGGCTCGAGCCCCCACCCAGTCACCTGGGAAATCACACACTATCCCCTGGGCGCCCCAAAGGGCAATACTTCCCCTCTCACAAGCACAGAGTCTGAGTGTAGAAAGTAACCCTTTTAATAAGAAGAGAGAGAACACAGCACTGGTTTGGGAAACAGTGCAAACAGAATTCATGAACTCGATGAGCCAAAGCCCACCCCAGAGTACGGGGCGTGTCCTTCGCCTCCCCCTTCTTGCCTTCCCCTGTACTGACCATCGTAGTGTCAATGTCCAGTTGGGGTTCAGCCTGCCCCCCTCTGCAAACTCCCGCTGGCCACAGGCTTGACCAGGCCTCCTCCGTTGCTGTCTCCTATCGCCTCTGGGTCTTGCCAAGTCCCCAACCACTGACCGCACCTGGCTCCCGCCAACCCTGGCCTCACCAGGCTGGCACCGACCGTGCCCAGCTCCTGCTGATCGCTGGTGCCGACCACGCCTGGTTCCCACCGATCACTGGTGCCAGCCACACCGGGCTCCCGTTGACCGCTGGTGCCGACTGCACTGGGCTCCCGCTAACTGCACCTGGCTGGCGCCGACTGCGCCAGGCTCCCACTGACGCCGACCATCCCAGGCTCCTGCTGACCATTGCTGACTCAGCTTTGTCAGTTGTCAGGCAAGGTTTCCCTGGTCCTCTAGTGATTCACTTCTTAGTGACTTTCAGCTCATGGGTAAACCTTCTGCTGACACTGAAGCGATGTCCCTGCTTTCAAGAAACAAAAGACTCCAAGAGGAGTCATTAATTCTACCTTTTAACAATGGGAGGAGTTCATCACTCCATGCCTGGGAGCAGCCCTTTCCCAGGGCTGGTGCAATCCCAACAGGAGATTCCTCATATCTCCCCCCCTTTACAATGCTGAAACATCCATCCGCCACCCTGGTGGCACTCTATTTAGTTTAGGGTAAAGTATTTTATCATAACAGGCTAAGCACAGTTTTGCTGACATCTGTTCATACAATTGAAGGACACCATTTCATTACCCCAGCAGTTAACACAAAAGTGGTTTGTAGCCCAAAACCAGCCAGGCTAACCATTTTCCATTATGCTCAGCACCTAGGTGTGCTTATCCATATACAGTGAATTATGCTACATACTTAATTGTACTCAAGCAAATAGAAAGCCCATGCAAACAAAAGTGCCCCCCTCCTTTCAGCTGACTGAGCAGAAGGCAGCGCCACTCAGACTGTCTGAGGAGGGGGGAGTTCCACTAAAACCTTCCTTACATCACCATATCTGTGGAAGTTTTTCTGTCTAAAGAATCGATGACCTTCACTTCTCCAACCCAAAGACATTAAACCTATCTGATTATTCACCTCATGGAAGAAATTTATTTAATTTTTGGAAAATGTTATCCAACGGTTGTGGGTGGCTAGGGATAGACTGGGCTCACCCTGCTCCACCCCTCCCTCCCCAAATCTCTCTCTGCCTAGTCTTTTTCTTACCTGCCCCACTGCCACATGCATGCCCAGCTCAGCAGGTGAAGCCTCATATCTGGCAGTGCAAGGGCCAGAAAAGGAACAGGGCATCTCAGGAGCAGGGTCCTGCCTGCATGCTGGAATCCTGGTACATGGAGCTAGAGTCCTTGGTCCCAGCAAGGCGTGCTGGCTCCTTCGTGGGAAGGTTGAAGTTTGGAAAGTGCCAATTGTGGAAGGCTCTCTACCAGGTGGGGAGATTCTGGAGCCACATCTGAAACAGGCCATGGAGAAGAGGAGCTGTGGTGTCCAGGGAGCCCCCGCAGGTGAGTGGGAGAGACCTGTCCAAGTGGAGAGTCTGGGGGTTCCTGAGGAAATGGGATTGGTGTGGAGTGGAGAGTCGAGTCACAGTGTTGGCGATTGGGCTGAGGGTCACTGGGATGTGTGAGAGTCCCGGTGAAAAGGGATCCTTGGGTGAGAAAGAAGGGAAGTCCTGGAGGAAGGGGGTAGGTGGGAAGGAGAGTCCTGGAAGGGATCCTGAGGGAATTGGTGAGAATGAGCAGTTTCGGAAAAGGGGAGGGATCCTGAGGTGATGGGGGTGGGAAGATTCTGAAGTGATGGAAGAGAATGAAGTCCCAGCAGAAGGGGGAGATATAGGCCCCACATCCAATGGCTGTAGGAAGGGGTCAGTCCCCACGTGTGCAGACGTGTGTATCAAATGATGGGGCTCCTGCAAGTACATCTAAGGATATAGACACAGGGAAGCACAAGGAATCAACGAGACAACATTGGTCACCACGCTGAGTATAAGTGTAGCTTGGCACACTTAATGGGCAGCTTGTAAGAGGGGGATGCCTCAACTTGCTGACAGTAAGCTAAGAAACCAGTAAAATGAGCCAGAATCATAACAACATCTTTACTGGATCAGACAACACCCAGCCACAAAGGCTTGCACCACCAGTTTGAGTACTTCAGCTGCTGCAAAATGTTGTCTAGGAAACAACAAATTGCTCAGCACCAAAACAAGAGTGCATGTTGGAACATGGATATGAGAGTGCTATATGAATGCAGCAAAGCCAGAATGTTAATTGACTAACTCCAAACTTAGAACTGCAGCCTTTTCCATAGATATTCTTGGTCTTTGTGAGATACAATGCACTGGACGTGGCAAGCTTTTCATAAAGCAAAATAAGAATCATTTACTCTGGAAGGACAGACAATGTAGAAAGAGTGGCCTTCATTCTATCAGAAAAAGCTGATAGGTCTTTGAAAACCATAGATGTCTCATCCAATATAATGAGCATTAAACTATAAGGGAAACATGGCCCTTTGTTGGAAGCTTTTTGTTTATTATTCTTTTTGTAGGATACCACCAGACATTAATTTAACCATAAATTTCTTTATTAAATTTAAAGGCTGAATGGTATCTATATAGTTGCTTCAAACATGCCTTAAATGCCTAAGCAAACCCGTAATAACATAACACCAATCAGGTACTTACAACAGGACTAAGCCTGAGGTGCTTAAACCCATGTTAGCTGGCTCCAACTTGGACAGGCAGATTGCAATAATGAACCCTTTAAGAGTTTACATTTTTATACTCTTTAACAAAAAGGTGATGAAATTACTGATTGCTAACTTTAGCTAAGAACCAGTTTTGGGCAGTTTGTGGTTGCCTGATTTCTCAGCCTTGGGTAGACAAGATTTTATGACTGGGCCCCTTTCTTTAAGATAACATTGGTATGTTAAAAGTTCCTTCAAGTTTATCACATTACAAAACAATTTCTCTTTGTCTGTTGGAACTGTTAATTCCACCTCCTAAAATGTAAAGGTGCCTTTTTCCAGAAATTTTCTTTTTATCTCATTAGTCACATTTCAAGCTTAGCATTCTCCCCAAAATTTGCCTGGCTATATGCCACATTCCTTCTAACTTTTGAACCTATTATTTTCAAGGCCTTATTACATTTTTTCTTGTATTTTCAAAGTCTTTTCATGGTTTCTAAAACCTCTTTACTTTATTTAAACTATGCAAAACATATTTTTCTTCCTTCCCATACCTTGTGACTATGATACTGGTCTACCCACCCACAAAAGAGTGTCATAAACCAATTTCAAAATTAACTTCAAGAAGAGATTCTCCAAACTCCATCTAAAGATTTTTGGCTCACAATGGAGCACTTTAATGCCAAGACTGGAAGCGATAACATGGACTGGGAGAACATCATAGGAAAAGGAAGAATAGGATTAAGAAATGAGCAAAGTGATAGATTGCTTCAAATCTGCACTATCAATAACTTGTTTATAACAAACTTAGCATTTCAGCCCAAGCAAGTCCATAAAGAAACATGGATTTCTAACAATGGTACTACACAAAACATGATTGATCTTAGTAAGACAACATTGGAAAACAGGCATACTAGGTTGCATGGGCTACAGAAACCGAAATGCAGACTCAGACCATTGGGCAGTGATCACTACCATCTGATAAGCTCAGACTTAATACTCCAAAATTCGCAAAAAAAGTCGAGCGTCTATAGTGTTGGAGCTTTGAAAAATATAAACACTTTGGGGATCTTTCAGAACACCATGGGTGGCCACTTTGTCCCTCTCTTACACCTAGAGGACACAATAGTAGAACAACTCTGGGCACAGGCAAAAGACATCATTCATGAAACGAGCAAGGAGGCTTTAGGGATAAGGTTATACCCAAAAAGCAAAGACTGGGTGACACCAGAGATCGAAAACCTAGCAAGAAGGAAAAAAGGAAGCATATCAAGAACAAGTGAACACTGAAGATTGCCCTAAGTGGAAAAACAAATGCAGACAGCTCACCATGGAACTCAGCAAAATGGTTGAAAAGGCTAAGAAAGATTGTTTTGAGTGAGACGGTGAAGCGCTTGACCAACACTTCCAAAAAATAACGTGAGAAGACTTTCAGAAAGTTAGATCACTATAAAAGAAGATGACATCCGTAACAAGTCAGCTACACCATGCACAGGGGAACTACTGTGACGCTTCCTGGAGTACCCATCATTGTGAGGCACCTTAGTGTGAGCAAGACTTGTCTGTGCCTGTTGTGGATCAATTCCCTGAAACCACCAGCCTCTGGCTAAACAAACACTGCCCGCCAGGCCTCCGCAGGCCTTGCTCTGTCTGTACAAGTTAGCGATAGACACACACCAACCCCTCAGTCTTCTGTGCATTCCCTGTAGTGACCAGCCTCTGTTGCACTGAACACTCACCGAATTATGCGGCCTCCTGTTCCCAAAAGAACAGGACACCATAGCTTACTGGTTATATCTTAGAACATAGCCCTGATGAGCACCCAGCACTTAGATATATTTGTAGTAAAAAAAGAATGTTTATTAACAAAGAACTGAGATTAGAAACAAATGGTTACATACAAAACAAAATCATAACACGTTTTCTAGAAAGTAAAGTAAACTAACAAAGCATTCCCCTATCTTCTACAAGAAAACTTACCTCAAGTTCTTTTCCCAGTGTTTTCAACCAGTTTGGTTGAGACACCATCTCATAAGATCAAGCCCAGTCACAGCTTGTCCTCACAGACTGAAGGAATACCTAGTGGTTCCTCCGCACCTCAGACATAGTTTCTAAAGTTCATAGTCTTACCTCTATACAGGGTAACTCTTGTTATTTACGTCTTCCTGTTATTTTTCTCTCTTTGGAAGAGCTCATTATCTTTCATTAGCATCCAGCTCAGACTTTTGAGTGGAGACCAATGTGAACCACATAATACTTAATTTATGTGCAAACAGACACACAAATATTTCTTTTCAGAAAGAAAACCTACTTGTTACCTTTGCTTGTGACCAGTCCCTAGATACAGATTTTAAGAACATACTTTTCAGTGTATATGAATAACTCCTAACACCACATCTGTACATCCGTTCGACAATGATATTGATGACCTGTGTGACATTGATTTTCATTATAGACCTCCCATGACACTCTTTGATGAACTAGAATGTAAATACCAGACCTAGGGGATTCCTGTAACCCTTATGTCTGCTGCCAGTTAGCATCAAGAGAGCTGTGGATCATAGCAAAGCTCAGGGGAACAATATAGTAGCTAAAGATTAAAAGATGGAAAGAATATTTTCATCAGCTGTTGAATGTGAATAATCAAGTTGACCCTTGAGGCTACAATGAAGAACAGATATTGGAAGCAGGCTTTGAAGCTGCAGTCAGGTCCTTGAAAAACAGCAAAGCACTTGGTCCAGATGGCATACTTCCTGAAGTGTTGAAAAATGGCAAGAGAGACATGTTCATGGTTTTTGGCAAACTATTTAACTTCATTTGAATGATGGGTAAAGTACCCGAAGACTGGCCATACTCAGTTATCATACCCTTCTTAAAGAAAAGTGGCTCACAGATTGCAATAACAGCAGAGGAATAAATCCTAGAATTCTTAGCAAGGTATTCTGTAGAGGGAGTCTCAGCCAAATGAAGAGAGGAGCAAAGGAAACCTTTACAGAGTCACAAGCTGGCTTTAGACCTGGACGTTCCACTAAGGATCAGATATTTGGTTTTTGTCAAATCTTGGAGAGAGACAAAGGTCAGCAAACCCCTGTTTTGACATTCTTTGACTTTAAGAAAGCATTTGATTCAACGGACAGAGAGACGCTGTGGAAAGTGCTCAAGAGGTATGGGTTTAGCAGAAAATTGATTGAAATACTGCAGAGCATAGCTGGGCACACAGTAAGAAACAATGGAGAGCTGGTTTAAAAGGAAAAGTTGAGTCAGACAGGAGGCATACTAAGTCCAGTACTTTTTGCTCTGTAC